>VDFB02044908.1:0-186058 GCA_007258455.2 Sequoia sempervirens
TTTTCTGTTTTTGCTTGTTCTTTCTTTTTTGTTTATTTTTTCTTCATTTTTGTTGATTGTATGTTTAAAAAACATCACGAATGAATTGTAAAATAGATTTAAATACATTTATATTGTTGAAAAGAAGATTTAGATTCATCAAAACAAGAATTTGTGACATTTTTTTCTGATTTTTTCTCATATTTTGCTGATTTTTCATTTTTTTGATTTTTTTTCAAACCCTAGTTTGTTTTTTTTAATTTGATTCTTCTTGTTTGTTGAAAACATATTTAAAATCATATATTAGCTTAATTTGTTTCTAATTTAAAGTAATTTTCTATTTTTTACATTTTTTTGTAACCCTAGTTTATTAATTTCTTCTTTTAATCCAATTTTTTTGATGAAAATGATTAGAATCTTAGATTAGTAATATATATTGATTTAATCTATATGTTTAGAATCTTAGATTACTAATTTAAATTAATCTATGTTGATTTAATCTAATTTAGCTTGTTTTAAAAATTTTTATCAAAAAACTAACAAGTTGTGCTTTCACTTTTGTGTGTGTACTTGTAGGTTAATTGATAATGGCTTCTCAATCCGCTTCTACCCCTACTTCAGCCCCATCCATGCCTACGAGTGGGGAATATGTAGGCACTCGTCCAGCAGGAGCTAGAGATCCTGCTTGGAAATATGCATATGAAGGACCAGAACCTGGAACAGTGTATTGCATTCGGTGTAAAAATGTATACAGTGGAGGCATCAATTGCCTCAAATACCACCTTGCAGGCATCCCTAGACGTGATGCTAAGGAGTGCCTAAACACCAATGACGAAATAAAAAGACAAATGAATGCAATACTTTTTGCTGCAGAAGAAAAAAAGTTGCAAAGAGAAAAGGCAAAAGCGGCAATGCAAGCTGCCATAGCTTCTTCTCAAGGTGCTCCAGTCAACCTTGAGTCACTATCAGATGATGATGATATAGCAGCCAACATAGTGGGATCTCTTCATGGTCAACGTGTGCGAAGGCAATCGCTGCAACCCGCCACCACCTCCATCCATTCGAGTACCTCTAGTAGAGTACCAGGGTCAAGATCAACACCTATAGGCGCAACCACAAGTTCACACATTGGTGATTTTTTTGTGCCTAGAAACACACCTGGTGCACAACCTTCTTTAGAGGCAACTGGGTGGAATAAGGAGGTGAGTGAGCATGCAGATATTGCTTGTGCCGATTTTTGGTACTTCAACAACATCCCTTTCAATGTGGCAAGCTCACCTTACTGGCAAAATTTGGTGACCGCATTGACAGTTGCAGGGAAAGGCTACAAGGCACCTTCGCGTAAAGACTTGAGTGGGAGGTTAGTTTATATTCTTTAAGTTTAATTTATGTTTTTTAAGTTTATTTTATGATTAATTTAAGCTATTTTTTTGTTTATAAATTAAAACTGTGTACTTAATTTCACTTTGTACTTGTAGGTTGCTTTCTAATGCAACTGAAAGGGCAAGGGCAGCAATAGAAGAACAAAAAGAAGAATGGAAAAAACATGGTTGCACTATACTTTCTGATGGGTGGACGGATGGAAAAAACCATACCATCATTAATTTTTTGGTTTCTTGCAAAAATGAGGTGGTGTTCTTGAAATCCGTGGATGCCTCCAGCATAGTAAAAAATGCAGAAAATTTGGCTAGAATGTTGGAGCAAGTGTGCATGGAGGTTGGGCTTGAAAATGTGGTGCAAATCGTAACTCACAATGCAGCAGCATATGTGGCAGCAGGAAGAATCCTCCAAGATAAACACTACACAATTTTTTGGACACCATGTGCTGCCCATGTCTTTGACCTTCTTTTGGAGGACATAGGCAAATTAGATTGGGTCACACCGATTGTAGAGGATGGAAGGAGGATCACTAAATATATCTACAATCACCCTTGGGTTCTCAGCTTGATGAGGGAGCACACCAAAGGGAGAGAATTGGTGAAACCTGGTGTGACAAGGTTTGCAATGGTTTTCTTAACGTTGCAAAGCATTCTTGGTGCTTTGACGGCTTTGAAACAAATGTTTGTGAGTCAAGCATGGGTAGACTCACCTTATTCGAAGAAGCCAGAAGGAGAAAGAGTTCAAAACATTGTCTTCGAGCCCCTCTTTGCACAAAGAGTAACAGAGATTGTGAAGGTAACTTCAAAACTTTGAGTTTGAATCTAAATTCAAATTAAATATATTTCTTGAAGTTAATGTCTTTCATTGTAAATTTGTAAATTACTAAATTGTAACTCTAATCCTTTTTTGCATTTTTAAATTTTTATTGTAGGTGTCAGAGCCCTTGGTTAGAGTGCTTCGCTTGGTGGATGGGGATCAAACCCCAATGGTGTATCTTTATGAGGCCATGGATAGGGCCAAGGAGGCTATTAAAAGTTATTATAAGGGGGATAGCCTCAAATTTGATCCCATATGGGAGATTATCGATAGGAGGTGGAACAATCAACTCCACCAACCTATCCATGCAGCAGGGTACTTCTTGAACCCCCGTTTCATCCACTCAGGCACCTATTCAAATCCTACTGGAGAGGTTATGGAGGGCCTCACTACTTGCATTCAGCGGATGACATCCACACCTGATGAGGCAGATTGCATTGTTAATGAATTGCAGAGTTATAGAGAGAAAAGGGGTGCACTCTTCTCTTCAGACCTGGCAAAGAGAGCAGTATCTAGGCTGCCACCAGGTATAAAATTTGAAATTTAAAAGTTAAAAAAATGAAAAATTAATAATTACAAGTTACAAGTTACAAGTTACAATTTTCTAACTCTTTTTTTGTTTTTTTTTAGATGTTTGGTGGACACATTGGGGTGGAAAAACCCCAAATCTTCAAAAATTTGCCCTCCGTGTCTTGAGCCAGCCTTGTAGTTCTTCCAATTGTGAGCGCAATTGGAGTTTGTTTGAGGCTATCCACACAAAAAAGAGGAACAAACTCGCCCAAAAACGCCTCAATGACCTTGTTTATGTGCAATATAATCTTCGATTGCGCACAAGAAAGGTAGAAGAAATATCATATGATGATCCAATTGATTTGGATGAGATAGATCTATACAGTGATTGGACAGGGCGAGGGGAGCAGCCTCCATTGTTTACTGAGGATGAGATTTATGATTTAGAGCGACAGGCAATGGAGGAGGGTGGATTTGCATTCTCATTGGACGACCTTGAGGATGACCCTGAGGAGGAGTCATTGCCAGTGCCACCACCAGTAGCTGTAGGAGGATCTACATCTAGGATGGAGGTTGAGGAGCCACAGGCACAGCAGGAGCAGACTCCTATGATTAGACCCTCTTCCGGTCCCTTACTGAGATCTAGACATGGGAAGAGGAAGATGTGATTCATGTGAAATTGTAAAAACTGAAATATATTAATGTTTATGTAGTATTTACTTTCAGTTTTACAAAAACAATTTGCTATTTTCATTTTGTTTCAGACTATTATCATATCAGCACATTGAGCACTCAGCATTCCACATGAGGGTGCCATTTTGTATACAATTTTCTCTCATATCAATCAAATACTGCTTGTTTCTTATATGTACTCATTTATTGACTCATTAGATGCATCTTATCTTTGAATTTTGCAAAAAAAATGCGTTTTTAGTGAAGTTTAAGCAATATTTTAATTTCCCGAGTTTTTTGCCGAGTTTTTGCCGAGCCGAGTTTTTCGGGCTTGCCGAGTACTTGCAATTGGCGAGTTTTCCAACTATGGTCGTAAGCTTGAAGCTTACTCACCCATTTCTGTTGCCTCTCATTTAGGTCTTTCTGGTGCATGAAATGCTTGAGGCTATTGTGGTCCGTCTTAACCACGAACTTGTTTCCCACCAAGTACTGCCTGAACTTGGCTAATGCATGCATAATGGCAAGCATTTCTTTATCATAGATTGAGTATGTCCTTTCAACACCCCGTAATTTTCTTCTCTCAAACACGATAGGGTGTTTGTCTTGCATCAGGACAGCCCCCACTCCTTCACCTGACGCATCACATTGCAGTTCGAATGGCTTGGAGAAATCCGGAATAGCCAGGACTGGACACGAGCTCATGATCTTCTTGAATTTATCAAAAACAATTTGAGCCTTTTCTGACCACGCAAAGGCTCCCTTTTTGGTGAGATCAGTAAGGGGAGCAGCATTCTGTGAATACCCCTTTACGAATCTCCGATAAAAACCACAAAGACCTAGAAAACCTTTCAACTGAGTCAAGCTCTCAGGAGGTGGCCAATCAACTACTGCTTTGATTTTTTCCGGATCCACCTTCACTCCCTCAGCACTGATTATGTGGCCAAGGTACAGTAACTCCACCATTCCAAATTCACATTTGGAAGCTTTTGCAAATAAACTCTCAGATTCCATGATACTAAGCACTTCCTCCAAGTGCTTGAGGTGATCCTCCCAAGTCTTGCTGTAGATCAGAATATCATCAAAAAATATCAAAGACAACCTTCGTGAATCATCTTGGAAGAATGCAAGACCTGAAGGGTGTCAGAAGCAAGAATAACCTAAAATGGTACGGACTAAGTGAATTCAAATGGCCATTGTGACATCCTCAAAGCTGTCTTTCCACATCCTCAATCCTCATTCAGATCCATGGTAAACTCGCATCAATTTTCAAAAGAACTTAGTCTCATGTAGCTCATCAACGAGCCCATCTTATTCGGGAATGGGGTACCTATTCTTGATGGTGCTTTGGTTCCAAGCACGATAGTCCACGCACATGCGCATGGTACCATCCTTCTTCTTCACAAGAACCACTGCAGAAGCAAAGGGGCTCTTGCTTGGGCGTATGAAACCCATCTCCAAAAGTTCTCGGATATTCTTCTCGATCTCATCCTTTTGCCTCTTCGGATACCGATATGGAGTTGTGATCACCGGTTTAGCTCCTTCCTTGAGCTCTATGATGTGTTCTGAACCTCGATCAGGAGGAGGTCCAGGAGGTAAATCAGCAAACACTTTACTCTTCTTGGTGAGTAAAGACTGAATATCTGGAGGATGCTCTATTTTCGTTTCAGCTGGACTAGCTGGAAGAATCATGCACTCCGCAGCCCACTCCACTTGATCATGACGTATCAACTTCGCCATCCTCTTGAATGACACAATCCGAGGGCCACCATTTGACATTCCTCTCAACACCACCTTCTTTCCATCGGATTGAAACTTCAACTCCATAGTTTGCAGATTTAGAGAGATCTCTCCAAGAGATCGCAGCCATTGAATGCCAAGGACAGCATCCGTATCTCCAATATTGACCACGTAGAAGTCATCCTTGACTTCGTAATTGCCCAATTGCATTGACATGTTTGGAATCCTCTTGGTGCATGAAATGTGAAACCCATCCGCAACCATAACTCTGAACCCTTCAAAGTCTTCTGTTTGCAATCCTTTCTTTGCCACCACAACTTCGTCTATGAAGTTATGTGTTGCTCCAGTGTCAATTAAAGCAACAATACGCTGCCCTTTGGTCATCCCACGAACTTTAAAAGACTCATTCTTTTGGAAGCTCGAAAGTTGAGCCAATGTACCACCACTTTCTTTTTCACCTTCAGACTCTTCTGGAGTTTTTTCTTCATCGCTGTCCTCAAAATCAGCTTGCTGATCAGAAAAATCATAATTGCTTTCATCAGCTGTATAGAACTCAATTTGATGGATTTTAGCACCTTTTGGGCACACATGATCTTGGGATCATTTTTCCCAACAACGGAAACATAACCCCTTTCTTCGGAGTTCATTGATAGTCTCTGGATCCAATCTTGAGCCATGAGGTTTCTGTGGTTTAAACTCCTTATGGTGAGGCTTTTGATGAAACTTTTTCCCTCTATCCCCCTTGTGAAAAGCTGGTTTGGAATGGAACTTTGCTTTGGGAGCAGCCCACTCCATGTTTCTAGCTTTTTTCATTGCTTCTTGTAAGGACGGTGGATCAAAAGCTTTGATCCAACCCTTGAGTGGCTCCATCAATCCTTCAGTGAATAAGATCACTAATCTTCTCTCTGTGATTCCAGTGACCATAACTGAAAGTCTTTGAAACTCAGCGATGTAGGCATCGACAGTGCCATACTGTCTCAACTGTGCCAATTCCCTAAAATGCACTTCTGGGTCCTTCTTCTCGAACCTCTCAATGAGTCTATTGGTGAACTCATCGTAGCTAGTGATAGATCCATGACCTAAGCTGACTAGGCCATGGTACCACCACTCATGCGCCACCCCATCTAGGTGTAGCGTAGCGAACCTAATCGCTTCTTCTTCAGCCATTGGCCTAAGAGCCAAATAGTTGTCTAGCTTTTGTAACCAAGCTCGAGCAGAATTATTATCGCTTCCATCAAAATGGGCAAGCGTAACCTTGTTGAGAGCTTGATTCCAGTCTCCTTGTGCTGGGGTTCTTCTTTGATCATAATTTCTCCCTTGGCCTCTATCCTTCCTTCTATACTCCATGTAATCATTGAAGGACATGTCAAGTTTGACCTCATCAGGAAGGGTGTCACACTCCGTACGGCCTATCCTCACCCTCTCCAAAGATGAAACATTTTCTTCGGGGTCAGGCTGTGGGTTAGCTGGTGCCAAAAACGTGGGTTTGAATGGTCTAGCAGAAATGTAAGTGTTGCTCCCTGAAGGCTGGGCAACATGACCATTGTGCTGGTTGGAAGCACTGTGCTCCCCGGCATGCCCTGTATTGTTTTGTGGAGTATTGGGACCCAATCTCCCCAACATGAGAGAAAACATATCCAACAAAGCATCCATCTTCTTATCGAGTCCTTGACCTAGATTGGCTGAATTGTCTATACCTTTCCCACTGTCACCTCTGTTTCCAGAACTTCTCTCATTATCCCCCATTTCTGTTTCTTGTGAAGGCTCCCAATTAGCCCTCAAAATCTTTGAAGCTGTTTGACCTTCTGGGGCTTGATACAACTGTGTCTGAACTGTGTCTCTCTTGTATACTCACAACACTGCTCTTCCGGGCTACTCATAGAAGGTCGATTTCACAGATGGCGATGCGGCCCGATACCACCAAAATATACCGAGCCAATTTTTTTGTGTGTTTTTAATTAACAGATTTCAATACAAACAGCACCAAGCATAAGTTAGATGGATAAACCAAACTAAGAAAGCAACTCAACTGAATTTGGCAATCGATGATGGCGAGCATTGGTCAGAGGGTCTTCTACTCTAAAAAACAGAAAGGAACTCGACGTCAAGTATGTGCTACCCAATCCAATGCGGAGTGAGGGGCGACCATATGACGGAGTAATTACAGAAAGAAAAGCTTGAAAAGAAATGCTGAATACTGAAACTACTCAACACCCAGAATGTGCTTGCTCACCCAGAATGGGAAGTAGCTACCATAGGGCGGAGTTATACTATTTCAAACTAATACTGAAAGCAAGAACGAGTATTACAAATAATGACAAAGCAATATTAAGAACACTGGTCAGTACTACTGCCAGTTTACAAAATATAATTATTGCCTGCAATGTCAAGATATCAGATGCTTTTCAAATGGATCATTCAACAATGAATTTGCTACAATCTTTAAGTAAATCACAGTGCCAAAACCAAATCAGATGATGCAGATTTCTGTAGACAGTTTGACAGATCTGCACTTTTCACCCTCTAACCAGCAGCATACAGATTCACTAATTGATTCATAAATCACTCAATCCTTACCCAAATAACCTATTCTTGGATGCAAAACAAAGCTAATGAGATGGCGCCTAGAATGGATGCAAGAAACAGACCTAAAATGCCAATATTTAATATTGCACGAAGTTCAATGCTAGACTGAAAGGTACGGCCCAGCAAGAAGTTCGACTTCTTCACAAAAATTCAATACTCCTTTAAAAATTCTAAGAACTGGGGAATATTGGCTCCTTTTACAAACTCAACTAATGATGCAATACCCAGAACTATATTTTTTGTCTTTTTTTGAGATATGAGCAAAACATGAAATCTGCTATTCACTAGAATGCAACTTTAAAATACCTCTAATATGCAAAATCAGAAACTAAAGGATTACAATGACGTTTACAATGCACAATATTCAATAATTCACAAACTAGACTAAGAATCACCACTTGATGTTGTCTTGCAAACACGAAGCGATGCCCGAGCTAGGAGGCCTTCATTCCTCGAAGCGATTCCAGAGCCAATCCGGCAGCATAACAGTATAGTCGTCCAAAGATGATGAAATGATGCACCAAGACTCCCCTTTATAATTCTTCCGTTGACTTCGCAAAACCCTAAAATCTGCTTTTAGGTCAAAACCCAATCTCCTCAAGGATGGGCGTACTTTTCCTTCAAAGCATTAGATTTGACATTTTAATTAAATATCATACTTTGAAATATGCGCCCCTCATAACCTTGCTTTGACTTAGGGAGTAATTAAATCATCTCTTAATGAGGGCGCCACCCTCAAGGACCCACTTTTAAAAACAACATTAAGTCATTAAGTCTAAGCCAAGGGGTCAACGTTAAAATATAACATTTAACCATGACCCTTTTAATTAAATGACTTAATTTATCCTTCTGAATGTGCCCTGAAGCCAAAACTGAGCAAGACATCTGACCCAACTGAAACTGGAAGTCACCCGAGCTGAACTCAACTGGAAAGCTGCCAAAAATAGAATTTACTAAAAATAGTAAATTCCAAAAAGTGCTCTGAATGCTGAGATGATCATACCACTGCGAAGCTCTCTGAAAACCCAGAAAGAATCCGCCATTGAATCCTCCATCTTTGAGCAATGACCTCCTCAAAAATAGGAAACCCTAATTTTATCTTCCGACTAGCCTTCGGGTTTCCAGAAAAGAGGCCAACGGTCACATGAAACACTGTGCTTGGAGATGTGGAGACATGCATGTAGAAGGCTAACAGGAAGGAGATAGTGAAGATTGATGCATTTTGGAATGATAAAAAATATACTTTCAACATCATAAAAACCAGCTTGTCTGTGTCATCAGACATGGGGAGCCGGGGATGTATCCTAACCTGGAGAGGTGTAAGGAGTGTATCATTGATCATGTTTACGATGAGGAATTAAAAAGAGAAGGACCTCACTTTAGTATTCTACAATGTTTATATCTACATACTTCCCACCCATAATTGATAGATTAAATATTAATAGCATATGACATAAGAACTATGGCACAGGAGGATCCGATTTTGTGGTGGACATGTCATGGACCGAAATCAATGACTACCACACTAGCCATTCGTTTGCTGTTTTAGGTTTCTAGTTCTTCAGCTTTTGAGAGGAACTGGTCTACTTATAGCTTCATCCACTCTCTCAAGAGGAACAGACTTACCTCTAAGAGAGTAGAGAAGCTAGTGGTTGTACATAGTGCCTTGCGTATCATTGACTGCAGGACACGTGTGTACAAGGAGAGCCCAACAGCATGATGGGATGTAGAGCTAGAGGAGCCATCACAGATTGATGAGGATGAGGATGCTTCAGATTTAGGACTGGTTGGTGTTCCCTTGGTGGATCTTGACCTTGGGGAGTCCAGTGGTTCCAGTGATGAGGAGTTTGCCAACCTCCTGAGGGATGATTAGAGGCCTCCACCTCCTTCACTACATTTTATCATTTTGACATTTTGATTTTGTACTTGTTTTGATATCATGCTACTCATTGTAATCATCTTTATGATAAGATATTTTTGATATCATATAATAGAAATCTTCCATTTGCTGATTCGATAATTGCAGTATTGAGTATTCTAATTTCTAATTAGTAATTAGATATTGAAAACTTCATTGTTCAATGTTCAAGTATTTACTATTTAGTACTTCAATTTGGCATTTGCAATTTTTCTATTTTACTTCTTAATAGTCTTATACATATTTTCATAACTAGTATTTTAAGTACAATATGTATAATATATAGTATATACACCCCCCCCCTCCTCGGTCCCCTCGCTGTCCCCCCACCGTCCCCAAATTGAGGCCCCTTTGTCCCCCCGTCCCCAATGACGGTGTAACATAGACTTCTTCTAAAGCTTCTGCCCTGAGAAGTTCTTGCATGTACAAGGAACAGTAACCTTTTGGAATTTCTGACGTTCTAGGTCCATTCAAAAAATTATTCCCAACAAAACCCACGTCTCAATTTTTTTTATAAAAAGTACTTCTCGGCAAGGCTATTTTTAGCAATTGCACAAAAGTTGCCGAATAGTATTGTGTGCCTAGTCAATCTTTAAGGTTTCCAAAATGCAATTCTCTCAAGTCGAATACAAGACCATAACGATCTTACTTCATGACTTCCCGAAAAACAGTTACCACTAATCTGCATCGGGCACTCCTAGAGGTCGATTTGGACAAATTGACATGCATAGACACTCAAAGTCCATAGGTTCCATATGGTTTCACCTAGTATATCTGATAGCCTTCCAAGGCTAGTTTAGAGGGTCGAATACCATTGGAGCTCTGCGTGTGCATTTCTCACAGCTAGAGTGTTTACAGTCAAACTTAGCTGTTTCATCATACAACACTCTTTCATTGAGAAGAATCAAGAAAAGTATCAAAAGCACAAATTTGCGTGAGAAACAAAGGTCATCACTCCAGTTATAGAACCGTCAAAGTTAACAATCAATTCCTTGCCAGTATGCAACGTAAAGATGGTGAGTATGTGAGTCTCAATGATGTCCAGACAAAGTTTCAGGATCTCATCCGTAGCAGTTTTTGCAGTGATATTGTTGGTTGTAGGTTAAGTCAGATTGCAGCCATGTCGGCAAGGCTTGATTATGCAGCTGCAAAGAATATTGAATACCAGGAGCAGATTGCGAGTGGCAAGGTGTAATATCCCTTGAGAAATTTGGTCTTAAATTGCTGCTTTGAGACTCAAGGAATATCGTCAAACACTTTGCCAACAACCTGGTCTTGTTGCTGATTGTTTTGTTTTTGTGTTTTTATGGTTTTGAATGCAATTTGATATGCTGTTATAACTTGAAGATATAACTGAGATGACGGAAAATAGAATGCATCAACTAAATGAACTTGAGAATGCAAGCATATGACTGTAAATGATGATGTATATGCAGCTCCAACACTATGCGAATTTCTACAAATATTTACCATGCATCCTAAGGACTGAAATAATCTACAGCTTTGGACATTTTCCCAAACACTTGTCATGCAAACTTAGAATGCAAATGATCACTTTCAGATATTAAGCATTTAGACAAACACTTGGCATGAAACTATCATCATGGCAACTTCCCAAAAATAGAGCTTGCAACTTATAACTCCTTATTTTAATGCCAATACAATGCTGATGTGAAATGCTTGATACACAACTAATGTGCTAGGCCAAGACTCTTGGCTTATAATGCAACTATTACAATGTCTGATATAAAGGTGCTGATAGAGCAACTTATGGCAGTAATCCTACAATGCAAAGATCAACTCAAACAATGCAAACATAATAAAGAACCTAGAGATTTAATGCTGAAGAAATCTATGACGAAATGATATCTCCCACAACTAGAAACTGTCTTCTAACCAAGCCGCTCCTGTTCTGATCTGAGATGACTGCTATAAGAATTTGCGAAAGCAAGAAACCCTCCCAAACACCTCAAAAATGGTCACCCAAACCTCAATGTTGTAGTGCTTCAGTTTATAGGTGAAATCGTTGCAAACTGTGGATTGTACATACAAAAGTCAGAGTATGGTTGATTGCTGTTAATAATGGTACCCTTCAAAAATGCCCACGATTTTATGGTGATAAACCTGCAAAAATTATTCTCTTCGATTCGTCACTTAAAGGCTGCAACTTTGTGAAGAGGGCTTCCACGAATTTCTTCACCATATGATGACCATATCGTCCCAAGATAGTTTGCAAATATTCCTCGATTTTTCCTTCCACAATGGTTACCAATCCAAAACGATGAATGCAATCCCTAAAATATATCTTTGATAACTTCTCCAACTCGTCCCAATGAAGTCACCTTTGTTGCTTAATAAATTAGCTGCCAATAATCTAGAAAAGTTCCAATGAAAGCCGCAATCAAAATCAGCAATATTCCCCAAACGAGAAGACTGAATTATCTCCTCACCCAACTAGGTTTGGTGTTTCACAAACGAAACTGGAACCCTAGAGTCTTCAGCACTCTAGCCAAATTGCCTAGCATTCAAGCTCACCAATGTAGTAGAAAAGATGTAAACAACCAAGATGCCCAAATGCAAAGACAAAAGCTCCTTATAAAGAATTTTCACCGAGTCTGCAAGAAGCTTCTAGAATAAAATATTATTTTATTCACTTAAGTGAATTTATAATTTATTATTTTATTTAGTCACTTTAATATTAAATTAATTAAATATAAGGTTGTCTTTTAATATTTATTTATTTGATAACCTTACAAATAATTAATTTAATGATTTCTCCTTATTGCTCCAAATTGGGGAAATGACACGAGGAAATGCTACAACGACACATCATCATCTTGCGAAGTATTAGTTATCCAGAGGCAGAGATAGTCAACAACTGGTTAGAGGAATTGGTGACTCGAGTTGATGAGGTGTAAACAACTGATCAGTTAGGACATCCTATCCCTCCAAGATAGCATTTTTGACACGGGAGTTAATTTGATGCCTCTTTCCAAGTTAACTCACTGTCCCACTAATTGTGCATGTCTATTTTTGGAGACACTTTTGTATATTGGAGTTCTCTTTTAGTTTAGAATCAGTTAACAGAAGTAGACTTTCCAGTTAACTGTTAGTTACCTAACTTTAGACATAGGAATAAATCTAGCAGATTGGCAATAACTAAGTGTTAACTCAAGGAGATTTTATGGTTCCCTACTCCTTTGAGCTTCTATAAATAAGAGCACCCTTGCTCATTATTGTTTAATTTTTATTACTACACAAAATTTCTGCGCCGTTGTGCCATGAAGCTTGCAAGTCAATATCTATTCACTCTTGGATGAGAGTTGTTTGGTTTGATCGCAATTGTGTATGATTTCGTACATTTTCTGTCCCAAATCTTTGTAAATCGTTGAGCGAGTTTGAAGAAATAAATTGAAAGGAAATGTGCAATTTGATCCAAAGTTTCAAGATCTATCAACGTTTGTTTTTATAATCTATTATTTCAATCTACACCTTGAACAGACGACGTCACCTCCTTGGGAATTTGGAGATTAATGGTTATCGTTTGATGTTGTTTCATGATCTATATTTCAGCCTACACCTTCGACAGGTGCTGTCACCTCCTCGGGAATCCTAATATCTAGTTCATCATTTTGTGTTGTTTCTAGTAATCTACATCTCAGCCTACACCTCAGACAGGTGCTGTCACCTCCTTGAGAATCTTGAGATTTAGCTTACCGTATCTGTCATGTCCCCTTCCAGTTGACATCTCTCTGTGCTTGTGATTAGCCTATTATGTGACCCTCGTAGGCTGATAGGGTGGATAGAGGGTATGGTTGAGGCTTGGTTTGGCTTCTGTTGGCAGAATCTTCCAGTTTGGCTTTCGTTCGGGGTCGTTCAGACATCATTTGTTTGACTTGCTATTTTTAGTAAGTCACTCAGTGGAGCACCCCTGCTATTTTTAGCAGTTTGGTCTGGTCGTATGCAAATTCAATCACTTATTCTCCAGCTTTAGACGGTTCGTTAATCGGACTTATTTTGAGGAATATATTAATATTTATCTGTCAAATTAAATATTAATTATTTTGAAGCTTATATTATAAAGTTATAATATTATTTAATATTATAACTTAGTGATTTTTAAAGGGGTCGACCAACATGAAGAAGGGGCCACTTTTCAATTATATTTTATAATTAAAAGTGCGTTCGAGACTTTGGAAAAATTAAAAGAAAATTTCAAACTTTATTTAAATGATGCTTTTTTGAAAAAAAGTCGACTTCTTGAAGAATATAAGGATTTTCATTGGGAAAAGGGCTCATTATGTTATGAAATCGAATTTTTGCCAAGTGCTTCTTCTGAGAACAGAGCCAAGGGTTCCAGTTTTCATTCTGCATTGGAGAACGAACCATCTTCAGTGTCTGCAATTCAGAGGCTGTGAACTATCAGCTGATTTAATGCTTGTCAGAGAGATAGCTTCATTCAGAGATTATCACAGAGCTTCATAGTTGAGACATCTTCAGGGTTTTGGTTTGGAATTCATCCGGAAGGGTTCTTCATTTCTAGGTGCCATTTGTCCAAGATCTGGACACATCTTTCAAGGGCTGTACAAATCCATTGCTGCTGTTGTTGAGCCGTACTTGCTGCTGCAGGGCCGTACTTTTCAAGTACACGCCGTACTTTTCATACAAGGTTAAACGCCTTTCATTCTGGCAGTCTATCTTCACCAACAAGGGCACAATTTCTTCTGGATCCATTTGCCAACAACAGATGGAAGGAGAAGTTGATTTATATGAAGGCCGTACCATTTCAAGGGCATTCCACTTTGCTGCAATAATCAGGTTTTCATCAAAATATTGTTGCTTTTCAATTTGCATGTTATTAGATCTTAATTGTAATCAATCTAGAAGGTCAATAAATATTCTGGCATCAATAGATCCAGTAGTTTCCATCATTTTCAGCGTTGCAATATTTTATTTTATTTTTACAAGCAATTTCTTTCAAAATCGCATTCTATATCTGCAAGCAAAAACACAAAAAAATAAAAAACAAACAAAAAACAATTCAGTTTCTGGAACAGTGAGAATAGGGGTTTCTACAGTGGTATCAGAGCTAAATCCTGCCATCCTGAGGGTTTAGCATTTTTATGCAGCCACAAGAGGTTGGGCCTCACAGATATTATACTCGTAGGAGAGCCTTGATTGACAGGGAACAGGGATTGAACAGGCAGCCGGGTCCTGTTGGTTGGAAATTTTGTATTCTCGTGAAAGCGTACAAAATTGAGATTTCAACCACAGCACGTGAGTTTGAACTCTCCTAATTAAGGGAAGGCTCCCCCTTTAACTAAATAAAACTGATATGGGTAGGATAGCAATCGTTCCTCTTGTTTTAGGAAAGATTGCGTTCTTCTCTCTTCACAGAAAAGACACAGTAAATGTTACTAAAACTTATTACAACAGCTACACAGTGAAATTAAGAGAAAGGAAATAAAGTTTCCTGAAAGCACAAAAGTCTTCCGTTATTTCATCCGGGACGGGAAAACAATTCGATAAGTGCAAATTCTTGAAGAATGAAATCCTATGAGCGTAAAGACTTATAATTCTTCTCTATTTCTAACACTAACTAGGAATTCAATTCTCAGATTTACAGCACAAAGACTGCAGATATTTAAATTGAATCTCTCTTCAGCAATCTTCAACAATTCTCAAGTAATCACAATATAAAAATGACCCAAAATGACATAAGAACATTTAGGATGCAAAACAAGAATTCAGCTCAAAGTCTGAAATTCTAGCTTCTTGATATCACTTGAAAATTTACAATATTTCACTATAAAGCTCAAAGACTTTATGAGTACAAAATTCTGCAGAGTTTTCTTGCTTGCTAAAAAGATAAAGATTACAATAGACCCCTCAAGTATTTATAGGAGGAAGGTCTGGAGAAAAAAGTGGGAGGATCTCAACAAACTTGAGAAAATCTCTCAACCGATAACTAATTGAGATTGACTTATTCAAAATTACAATCCAAATTGTGATTTGTCTTGTAAGATTTTACATGTAATTACATTTTCGAAAATTGCAAGGAAAGAACACTTGCAATTGCAAAATTTGTTTTTACACATATATATTGTCGAAAGTAAAATTACATAAAACAATCTAAAACTTAATTTGTTTCATTCCTATCTTTGAAAGATAAGAATTTGCTGATGATGGTCTTCAACTCGTTCGGATCTGGACCCAATGTGTTCTTGGCCACTGCAACTGTCTTCAAAATTATATCAAAATATTTGATAGTTGCCAATCTATGCTCTTCATAAGAAGTTTGCATCTTCTCAAGGATTGTTTGATGATTGATAAGCTTTTGAATCGAATCCAAAGAAAACTGCTCTGATTCCATTTGTTGACGAAGATTGGCTGCCATATCTGAAGTAACTGAATCAGCTTCAAGTAACTCATCTTCTTGATTCAAAACTGTACATGAGATCTTTTCAAAACTTGAAAGAATATCCTGCTGAACTTCATCATTCATTTCTAAAGTGGCTTGGATATCTTTGATAAGATCTTGAATGACCAATGATCTATTTGTCATAAGTTCCTCAAATTCTATGTACTTTTCTCTGTTTGGCAAGATAGAATTGTTGCATAGAATTTGTAACTTAACCTGATCTATCTCATGCCAGATTTTTAAATCTTTTTCAAGCGATTCCAAACTTTGCTTGAAGGCTTCTAAAGTCTGATTCAGTTTTATCTTTGCTATCCTGACATTCTTGAAAACTTGCAACGTCTTCTCAATCATTGGAATACTTTGCTCAATTAGCTGAGTTATCCATGAATCAATTGCCTTGGCCTTTTGCGCAATTCTTTCTAATTGTCTAACTGATTCATTTGGAGGAGCTGTAGATAGAGAATCAACTGCCTCTGATGATCCTGTAATCCTTTGAATGACTGCAACCAGCTGAGCATTGTCTTCTTTGAGTTTTTCCTTTTTAGCTAAGAGTTCGTTATAGCTTTGTGTCAGAATTGTCACTGAACTCTGAGCATCCTGCATCATATTAGCGTGAGTCTGCTTACCCAATTCCACTCTTGTGAATCTGTAGTCAGATACCTGCATCTCTTCATGTGGTTTATCAACTAGAGGCTCTGCAATTTCAGCATATTTCATCCTGTTGCTGTCAACAAAAACCTGTGAGACTGTTTTAGCTTTCTTTGCAATCACTGGTTTTGATTTCTTCAATTTTCGGAAATCAAAAATATCAGGAGACACTGCTTGTTTCTTTCTCTTAGGAGCAATTGAATTCAGCCATGGAGGAAGATCCAAGGTTGTCACATCTGAAATGGCAACTGCGGTCTTGGTAGAAATAGCCTCAGTTTGAGATACAACAGAAATTCTTGAAGGTGCCTCAGTTTGTACAGAAACAATGTTTTGCTCAGAAGACAAATTGCAACTAGGATTCGCCATGAAACAATCAAAGTTCGTTACAGACGTATCAATTTCTGGAAGAGTTGTTTCTGACATAGCTGAAAAGATTGGATTGATATCAAAAAAACTCTTGAAGTTACTAGGCAAGTTCATCATGGGAGCATTTGTTACAGATAAAGGCTGATGACAAGTCTCTTGTGTTGGAATAGAAGGAACAAAAACGGTAGAGAAGGAATCAACATCACTGTCGATAGGAGACAAAGGGGATATAGCTGATTCTGGTATTGGAGCCTCAATGTGAGGAGTTATCTCACTTAGGATAGTAGAGGTCTCATGAACCTCGTCTCCTTCTTGTTGATCTAATACCTGAATCTGCATTTCGTTGACTTCCTTACCCTTTAATGTTTCACTATCCAATGGTTGTTCAGGAGCTCTGCTTACTTTCAGCTTGATTCTGGTACTTGAAGAGGAAGCTCCTTCTTTAGATTGTTCCCTGATTTCTGATTTCAATCCTCTAGGGCCAGCTGGGTCATCTTCAGCTCTAACACTGATTTTGATGGTCTTAACACCTATGCTTTTGAGCCAAGAGTTAGTGTTCGCCAAGACTGATTGGAATCTATCAAAGATAGAGACGGATTCCTTTTGAGACCATTGAATTGCAGGAATGGGAGCATTAGCAACTCCCTGTTCTTCGTACTCAGGATCCAAAATCTGCTTATCATCAATTACTCCCTCTGGAATTAAAGTCAGATTCAAGTCAATGATTTGCTCCAAAGTTAACCTGCAATAATCCATTTTGTATACATCCTTTTCTGTATGGAGGTCTGCCCAAATGTCTTCAATGCGGTGAACATGAGTGAAGACTCTTTTTATTTTATCTTTCATCCTCCTGTAATCAAAATCCACTCTAGCTTGGAATCTTTTCAATGTTATCTCCTGAAGTTCAGTTTCCATTGCTTTGGCTCTTGAAGAGGTTGTCAAAGAATACCTGCCAATTACCAATGGATTATGTGAAGAAATACCAATTCCAGATTTGTGTTGTATAACTTGACGTGAATGAACTGACATCAATTGCCTTCCTAGCTCCATCAGAATGATCTTATCAGTTGGATATCTTGGGAGCATATAAGGTTGGTCTTCAAAGCAGCCAACTCTCATATAGGTGAATGTTGGAAATTGAAGAAACAAGCAGCCATATTGATTTACCTTATTCCAAGCTGCATCTGATACCCTGTTATTTACCAACTCTTTGTCAAACAAACACATAAAATAACCAAAGAAGGCATCTTGTACCCTTCTATAATGCGCTCGACTTGGGATAAAAGTCAGCTGGTCATAATATTTCCATACAGGCACCAATGATCTGTCACCTTCAGGAGATAAGCCTGGAAAATGTCTCAAGGAAGCTGCTATGTAGACCAAATATGAATTCATATAGAAGGTCAGAGTGGTAGGAACCTGTGCAAGCTGTTCGCACAAACAGTCACTGATTATTTCTCCCCAGAAAATTGGATGTTGTGCTTTTCTAATGACAACCATGAACTTATACATCCAGCTTTCAAACATGTTAGAAACTTTCAACCCTGCAATTCTGCTCAAAAGAGTGATCATGTCATTAACTTCTTCTATAAAATCAGACCGATACAACTTGGGCATACGGGTCGCACAAGGTCGTGATTTTAGAAGCCATTTAGAGTTGATGTGTTTAATACAATCATTCTTTTTCTGCTCAAAATGTTTGTGAGCACTCTTCAATGAAATCTCTGAATAAGTGGTTGCATCAGGTACTCTGAAAACTCTATTGATTGTCTCAGCATCAAGTCTGATAACTACGTTGCCATCATCATCCTTAATTGTCCTGGATTGTCTATCAAAGCGTGCTGCACATGCAAGGACGAATTCTGGTTCAAGGGCAGCAACAGGAAAAGAAGCCACGAGATGGATATGACTTCTCAGCAACTTTTGCATATCAGAAGACGTAGATTTCTCAGCCCTTTCAAGAAATTCAGACATATCAACATGCCCTATTTCTGTATCTTTGATCTCATCGATGTTTGAAACAACGTGAGATGGAGAGATCTCATTCTGATATTTGTCGAACTTATACTTCATCTTTTTGCCTGCTGGAGAAGTTGGTTCATCCGTCATTGAACAGGAATCTGCAAGACTGCGGTGAAAACCCCATAAGGTTAGCACATCATCAGCATCAACGTGAGTGGACATGGCGGAACTCAAACCCTAGAACAATGAAATGGACTTTGAAAGAAAGATGGAAGGTGAATGAAGATGAATTCGAAATGGATGAAATGGTGGAATGAAAAACGGCATTGTGTCTCTTTGAAACAGCAAAACAAAGAGATCTTTAAACTTGAATTTGGAATTTCGTCCAAAAAGGTCAACTTTTATGTTTTTTAAGGCAATTCGGGTTTTTGAGTGACTTGAACAATTTCGGAACTTTTTGACACTTTAGCAATTTCTGCTTTTTGCAATTTCGGGATTTTTATGAGCTTTGACAATTTTCACAAAGGCAATCGGGATTTTCATGAAATTTAACAATTTTTGCAAAGGCAATTTAACAATTTTTGAACTTTGCAATTTTAAAAATTGTTATTTTAATTACAAATCCCGAAATTGTATCTTTAGGCTAAAAACCCGAAATGAACACAAAGTGAATAATTAATTTGTGAAAAATAATGATGGATATATGAAGTGGCGAAATGAAGTGAAAGGAATGAGCATGATATATGAAATTTTATTGCTGGAAATGAACGGTGAAATGGAAGAAATGTGTTATGTATGGAAGTGTGGAGGTAAAATGAAATGGAAGGCAAAATTTCAGTGAAATGGAGAAAGCGTGTGAAATGAAATGTATATGAGAAAAACGCATTTTTATATAAGGGCGAATGGAGATAATATGGAGATATATGAGTGGAGATGGCGAATGAAATGGAGGAATAAATGGCAGTGAGAGTGAATAACGAAATGAAAGAAAATGGTGAGTAGACAAGTAAATGAAAGAGGCGAGAATGTATCAAGAAAACACGTTTTAGTATGAAGGCGGACTTTTGAGATAAATAAATGTATTTAAGATAAAGAAAACCAGTAAGAGAAAACGCGTTTTGATAAAACTAGCAAAAATACTAACAAATATACAAAAATAACCATGATGAAAGCGAAGGATAGAAAGAAAAACGCGTAAAAAATAAAAACGCGTTTTGAAACAGTGATAAAAAGCAAAAACGTGGTATGCAGAAGACAATATCATTGATAATAAAATAAAACGCACATAGATGATAGTAAAATATTAAAAGAAAGAGGAAAAATGTGAATCATACCTGGAGATGAGTTGTAATACGCGAAAATGCAGAAACAAAAACCCTAGACGCGTTGAAAACGACAGAGACTCGGTTATTTACTGGTAAAAGTCCGAATTTGAAGCATTAAGGTCGACCAAATCTCCATAAAATGAGGAAATAAATGCAAAGAAAAATTCAACCAGCTCGAATCTGAGAAGAATCGGATTTTTCAGAAGCTTTCACAATGAAAAATAACATCAAAGTCATGAATCGGGTTTTTTATGAAGCTTTACATGCCTTTTTTACAAAATCGGGTTTTTAAGGCACTTTAACAAATTTGCTTTTTGTCAAAAAACAAAAACCTTAACAAAAACGGGTTTTTAATGGCACTTTAGCAATTTCGGGTTTTTAAAACACTTTAGCAATTTTGCCTTAGAGTCTAAATTTCCCTATTTGCTGAGTTGCTCTGAAAACCCGAAATTGGCCAAAAAGACATTAAAAACAAGTCAGAAATCAACGAAAACGGAAACGTAAGGGGGAAAAAGGGTAGCCCAAAGGTAAGTCAACCTGAAACAGAGATTTTCCACCCTTTGCACCTCGTAATGCGTGCATTAGAGAAGAAAAATCTCAAGTTTTAAGAAAATTTTGATTGGTTACCTAAATTTTGAAACGAGTTAAAAATTTAGGATAACAGGTCCCATGGCTGACAGAACAGAGATTCCTCGAAACCCTAGGGATAATGATGATGCAGAGGTCCTACACACTGTTAGAGATTTACGGATAGGTCAATAGCAGGTTACTGATGTGCTACAACAGTTGACAGTGGCGATACAGAGGATAGGTACACAGAGGAGACCGTCACCTCGTCGTGACGAGAATAGGAGTGATGCAGGCTCACGGAGAGCACCTAGGACTGTTTCACAGACAGCAGACAGGCCCACCCGGCCTACTTTTGTGAGACAGGAGCCTGATGAGGCTATTGCAGATGAGGAGCCTGAGGGAATGTTCACTGATACTCTTATGGCAGTGAACGATGAGTGGGAGTTACTGTCACCAGAGGTTAGAGAGAGGATTACCTTTGATAGATTTATCACACAGAGGAGAGAACATCACAGGAATCGATAGGATTACAGAGATATAACAATAATGATCTGAAGCATGCCACAAACAGAATCACTCTAGCTATGTTTGACGGTAGTGGCAAGGTCACAGCCTA
Organism: Sequoia sempervirens; assembly: GCA_007258455.2. NCBI lineage: Eukaryota > Viridiplantae > Streptophyta > Pinopsida > Cupressales > Cupressaceae > Sequoia > Sequoia sempervirens. Next base: position 21,507 of record VDFB02044908.1, read on the forward strand.
GGCCTGGATCAGTAAGCTGGATACTTTCCTCACATTGCGTCCCATGGTTGAGGAGGATGCTATTAGGTATGCTACTTTACATCTTGAGGGAGTAGCTTATGATTGGTGGCATCAAGGAATGGTGACACTCTAGCATGATTGTATAACCACTGTTGATGCGGTTTTTGTGACCATACCAAACAGGCAGAACAAAATAGTTTTGGGGCTACTCCGTCCTCTCTTGATCAAAGTATTCCATGCGCTAAGATTGCGAGAAAGTTCGCATGTTCAACTCCAAGGTTCCTTTAGTGCGAATAGACCCAGTTTGGTTGATGTGTATTGCTGTGTTCGTACGAGGGGACTTACACAATTGTCCAGATTTCTTGCAGTCAGCAGCTAATGTATGATATTGAAGGGGAATTCTTACGTGTATGATTTGGCAATGTGCTCTCTCTCCTAAAACTAATCAGAAAGTACGGAAAGTAAAGGGGATAAGGGCCTAAGAAATTTATACTCTATTCTAAATGCAGGGTATGTGGGGCTTCGTCTCAATAAACTTCAACCGGATTTCACCTAGCCTCCGTCGGACAGCCTCAGCAAAATCGGTGCAATCTTCAAAGGGGATAGCGAAAGGTGTTCAAGTTATAGTTTAACATACGTACACCATCAGAACAACGCATATAAGTATGTAAGCCATAACCGAAGTTAAACACAAGATAATGTCCAGTTGACCACGCAAAGCAGACTTATCATCAACAAGCCGCTAGTGGTATGGAATAAAGTGAAGCTATCTCAATAAAACACCACACACCGAAGTAAGCTACTTGCATGAATCTAATCTACTTGGATACGAAAGGAAGAAGAAACCTTGCTAGCATTTCATGACAAGACGAATTTCATCATCAATGAAAAGATCTATTATCATAAAATGTGTTACACAACAATCTCCTCAAAAGTTTTCAAAGGGAAAACTTTCTTTCTTCTCCAAATTATGCAAAATGCTCTACAATACTACACTATCTAGCTCTCTCAATGTCTACTCTGATTCTAACTGATCTTCTAATATTCTGATTGTTTACAAATGAGGGGGACTCCCCTTTTATAGCTAGCCAAGTCCCAAAGGACGGCTAGGGTTACAATCAATAGAGTGGCCAGAATCGTGCCACCTCAGCCCTAACCCTAAAAACTGCCAGAATAGGGAGTGGTACATTAAATGAATCAAAGATTCCCACTCACTCCCAAAATAGCAAATGCAATAAATGCTCCATACTTTCAGTCTTCTAGAAGATCTTCGTCCAGTAGTGTGTTCCCATTGGCCTTCTCTCTCACATTGCCAACTCAACAAATCTGCCAAGAATCGGCCTCAACCTCATGAGCTGAAATAGGCGGAACACAATCTAACTGAAACTCTAACACTGTAACTGAGTGCTCGTGCCTCGTACAAGATTTTCTCCAAGCAGCTAATGAGTCCTGCGTGTTCTGGATCAAAGTGGAGAATGTAGCAGTATTTTCAAAGTCATCCTGTACAAAGGTCTTAACATCTGCGAAGAAGGGAACCAGCAAACCCCTCAAATTATCAAAACTTATCTCATCTGGATTCAGCCGCCTAGCAAATATGGCCTCAAAGTGTTCTGAACTCCATCTATGATATTGGCCATAGCCTTGTGTACCCTGGCTGAATCTGCCTGTGCTGCATCGAAGAAGCCACGCCCTGTGATAGCCGAAGAATACCACCGAGAGAAATCATATCGGTCATTCGCCTAATGACACCTCCATCAATCAGCAACTGCAATGGCACATGCCTCAACACCTCAAGACGCTGGATCACCTTACTCTGATAGATGGAAGCATCGCCCCAAGCATGATCCACCGCATCCATCCGTGTCAAAATAGAAGAGGCCTGCTGAAAAGGCAAAGGATAGGTCCTCCATGAATTTCTCTGTCTCAGTACGAACTCCTGAGACCCATTTGTCTGCCTCCTGTGCCATTCTCCCCAACTCTACTAAGCCGCTGATCGACTCTCTAGGAATATCTGCTGGAGGCTCTATCACTGGTACATCCTGCCCTCGAGAACGAGACAACTGCTGAACATATCCAACTAACGCCCTGTGTTCTCGTTTCAACTTCTTATATTTTCCTTCTTTCTTGAACAATCTATCCTTGAGGGCAAGGAAGGAGTTATCACACTCCTCAACAATCTGAGCACCAGTAGGGCGTCCCAAGTCAAGAGTGGTGACCACATAATTTTCAGGAGCTGCTTCATTCCGGTCACACTCGACTCGTGGGACAGCAACGTGAAGAGTACGAGAGCCATCCTCATCCGTGGAGATCTTCGAAAACTTTCTTGCCTTCTTCGGTGGAGGAGCACTGATCCGGTTCAAAAACTCTTCCATCTCAACTGCTGGATCAATCTCCTCACTCGGGCTTCTTCGCATTCTATCTCTAAGCCAATCGGGCACCTCATATAGTATATCAAAGGGCTGCTGCTCCTGTGCCTCGACTTCTCTAACCTGTTCCACTTCTTCCTCATTCTGGCGAGGCTCATTGTCCTCGAGTGGCTGAGTGTCACCTGACACTATATCATCATCATCGCCATCATTCATGGCCGCCTCTATCTCCTGCTAAAACGAGGGTAAGTAATGGTCCCTCATCATCCTGCTGATCAATCTGGCGGGTACATTAGCACTCTGGCCAATTGACTCCCTCCGTGGAGGCTGAATATCACCTGTATCCCGGTACCGATTCATTGCAATTCTTTGATCAGCAAATAAAGACACCTCTTGTATGCTTGGAGAACGTGTCTCCAAAGGTACTGCCACTGTGACTCGTGGAGGCTCTGGCTGAACTAACTCTTTCTTTCTGGACTCTGGACCCCGTGTAATCTGTTTCTTCCTTCCTGTGGTGGGCGTCCTGTGATCTCCCATCATATTGTAAGTCAAGGAAATTGACCTACTTTTCAATTTATTCACTCTCCTGTCAACCCATGCCCTGGTGAATGTCATAACTGGGATGGAAAGAGTATCAAGATCAGCAACCTCGGGCTCTGACCAATCAATAGGCGAAAGTGGAGTATCCCGAACAGCTGCATAGTCTGGATGAACAACATCCATGTCCTCATTGACCTGGTCCGGAACCGGAACTACCTCACACTCCCTGATCAGAGTAATCGGCAACCGAGAGAACATTCTCTTCCTCACTTCAATTTCATCAACTGCATCAGCCCAATAATCCTCAATGGTGGCCTTATGTTTAAACTCCTCCGACAGAACCCAATTGATGTTATGGTGTGGGTCATAGTGCTGTCGGCTAGTATGATATGAGAAATGATAAAACTGAAGCTCACTCTCGGCTTCCCTAGCTGCCTGTATCGAAGGACACACCTCATCCGAGTTGCCCATCACAATTGGAAACTCTATCCCCCCTTTCTTCTTTTTCTTCTGGATTTTGTCAAAGGCAAGCAATTGTCTGGATACCTCTAACATTATTATCTTATCGGTTGGGTACTTAGGCAGCCTATAAGGGTATGAAGAAAATCCTTGCAGCCTAATATATGAAAATCTTGGAAACTGTATAAACCAGCACCCATACCTCTCAATTAGCTCCTGGGCATCCCTAGAGATTCTGTGGTGTAACCTCTCCTGAAGCAGCCTCGTAATGTACATGGTGAATGAATCGTTGACACGCTTGTAGTGGGTTGTGCTCGACAGGTGCAACTGTGTACACGCCTCATGGATCTTGAATTGATGAGAGCCACAACCGACGGGTTCCTTGTAAGAAATTCCTCTGTACCTCGTCATTAGTGCCAACATGTAAACAAGATAGGAGCTCATGTAGAACGTTTTAGTCCTCCTTAGGCTCAGGAGTTGCTCATGTATATTGTCGCTGATCATCTCAGCCCAATTGACATAATCCTTGCCTTCCAACACCAGGTTGATGTAATAAAACATCCACGGCTCAAAAATATAAGACTGAGGGCAACCACCTACCCTGCTCAGCATCATGATGAGATCACAGTACTCCTGTTTCAGGTCCTCTGCTATGATCTGCTTCGGCAACTTCACACGAGATGGCTTAGGAGTGCTCATCCAGTGAGTGTTAATTGTATCCATGCACCGTCCAAAAGCAGAAGCATACATCCGCTCCGCTCGCTCCCTGGACTTGTAAATCATGTTTCTATGCACCGGGATCCCGAAAGCTTCACCAATGGCCGCCGGAGTGAGATTGGCAAGCACTTGGCCATCTGGTGACGTGATCGACCGGTGTTCCTTCTCGTAGCAGTTGGCGCACTCCATTATAAGCTCTGAGCACTGAATAGCTGGCGGAAAACCAGCAGCCGCATATAGTCCACTTCGGACGATGTTGTGCGAAGTGACCGAAGCCCGATGACTTCCAATCCCGAACAGCCTGTTCTTGAAGGTCTCCAAGTTGACGGAGCCCAGGTTCGTGTCTGTCAACTTGCCCAATTTCGAAATGAACTTTGATTCTGGCATGAACGTTTTGCTGAGCTTCTTGATCATAGCCTGTCTTGAGGCACCATTGTCCTTTCCGGTTGTCCTCGCTTCAGCCATCTGCAACATAACAAACGTTCATCAGCAATTAGATTAAATAAAATAAGGCATTGTAGGGGCTGCAGTCGGATTCTAGAAGCTGCAATAATTTTCATGTTTGCAAACCTCAGCTTCTTCCTTGAATAAATTTGAATTCCGACACTTAGAGCAAGTTTCTAAGTGAACTTTGATGACTTTACTTCACAATCAGCAAATTGAATGACCTTGTATCAGCAATCAGCAATTTTAACTACTTCGTATCAGCAATCAGCAATCCCACACTAGCAAGTTCGTACTTTAAAAGTTCCTCAATGTTTCATCTCAATACAAGGCGTCCCTTCCAACTTTACTTCAGCAATGGCGTTTTACTTCACTAAGCTTAATTAATATAAGCAAGTACGAATCCAAATTCTTAGCAACCGGCGTACTTACTTTAGCAATGAATCAGATTTCAGCCACTAGCAAAGTCGTACCTCCTTCAACTCTCAGCACAAGCAACTCTGAACTTCAGCAAAAACCTCCTTAGCAATGGCGTACCTTTCTTCACTTTCACTCCTCAGCAAAATTCGAACTTCAGCAACTTAAGGCGTCCTCTTCTCAGCAACTCTCAAATGCGCCTCCTCAGCAACTTGCACTCTTTAGCAAAATTCGAACTTCTCCAAGCAACAGTCAGACTTAGCAACTTTGCCTTTCTCCAGTTGTGAAAATGAGTGAAAAACTTCTCCATTTTATAGCTAGAATTCGAATTCTAGAAGACGTTAATTTTAGCCAGTGCCATTAAACTCCACTACTCCACTTCAAGAATTCGAATTTTCCCTCTCTGATGTTCCTGACACTTGTCTCCAGTCGTCGGGAATATTATTCTTCTAGAAACTTGACTTTGACTGGCGCCTTGGATTTTGCTTTCGAAAATTTAATTTAATTCATCTTCTTTTAACTCACCAGCCGGAGCTCTGTCACTTGAATTCAAATTTTTAACTTCATCATCTGCTCTGGAAAATTCATCTTCGAAGAATTTAATCACAATTATCTAGGCAACTCCCTTCGTATTCATCGTTTGAAGAAAATTCACTTTGAAAACACATTTTATTTACGTTTGCCTTAGAAAATTTGAAATTCTCCCTTAGGAAAATTCATAATTCAAGCACTGATTAAATTCCTCACTGAAAAAGTGTCGGCGAAGCTTGAAAGATTTGGAAATCCATTCATCATCGCAAACGTCCGGTACCCAGAAGAAAATTTTCGTCAGAATGTCTCGAATTCATGGGTACCCAACGAACGGGTTCGTTTAATTTTTTGAATTTTGAACCTTAGAAAATTATTATTTCCATCATTTAAATTCGTTCTTCGCCTGTGATCACTCTGTGTTGCCCAGACTTCTTGAAAAATTTGAAGAACTTGAATTATCCTTGTCTCTGACTCCATCATTGAGAAAAGTTGCTCGTGCTCTGAGAATTTTCATCAACTTGAAGCTCTAGGCGTATTTTCCAAGGAAAATAAATTTGCCTTAGAAAATATTTTAAAATCCTCTTGCACTTTTGAAAACTTGCCTTAGAAAAATTTTGATTGCCAGTGGAGAGGAATCTTCATTTAGAACATTTTATATCAACTTCATTCCCGGCACGCCTTGCACATTTCATCTTCACCTCATCCCGTATCACTCCACACTTAGAAAAAGTTCATTTAAAAGCCCAACGCCTTAGAGAATTTTTTTACACTTAGAAAATATTTTGTCTCCCCTTGAGGCGCCTAGCACATTTCAAAACATTTCAACGCCTTCAAGATTTTTAAAATCACCTTATAACTCCCTTCAAACATTGGCGCATACTTCACTTGACATTTTATTCTCCACACTTTCAAATATTTTCCAATGCCTAGCATATCACCTTAGGCGTCCAACACTCTTGGAGAAATCACGCCTAGCAAAATTATCTAAGGCCCACCACCTTGGGCGCACTCTAGCCATGAAGGAGGATAGCGCCCAAGCTTTCACCACCTTTCACCATGTTTAGGTAACATTTTTACCTTACTTACCACTTGTATTTACCATTTACCATCCAAACATGGGCGCATTTCCTTGTAGGAGGAGGACGAACTTGCAAATGCCTTCATGTGGCTTTTCAACTTCCGTTTTTTGTCTTGACATGCATGATTTGGGCGCATTTTGGAGGGTGAGGAGGATAAAACGTGTTGACTTGTTGACTCTCTCTTCCTTTGGGCGCATTTCCATGTAGCAGATGGATGAAACTTCTCCAACGTCTTTGGGTGACCCTTCACCTTCCGTTTTTTGTCCTCACATGGCCCAGTTTGGGCGCATTTTAGCCTTGGAGAAGGATGAACAATCTTTGACCTTGTTGACTCTTTGCAAGTTGGGCGCATTTTCTCTTGTGTGAGGGATAAACATCAACCTTGGGCGCATTTCCTTGTTGGAGGCGGATTTTCATGTTTGACTTTGCTTTGACCACCTTGAATTTTGGGCGCATTTTCATGCTTGTGAAGGATGGGCGCATTCTGATGAGGGTGGCGGATTTTTCATACTTAGAATTTTTTTTCAACTTTCCTTCTTTCATTTTGGGCGCATTTTGCCCCTGCTGCAGGATGAAAACCTTTGACTTTTGTTTGACCTTTTTCAAACTTGGCGCATTTAGGCCTGTCTACTGGATGAAGTTCAAACTTAGAATTTTAATGCCTCCTCATCAACTGGGCGCATTTTCCTATGCCTGCTGGACGAAGTTTTGGACTTAGAAAATTTTCTATCACCCTCGCCAGCTTACGTGCCCTGCTATTTATAGTAAGTTCTCTGAATTTGCGCCTCTGAAGCTCGGAATGGCTTGAAATTTTGAACGTAGCATCCTCCTGACTTTATCAACTTGTTGGCACTGCCACTTTTGATCACCCTGCTATTTATAGCTTGTTTCTGAAGGTGGCTTACTATAAATAGTAAGCTTTTGTTTCTAATAGCTCCCAAGCTCCGATCGAGTTGAAATTTGAATGAGGCGCTCCTCACCGCGTGACCTTACTGCCGACACTGACGCATGCAACTGATTTACTATTTTTAGCATGTTTCCAATTTGACTTACTATAAATAGTAAGTGCTCCGTTTGTCCTGAAATTTCACCAGCAAATAGCCTGAAGGACGCTGATCGCAGTGGTTTACATTGGTTTTCGAAGATTTTGACTTTTGATGCCTATTTTTAGGCTCTGAAGCTGGAAACCCTAATTTGCATTGCATGCGTATCAAATGAATTCCGTTTTCCTTCGTTTCTGTGGCATTGCGATCAGCTCGTGAATCTGAACTGCTGGGTGGCGGCTGCCGGGACATACCTGCTAAAAATAGCAAGTTCCTTACTGAGTGAGAATCCTCGTTTGCATGTCACACCATCGCGAAGCTCTCGAGAAAAACCATCGGGAGATCACCTGACATGCAAAGAAAAGCTCGACATGCAAACCCTAAAAATAGCCTCGGAAGGTTGAATCCTGAAAGTGGTCATCTCGACTTGCATGCTACATCGTCGCGAAGGTCCCGAAAAACCCAGAAGGAATATCCGGACATGCAAAGAAAATCTCTGCATCTGGACCCTGAAATTTGTGCCGGAAGCCGGACTGCTAAAAATAGTAAGTTATCTGTTTTTGCTCAAATTTGGCATGCAGCGATCACGATATACTCTGAATGCCGTGTGATGATCGGAATCTCAAAAATGCTGACAAATTGCCCTGAATTGCAGACTTACTAAAAATAGTAAGTACCTCGGAATTTGATGAAAACTGGCTGGAAGCCCGCTGGATGCCTGCTGACAACATTGTTAAGTTCAATTTTCAATTTACTGACTTTACTTGACCTTGAATTGACCAGAAAAGATGAAACCCTAATTTTAGACTTGGCCAATATTTTCACGTTTAAGCTCAATGACGACACAACCCCCGGAGAGACGGACACCAAAAAAGAGACAGAGAGAGAGAGAGAGAGAGAGAGAACCCAAGCCAAAAGACCGGAACGGAGCAAAAATAAGGGGGTCCCCATCTTGAATGGGGCGATGTGTGAAAAGGTCACAACAACCACATACCAGGAGTTCGTAGACAGGTTGGTGGAACGATTCGACAAGAAGGATCTTGAATCTTATTTTAGAGATTTGGCCTAGTTGTGACAGAGTGGTAGTTTGGAGTCCTACATAGGAGACTTCTAGTGATTGTCAGTTATGGTTCCTAATATATCAGAGAGACGTCTCATTGTGCTTTTCATGGAGGGACTGTTGGAACCATTGAGAGGTTGGATCAACGCATTTGATCCTTCTTCGTTACAGGAAGCTATGAAGAAGGCACGCAGTATGGAGTTTGCAGCACCATCCAGCAAATTCAGTTCTAAAAGTACTTCATTTAGGGACAATAAGGGATTCAATAAAAACAAAGAGAAATCTGATTTTAAGAGTGACTCAAAGGGAAAATCAGCAGCACCCTTGGATCGTAAGGCTCTTAATGATTTGCGTAGGAAGAAGCTTTGCTTCTATTGCAAAGGTCCCTACGATGCTAACCACGATTGTCCTTTCAGGCCTAAGGGTAAGGCAAATTGAGTAATGTGGGCTTATTACGAGGATTCGGAATCTGAGAGTTTCGAGCAGCAGGAGAGTTCTGAGGAGTCAGAATCAGAGGCTTTAGAGCCTAAGGCAGAGGCAGAGTAAGAGCTCCAAATTTAGGAGGCACAGTTGTCTAGCATTTAGCAGGAGGGTTCTTTTAGACTTCGTGGAGTTTTGGAGGGTCAGAGGGTCATCACCCTTCTAGACATAGAAGCCACCCACAATTTTATTGATGCTAGATTTGTGGAGAAGCGTGGACTCATGACCGAGGAGTTCGAAGGCATTCAGGTTAAGGTGGTTGATGGTTACACTCTCAGGTCTGATCGTATGATTAAGGGTCTCCCGTTGCGCTTGAATAATTATGAATTCAAAGCTGATTATTACGTAGTGAATATGGGAGACATTGATTTAGTTTTGGGCATGAAGTGGCTTCATTCCCTTGAGGAAGTCACACTTCGTCTCAAAGACATGGAGATTCGATTTGACGTTGATAGGAAGACACATATCCTAAAGGCCATTCGGGCCAGTAACGTCAGGACTATTTCCTTCCGACGGATGGAGAGGCTCATGCGACATGACATGATAGAGTGGGCTGCTGAGTGCACTTTGACACCTATTCAGGAGGGACAGCATAAGACCAAGTATCATCCTGACATTCAGCAGTTGAGAGTTAAGCATGAGAAGGTTTTCAGTGACATTCCACCAGGGAGACCTCCAGACAGGGGTATTGAGCACATCATAGAGCTTGAGGAGGGCGCTAAGCCCGTCATGATTACTCCTTACAGGCATCCAAAGCGGATTAAAGATGAGATAGAGAAGTCTATCAAGGAGCTGCTTGCTATGGGTCACATTCGACCAAGTAAATCACCATTTGCTTCTTCAGTTGTCCTAGTGAAGTAGAAAGATGGTACACTACATATGTGCATCGATTAAAGAGTCCTGAATAAGAGGACCATCAAAAATAGGTACCCCATACCTCGTATAGATGAGCTTATTGACGAGCTCCATGGTGCCTATTATTTCATGAAGATAGACTTGAGATCGGGATATCACCAGATTAGAGTCCGTGAGTAGGATGTTGAGAAGACTGCATTCCGTTGTCATTGTGGACACTTTGAGTTTGTGGTGATTCCATTTGGGCTAACCAACGCACCAGCGACATTCCAGTCCACCATGAACAGGGTCTTCCACTCACTGCTGAGGAGATATGTACTTGTCTTCTTCGATAATATTCTGATTTACAGCAGGACTTGGCAGGAACATTGGCTCATTTGGATACAGTACTCAGCATTTTGGAGAGGGAATCCTTGTACGCCAAGGAATCCAAGTGTGACTTAGGGATGACTGAGCTGTTATACTTAGGTCATATCATTAGTGCAGAGGGAGCGCGGATGGATCCTAAGAAGATCCGTGCTATAATAGATTGGCCTACTCCAGAGAATCTTACATAGCTGCGAGGATTCCTTGGGTTATGCTGTTTCTATCGTAGATTTGTGAATGGTTATTCACGCAATGTAGCACCTATGACGGATTTGTTGAATATCGTGATCCTCATTGTTACGATCACCATTGTTACGATCACCCATCTCTGCAATTGGAATGGGTATTTCTTCTTCAAAAATTTCTGATTCAGTAAACTGATCAGAAACTTCTTGGAAAACAGGATCTGGCTGAATGGGAGGATTACCTCTCCTTCTAATATAAACTCGGTACGCCAGGATGCTTAATTCCACACGGGAGGTGGCAAAACTGGTCTACCTGCTGCAAGGTCTGCTTTCTCTTCTTCTTTATCCAGAGTTGTAGCCGCGTTTCTCCACTGAGTGGTAGATTTATGATTTTCAAAAATAAACGTGTGCAAGCTACTAACAATATCTGACTGTTCTGCTTGGATGAAGACTAAATTCGGCTGTATAACAGGCGGTCTTAGTGCTGGTTGTAATACTGGAGCAATAGGACGCTAGATAGTCATAACCGTGACATGAAGTTTTCGAGGCCTCGTGCCCCACGGTGGGCGCCAGAAAACTGTTGGCGTAACAACTAGCACCTCTGAAGTAATAGTTGGTACGGACAACTATGCACACTACGCAATGAGTGCTCTTCAAATTAGGAGGGGAAGCTCCCTCGTTGTGCTTGACAAAAGTTCTTGCAAATGGAAATAAACTAAACTAAATCCTGTCTTTTTGTTTCAGCTGTAGAGGTACAAGGCTTTCTCAAAAACTATATACGTTGCAGCTGAGTATTTTCTAGTTTTGCAGACTACTAACTACAACTATGCCAATTAATTAAAATCTATCCAATTTCCTCAAGAAAACAGAGCATGAGAAAACGGAGCAAGGTTTGACTATCGGACGATAAACGAGTATAGATTCTCAACTTGAAGGCAAGGTGGCACGACTATCAACTCAATCTGAATAAGTTTATTATTCACAACAACACACGATAACCAAGTGCAGATTCTCTACTTGAAGGCAAGGTGGCACAACTATCATCTCAATCTGAACAAGCTTATTGAATACAAAACAGATTTGATCTAACTATGGAAAGAATTCACCATTATAATTGCATGAAACCCTATGTGGCATAACAATTCATCATAATAGTAAAGATGCATGAACAAATACCAAAAGAGCAATATTGAGGGCAAGGTAGGCACAGCATATATTTCTCTCTCGTGCAAAAGTTAATTAAAAATGAGCAAAAGCTCTTATTATATAGACATCGAAAGGTGTAGGGAACCCTAGAATCACCTTGAGTCAACTATAGTCTTGCAATGCATGCAAGATTTATTACTAAACCCTAATAAAGTAAACTATACAGTTAACTGGAAAGCTACCATCAGTTAATCGGTACATTTAACCTAAATGGACAATGTGCAAGCATGCACGTCCTTATTTAAAGCAAAGTTAACTGGACACTACCTTCAGTTAACTGGAAACCCTAACCCTAACTCCTATGAAGATAATTCCAAGGATGAGATAAGCATGTGTGAAGTCAACAAGTGAACTCAAGACTGGAAGTCGAGTTAACTGCTGCTCATGACTCAACCCTCGAAATTAACTGCAGGTTCCAACTGGCGGATCACTCCATGTCATCTTGGTCTAACACTTTGACCAAGAACTCATCAATCTCTTTGTCTTCAGGCACTTTGATGCTATCCAAAAGAACAGTCTGCTTCTTCAGTTCTCTGCCACTTTCCTTGACAGTATGCATGCCATCTTTAACCTCTTCAGTCACCTTTCTGAAATTAGCTGAAATAACTGAGATATTCTCCAACTTAGGTGCCATAGGATCTCCCTCCAGGTTATCACGAATCAGCTTTTCGAATTCAGCTTGCACTTTGTCCAATTCAACATATGTGCCATCTTCAAGAAGATAATGACACGGAATCTGAACAACAAAACCACTGACAAGTGCAAGTACTCCAATCACATCATCTTTCAACGAAAACAACTTGGAAGAGATCTTTTCACATATCTCCATTTTGAAAAGGTGCTGCTCTCTCCAAGTAAAAACCTTCTCTTGATCTTCATCAATCTCCAAGGCATCGTATGCAACAGACAACTGAGATACAAGAACTCGATCCTTGGCTAAACTCTCTGTAACTAAAACCTTGAGCAACTGAATACCTTGACGAAGTCTGTGTGCATCACTCCTCAACTGATACAAATCTGCAAGAAGATGTTGACCTGTAGCAACTAAATTTTCAATCCAGTTATCCAAAAGTCTGCCATGACTGACTAACTGATCTAACTTTCGTTGTTCTGCAAGTGTGTTCTGAGGAAGAGCAGGTGCTCTATTCGAATTTCCATGAACAAGATCAGAAATATATTGACGAAGTTGACCATTTTCAGCCTTAAGCAGTGCCTTATCCTCTCCATCCTTCGTGATACGTTCTTCAAGATTATTGGTAACAATCTTAAGAAGAGTCACATCTATCTCTCGTGTAGTCCTGCCTAGATTTGCCTTAGTGAAAGTAAAGTCACCAACTTCGACTTCATCTAAGCTCTTACCCTCCAGAGGAACGATAACCTCTATAACAATCTCTGATTCTGGAGTCTTCTCAATGTGCACCTGTCTCTTGATTTTCTTGTTCGACCTTTTCTGATAAGGCTCACCGAACTCAGACAAATCAAGGTTATATGAAGGCTCTCGCCTTTGTCTCCCCAAAGACCTCTCGAGCCAACAAGACTGAACACTATCATCAATCCGAGGAGAGACTGTCCCTGATGTATCCACCTGTGGCGGTTCAGTTGTCTCTGATCCAACTCGAATTGGTATCTCAGGCTCTGAATCTATGTCAATAGGTTGTACATGTGGCGAACTAGGAGGTGAAACGTGAGATTCAGCCTGAATGACTGTCTCTACTGGAATCTCAGGAACATTTTCAACTTGTTTCTGCTTCCTCTTTCCAGTAGCTCTCTTCCCCGTGTTTCCGCTGAGTCTAACTCCTTCAGGAGGAATCACAATAGCCTTGACCCGAGGTCTTGACCTGGAAGTAGACGGTAATGAAGAAAACTTCTTTGGCGGCTCTGTCATAGGAACTGACTTACGCTTCCGCTTACTCTCCAAGAACTGCCTACTAATCTTGATAACCGATTTAGAAACATCCTCAATAGAAGTATTCTCCTTAGCATACCAATCTGGTGAACGAAGTGGCTACCGAGCAATTTGATCTCTGACAAATGAATTGAGAAGAACTTCTCCATCATCATCTGATAGACCATCAACATCTTCTGATAGGTAATCAGAGAGTTGACCAATAGTAAGTCTACAATAGTGACGACGACGAACCTCGAATTCATCTTCACAATTTGCCCAGAAATCTTCAAGTGCTGGCTTATGTGCAATCCCTCGCTCTAACCTGTTCGCATAATGACCCAAAGGATCATAAGAACGCCTTTCGGTATGAGTTTTGAGCTTGAATCTTTCTAACTCGGTTGACATGAGCTTGGCATCTGTTATCGCATTGCATGTGAAAATCCCCAATGCAAATGGAAAAGTAGCTGCAGTCTTATGACAATTACGAAGAAAGAAATGAACATGTTGCATCTGCCTGAGAAACTCCATGAAAATGATCTTGTCTGAAGGATACCTTAGCAACATCAGGGGCTCTCCAACATATCCATAAACCCGGATGTATGTGAAAGTAGGGAATTGGATAAACCAATCCGCCCAAGTCTCCATCGCTGATTTTGCCTCGGCAGAAATACGAATGTGCATTTCATTGTCAAGATCTCTAACTGTCCTCATAGAAAAGTGATCATTCACTGCTCGAAAATTTTGTTCAGACTGAGAGAACTCCAATTGAGGATAATACTCGTGAATACGTTGAACATCGAGAGTGCCATTAGTCTTTAGATGCTTATAGCTACCTTGGAATGCGACTAAGTAGACCAAGTATGATATCATATGAAACTCATGAAACTTGAGAGAATTAGTAATCTGCTGATGTAGGTAATCACTAATCAACATAGCCCAGTCAAAATGTTCTGTGCCATCAAGAATTCTGGAAATAAGGTAAAACATCCATGAACGGAAAGTGCTAGCATCATCTTGGCCTGTAACTCGGTTGAGCAAAGTTATCAAAACAGCAACCTCGTCCTTGAATTCACCAAGGCCAACCTTCTTAGGCATGTTAGTCTTTTGAACCTTCAGCCATTTTTGAGCTACCTTTCTCTGTGAACGCTGTTGATCTCCATCCCATATCTTCTCACACGCTTCAATAACCACAGTAAAGTTATTTGAACGCGGAGTAATAGCAAAACATTTCTCTATATCTTTCGGTTTGAGACTGCAAACAACCCTCCCATCAACTGATCTGATTCGTCGCGAAGATGAATCATAATGCTTGATGCAAGCAAGAACAAACTCGAGATCAAAAGTGGTAACAGGAATAGATGCTTCTGCCAGCAATTCGGAATGCTCAAGATTCCTCAACGCATTGCTGCTAACACCCTCCAGACTGCTCAAATTAATCACTGGATAAACATGATTCAGGTCTGTATCTGAAGTTTTGACAAAATTATGCGTAAGGGCAAATTTTGCCTTATAATCAATGAGATTGATCTGCATTTTGAAAATCAGAACTTTTGACTGTAAAGTCGAATATACTTGAAGAACTTTCTGGAAAAACTGAAAAACCTCTAGACAAGGCTAAAAATAGCCTAAGACAGGAGAAATTTTCGAAATTTTTCTGAAACGTGGGTTTTGTGCACAATGGAATTTTGAATAAACCCAGATAATTTGATTTTCAAAAAGATGTGATTTTGGCCCTGTTGTGACCTTTTCACACATCGCCCCATTCAAAATGGGGACCCATAAATTTTTGCTCCATTCTGGTCTTTTGGCTTTGGTTTTGTGTCTTTCCCTCTCGTTCTGCTTCTTTTCTGCTGTCTGCTTTCCGGGGACGCTCCCGTCAGCAAGCTTGAACGTAAGATTCGACCAAGCACTGAAATTAGGGTTTCACATCTTTTCGGTCACTTTGGAGTCAAAATGAGTTGGTTATTCAGCTTTTGAGCCTAGCAATGTTAATACCATGCTTTCAGCAAGCAACCCCTGAAATTTTCACTAAGTTCTGCCAACTTTCTATTTTTGGTAAGTGTCAGTTTAGGGTTGATTTTCTTGAGATTTTCACATTTGGACAACTTCATTGCATTCCGAGGACTTCAAGTTCACTTTCGGCAAATTTAGAGCAAAAACAGACGACTTGCTATTTTTAGTAGTCTAGCTTCCAGAGCAGATTTCGAGGTCTAGATGTTACATTTTCTGATGCATGTCCAGAGATTCCTTCTGGGTTTTTCGAGACCTTCGCAGTGATATGACATGCAAAGTTGGACGACAACTTTCAGCACTCAGCCTTCGGAGGCCGATATCAGGGTTTGCATGCAGAATTTTTCAGCGCATGTCAGCATTTTCTTTCTGGGTTTTCCAAGAGCTTCGCGACAATGTAACATGCAAAGGGAACTGACCACTTTTCAAGAACTTGCTATTTTTAGCCAGCGCTTGCATGTTAGAGATTTTTCGGGCAGTATGACATGCAAGATCATCCAGTAGCCGGTCGGTCACTTTTCCGGCCGCTTTCTATTTTTAGCAGGTATCACTTGGGCAGCTACTTAACACCTCAGAAATGCAAGCTGATCATCATGCAACTGAAACGAGGTCAAACGGAGCTCATCTGAGCAACATGCACAAAATTAGGGTTTTGAGCTTCAGAGCTAAAAATGAGGAATCAGAGGTCAAAATATTCAAAACTGAGGTATCCATCATGATCAGCATCCTTTCGAGAATCTGCTGGAAAAATTTGAAGGCAATCGGAGAACCTGCTATTTTTAGTAAAATGTTTCGGGCGCAGGCTATAAATAGAAAGTTGACCTCGACATCAGCACAAACGGGCAAGTTCACCAACGAAGAGCACACTGTCCAAATTTCAAAGCAAACGGAGCAAAGGGAAGTCTCAGAAACAGGCACTTACTATAAATAGTAAGTCACTTCAGAAGCAGCTATAAATGGCAGGTTGACACCAGATCTCGATGGGTACAGAACAAACATGTGATAAGTAATCCGTGGCGCAAATTTCAAGGCAAACCAAGTTACAGAGAATGAAGAATCAGATAATTGCTATTTTTAGCAGGTCAATTAGGGTTTCCTAAAATCAAGGGCGGAACACAAAAGTTAGGCAGAAGCAGCATCAGCCACAATCAACACCCTTCAAGCAATCAACACGCAAAATTTGAAGGCATTCCGAGCAATTGCTATTTTTAGCAGGTCAATTAGGGTTTCCTAAAATCAAGGGCACAATACAGCAGTCAAGCACGAACAGCGTCCAGTGACGATCACCATGTTTCAGGCATTCAACACGTGAAATTTGAAGACTTTCTGAACAGTTTCTATTTTTAGCAGGTTGCTAAAAATAGCAAGTACAAACGGGCATCAGGCATTGACATAACAAGTTAGTCAAAATTCAGAGCGGGGTGAAAATCAGGCTTTCTGGAGTCAGGATTCAGTCGACAGCGCAAGATTCAAAGAACTTTCTAAAAATAGAAAGACGGGGCGAGTTAGGGTTGATCAACTTAAATCTGGCAGAGGGCACAAGATTCACTAAAATGGATAAAATTTCAAGTCCGATATTGAAACTCGCTTTCAAGGCTGAACAGAGGCAGAAAAATGACTAAGTCTGGAAAACTTGAAGTTGCAAGGTTAAAAGGCGCCCTTGAGGTTGAAGCTTGATAGAAAATATTAAAAGCACTTGAAATTGGAAGCTTGACCCTCCAAATGCGCCCAAGAAGGTTGGAGATTCAAAAAATTCACTAAGTGTCGAAATTGAAAGCTTAGTGTGGTAAATGCGCCCCTTGGTGAAAAGGTTTGAGAAATATTCTAAGTGTCGAAAATGAAAGTTGCACTTGCTAAAAGCGCCTTGAGGGAGGATGGGTGAAATCCGCCTAAGTGTTAAAAGTGGAGGCTCATGGGTTTAGATGCGCCCCCTTTTGAGCAAGATTAGAAACCTTTACTAAGTGGCAAAATTGAAAGTTGCTAGTACCATATGCGCCCAGGCTAAAAACTTAAAGCACACTCTGAGATTTGCGCCCAAAGCCTAAACTGGAGGTTGATATGTTGGTTGGCGCCTAAGTGTCGGAACATGATGCTCCACCCTTCATATGCGCCCAGCTCAAAGGGATGTGATGAAAAATTTCACTAAGTGTCGAAACTAAAAGCTCAGTCTATTGAATGCGCCCCTAATTGGAAGCTTACCCTCTTGTGTGCGCCTGGAGAAGAAAGAGGTGGTTAAAGATGTAAGTGTTGGAAGTAAAAGTGAACCCACTCAAATGCGCCTAAGTGTGTAAAGGTATTGAAATTGGAAGATGACCCATGCATTTGCGCCTGGGGTGTTGAAACTGAATGTTGACCATGCTAAGTGCGCCCAAGAAGATAATAAGCTTTAAAAGCCTATACTCTTATATCCGCCCTTGTATGTAAGTGATGCCTGGCATTTGCGCCCAAAGCATAAACTGGAAGTTGATGTAATGATTTGTGCACAAGGTGATCAAACAAAAAGTGGGACCCATGATATGCGCCTTAAGAGTTTAAAAACTCGCCTGTGTTAAACATGAAAATCCCACCTCTCATATGCGCCTAAGTCAAGTTGGAACTCCCATGTGCTGAATGCGCCATGGGAAGATATTGAAAATTCGGAATTTTTCCTAAGTCATGGAGATTAGACGTTGCCCACCTTATTTGCGCCTAAGTTAAAATGGAAGCACTATGTACTAAATGCGCCCATCTTGCCAGAATGAAAGCTTGACACACCATTTGTGCCTTGAAAGAGGATATATCAAATGCGCCCCCAAGCTGAATGAAGCTGAAAGTTCCCTCTTTTATACGCGCTCCAGATCACTTCAAAAAATTTCTAAGTACTAAAATGTTGAAGCTCAAGGCTCTCCCTGTGAAACGCGCCATGAAAGTTGGGGGTTACATTTACGCCTAATGCCAAAAGTGAGAGCTGACTATGTCATTTGCGCCATAAAGGTTGAAGATTGAAAGTTTTCTAAGTATCTCAAATCTGGAAGTGCAAGGTCTTGTGTGCGCCTTGAGGAGGATAGGTTAATGAATTTCGCTAAGTGTTGAAACTCGACATGGAGGAGATGATATGCGCCCTTGGAGAGTGAAATGACTTGAAACGTTTCTAAGTATGAGAAATGAAAGCTCTACATGTCTATTGCGCCCTTGAAAAAAGACATTTTGACTAAAGCGTTAAAAATAAAAGCTAATGGTATAATATTCGCCTACCTTTAAGGAAGAGGTTAAATTTAAATTTTAATGGGGCGTTTGGAGTTAGGCGTTTGAAATTGTTCTTGATTAAATTGAAAGCACATACCTCCATATGCGCCTTGGGTCTGAAAGAGGGGAATTTAAAATTTTCCTAAGGCAACTAGTGAATATTAAACGTCAAGATTTGATAAGCAAAGAATCAAGTGATGATTTTCGATGGAAAATATTCAGTGACGTTTAAAAAAGTTAATAAATTAAAAGGCGTTGGAAGTTATGTAATTTCTCTAGGCGATAAATTTTTAAAATTTGATGGAGAAATTAATTAATTTAATTATTTTCCTAAGTTTAATATTAAATTCCCCCTTTCGATTTTGACCCCATGAAATTTTAAAATTCGGATGATTTTAACAAGGGGAATTTATTTTGGAAATTTATTACGGATGGAAAATAGAATTACGCCTAGCCAGTTTTGACGATTGATATCAAATATTTAAAATACGTTGAAGAAATAAATTAAAATGGCTTTTAAATTAAATTTTAATAAATTAAAAAAGATGCCATTTTAAATATGCAGTTGAGATAACTTCAAATCAGTGTAAAAATGATTTTCTCGAAATTACTAGAGGTAACTGGCAGTCGGGAGGGAATTTTAAATTTAAATCGAGGAAAGAATCTCCCCGAATAGCAAATTGTCATAACAACTGCCTGACGACTGGAATATTCCCTTTTCAATTTAGCAAACGCATCAGTCATTATGAAGGGAATAAAAGGCATCTGCTAAAATTAGCACCAGTCTTTTGCTATAAAACTCTGAGGATTTTCATTCTCGTCTCACAAGATTCGAAGTTAAAATTTATGCTGGCAAGTTGAGTTGTGAGATTTAATTCAAGAGTTGCTGAAAGTGTGAAGTTCGATTTTTGCAAGAGATTGAAGTTGCTGAAAGTTGATTTCTCGAAATTGCTGAGATTCGGAGTTGCGAAGTTGCTGCGATTCGAAGTAAAGTTTGAAGGGTTTAGCATTTTTATTTCTTCACGTTGCTGAGGTAAGTACTCGAAGTTGCTGAGACTTTGTATTTTGCTGGGAGTTGAAATGTATTCGAAGTTTGAAATGCTGAAATCACTTATGCTGAAGATTGAAATTGTTTGAATTCGAAGTTGTTTGAGCTTTAAATTTTCTGAAATTGCCGAGTGTTAGAATCAAATTGGATTTAAATCGTGAAACCTTCGAAGTTGCTGTTTTATAATTTTCGAAGTGCTAAATTTTGATTGCTTTTCAAAGTTGCTGATTTATAACTCTCGAAAAGTTGATTTTAAATTGTTGAAGCTTGCTGATTTAAACTTGCTTGTTTAAAAAACTCTCGGACTTATTTAAACTCTTCGAAGTTGCTGATGTATAACTATCGAAGAGCTGATTTCAAACTTGGTAATTTATAATTTGAAAGCTTGCTGACTTTAAATATTCGAAATTGCTGATTTGAATGTTGCTGAAACTTAACGCTTTTTCCAAAGTTGAAATTGATCTAGTTAATTTTTTGTGGGGAGTTGAATATTTCTTTTGGCTGCAAGTTGTTGAAACTTGAAGTTTTAATTCTTTAGAAGTCAAAGTTGGCTGCTGAGGATACTAACTTGCATTTATTTTTGCAGCCAACTCCAACCGCCAGCCACCTCGCGTGATTTTTATTTTTAAAAAATCGGAAGTGTAATGTTCGCTTTCTGTTTTGCAGATGGCTGATGCTGCTGGAACGAGCAAGGCTGGAGCTAAGGCTACCAACAATGAAGCTGTCAAAGAGAACGCCTCCAGGCAGGCGATTATCAAGGGCCTAAAGAAGTCCTTCATCCCGGAATCGAAAATCACCTCAAAGTATGGAAACTTGACAGACACCAATCTCGGGCCATTCAACCTCGAGGCATTCCTACGCAGAATGTATGGGCAGGGTGGCAACCTTCCGACAGATGCATCATGTAACATCGTCAAGAGCGGATTGTACTCAGCAGCAGGATTCCAACCAGCGGTCCATTGTCCCGAGTTGATCCTAGCATGCGCCAACTTCTACAATTCTGAGGATCGGACTATCACCTCTCTAGATGGTATGATCATGGCTAATTTCGCTCCCGATGCAATTGGCGAGGCATTTGGAATCCTTGCTACAGACAATATGTTGTATAAGTCCAAGGCCAAGGCAGACAAGATGTACGCCACCACTTTTGAAAAGTGCATGAAAAGGATAAACACCTCATGGATGCGCAAGCCAAAGCCACCTGCTGCCAGGCTGCCGAAACAGATAATCTCAGAGGAGCTGAAGCAAGAGTACTGCGACATCATTATGTTGCTCAGTAGAGTCAATGGCAGCCCACAGTCATTCATATTCGAGCCATGGATGTTCTTCTACATCAGTGTAGTGCTCGAAGGGAAGGAACAAGTGAATTGGGCGCAGATGATAAGTGATAACATCGATGAACAGTTCCGGAGTCTCAAGAGGACGAGAACATTTTACATGAGCTCATATGTCATTTACATGCTAGCTCGAATGACCAAGTATAGAGGATTGGCGTACCAGGAGCCAATTGGCTACGGATATAATCAATTCAAGATTCACCAGTCCTGCAGACAATTGCATCTTGCACACACGGGTGATTTCCAGAGAGTGAATGATGCATTCACTATGTATATTACAAGGACCTTTCAGCAGAGGCTACAGCAGAGGGTATCTGAGGAGGCTCAAATGCTGATCGAAGAATATGGGTGTTGGTTCATCCAATTCCCGAAGTTTACCTATCTGAGGCTTCCAGGGTATGATTCGTATGTTTACAAATTGCCAAGGTATCCAACTAACAGGATGATATTACTTGAGTTGTCCAGGCAATTGGTAGCCTATGACAAGATCATTAGAAGGAAGAAGAAGGGAGGCTTGCACTTTCCCATTGTATTGGGAGACTTGCTTGAGGAATGCCCCACTCTGCAGGCAGCCAAGGAGGCTGAGAATGAACTGAAATTCTACAAGCTGACTCTCCATATGAGCCGACAAGATTTTGATCCTAAGGGAATGATTGGAACAGTGCAAGGAGTGGAGTACAGACACAAGGCTCACCTGGAAGACTTTTGGGCGAATGCTGGGAATGAGGATGAAATTAGAAAGAGAATGTTTTCAAGGTTGCCTCTAAAGTTAATTAGGGAGTGTGAGTTAATCCAGGTGCCAGATCAACTTGAGGAGGATACTAGGGTCACCCATCCTGACTATGAAGCAGTGAAGAACACACCGATGCCACCAATAGATTGGGCTGAACCAGAGATTGCGGATCTAGACACTCTGTCTATCCCAGTCATGACATTCACTAGAGCATGGGTGGATGAGCGTGTTAACAGACTAAGGCGAAGGTCAGTGGCCCTCACGTATGACCTCATGGGTGATAGAAAGCCACCGGTGTTAGCAAAGAGGAAGAAGCAGCTCACACGAGGTCCAGAATCCAGAAGGGAGCCCGTTCAGCCAGAGCCGCAGGGGTCAGAGGATACAGCATCCACTCAGCTGGTATCTCATTCTTCCAGTAGGCATGAAGTTTCATTGTTTGCTAGTCAGAGAGCTCCGAGAAATGAAGAACCGGAGGTTGGAGAAGTTAACCAGCCAATGCTAAGAGAAGTAGATACTCAGAGTGTGAATGATCCTGAAGCTGCCAGTAAGCCAGATGAAGGGGAAGAAACAGATATGGACACCCACTTTGATTTTTCCTTCAGAGAGGAAGATGTTGGGACTCATGAGGGAAGTGATCAAGATGTCGGGATAATTGAGCCTCCACCAAATACTGCTCGGGAAGAAGTTCGGGAAGTGGAAGCAACTGAGGAGCAGCCCCTGATCATTTATGATATTCAACGAAATTGGCTTTCACGGGCGATCAGAAGAGACCAAGATGATGATGCGGACCTGGCCGTTGAAATGGAAGAACTCCTAAACAGAACCAGTAAGTCGCCTAAGCGGAAGAGGGCAAGAAAATATACAAGGATGGAAACCAATGAGGCAGGTTCCCGAAGCCTTCATATCGCTGTCCCAAGGGAAGAGCATGATTTGAGTGATGCAATGCCGGAGAATTATAAAATCACCACAGTTGAGTTGGGACGTCCTTCTGGAGCACAAGTGGTGGAGGAAGCAGAAAGTTCATTTCAGGCATTGAAAGATAGGCTGGTGAAAAGGGAAGGAAAGTACAAGAGATTGAAGAAAGAGCACAGGGCGTTGGTAGAGTATGTGCAGAATCTCGCACATCCGGTTGCTCAAGGTAATCCAGCGGCAGAGCTTCCACCAGAGTTGCCACGAGAGCCGATCAGCGGCCTTGAAGAAGTGAAGAGGGTTGTACGAGAAGGGGACAAATGGATAAATGGTGTCCGTACTGAGGCTGAAAATTTTATGGCGGATCTTGCCTCAGCATTTCAAAATGCCTCCGGTATTCTCTCACGCTTGGATGATGTTGCGCAAGCTTGGGGAGATACCCACATCTTTCAAGACAAAACTATCCCACGTCTTGCTGTTTTGATGCGTGCTCCCACGCAAACTCTGGTGAATGAAGGGGTAATTCAAGCGGGTGATAGGTATGATTTCTGTGGGTGGCATTCAGCAGCATTCACTGGGAAAAGTTTCTTTGACACTGCAGCAATGGAGTCCTCCAGGATCAGAAAGGCTATGAGGAATATTCATGAGAGTATTCTCAACACTTTGGAGGCAGTGTTCGCAAGGAGGCTTACTCACAAGGAGGTAGATGCAGAAAGACTAAGGGCGAGGTTGCAGCTATTCTTTACGGAGATGAGGACATTTTCCCAGTTGGATTTTGAAAACATCTCCACATTTTCAACAATCATTCAGAGTACGCAGGATTCCATTGAGACTTGGGGAAAATCTTGTGAAAAACATGAGCAAATGGTGGCCATCTTGGAGTATCAGCTGAATCTTACTCCATCAATTTCTGAGGAAGAGGTCGACGCAGTGTTGGCACGATTCATAGCGTACGCGGTCAGAGAGAAGAGCAAAGGAATCCGGATCATGGACGAGAATCTTCTAGAAGGGTAGTGGGCATTAATTGCTCATGGTGGTCAAAGGAGGAATTTGCTATTTTGGGAGAATTTATGATGCCACTCCTCCACCTTTTGTCAGTTTTTAGGGCAAACTCGTCTAGGGCTGAGGTGGCTCGATCTGAGCCCTCCATTGTAATTCGATCTGGACCGTCGGTTGAGACAGGTCAGCTATATAAGGGGGAGTCCCCCTCATTTGTACTCTAGTAGTCATAGTCAGAATCAGAGAGTAGTGAGCAATTAGTGAAGCAGAATAGAGAGTAGAAATTTTGAGTTAGAGTAGTTTTCATTTGCATTATTGAAGAAGGGGAATTCTCCCTTTGAGAATTTTTGTAAGAGATTGTCACAAAGGCTATTCTTAATAAAGCATTTCATTGATGGTGAATTCAAACTTTGTTTTGAATAGTTTGTGAGATTTCTTCTTCCTTTGACTTCAATTAGGACTTAATCTCATGCTAGTAATTAGATATGGATGTTTATGTTTGATGTAAGTGGACTTCTTTTATGCATACCACTAACGTTCTTACTGATGGTAAGCTCGTCCTGCGTGGTCAACTAGAACATTTTGCACTTAACTTCGATCGAAATTCATGTGTAGTTATGCATCGTTGTGATGGTAATTGCATCATTGGGTTGTGATTTGAACATTTTTCTTATCCTTTGAAGATTGCACTTACTTTGTCAACACTGTCCTATAGGAGGCTAGGCAAGGTTTGTTCGAAGTTCATTCAAGTTGAGCGTAACACCCATTTGCATTTAGATTAGAATTTAAATTTTAGAAATCTCTGCAGCCATTCAAATTCTGCATAATCTTGGTTAGTTTTAGGAAATTTGCACGCTAAATCCAAATCATTCGCATAAAAGTCCCTTCCAAAAGCATATATTGGTTGTTATTGCACGCATTCAGAACAATTACGTAAGTCCCCTCGTAAGAACACAGCATATACACATCAACCAAACTGGGTCTATTCGCATTTCAAGAACCTTGGAGTTGAAAGCGTGATCTTACTTGCAATCTTAGCACGCTGAATACTTTGTTCAAGAGAGAATAGAGTGTCCATTGGGAAACTTTGTTCTGTGTTGGTGCGGTCTCAAAAATCACATCAACAGGCCCACATGCAAAGAAATTCTCAAAAAAATGCACAGAGCTTTAGAATGAAGATTACGGGGTAATTTTCTCGAAAAAATCTAAGACGTGGGTTTTGCTACAAATACTAAAGTATGCGAACCCAGATGACCAAACTCTGAAAATATGTTGAATTTCTTTGACATGCGAATAAAGTACCTAAGATGAGAAATAGAAGAAATAAGACAGAAGATAGAAAGTTTTGCTTGTTCTGCTTCTAAAAAATTTGCCAATCTCCTTTAGAAACTTGATAAAACCTGCATGCAAAGTGAAAATAAAATCTTGAATCTTCTTCCTCTGAACAATCTGAATCCATTGCTATGAAGAATGCTGAATTCTGACACCTGTAGCACCTTTAGCTTGCTGGTCGCTCAAGAAGAATATAAACTTCGAAGCTTAAGATGATGAAATAATGGACGCCAATGCTTGAATAAATAGACTTTCATCTTGGAAATTCGCACAAAGGCACTAATCCTTGAGAAATGGTGCTTGGCTTGTGATTGGACCTCATTTTAGTTAACTGAAACTAAAATAGCTAAATAAAGCGCCATGCTTTAGGGTTTCCCTTTCAAGACTTCATTTGCAAATTTATTTAAAACAATCATGCAATTTTGACTTCAGTTAACATTCTTTATTGAGTTCGCCATCTTCAAAATTCATGCAATTCACACACAAGAATTCCAATTATAGCGTCCTTTTGAGAACTAAAGTTGCCATTCAATGAATTCGCCAACTTCACAAAATTATGCTTCATTCTTTGATTAGATATGGCGTCCCTTTTCAGAACTCCAGTTGACATTGAAATAAGCATAAACTTCACTAAGTCTTCACAATTTCAACCAAATTCGCCATGCATGTGAACTCAAGTTGATTTTCAAACATAATCTTCAGTTAAGTGAACATGCAATCAAGTTAACTCAACATGCAAACTAGTTAACTTGACATGCGAACTGAAAGATCACTTAACATGCCAATATATGAACTGGAGATGACAACCCAGAAATCGTTCAGTCTAACTGAAGTCAGAACTCAAGTTAAGGCGCACTAGTCAACTGATTTCGAAAACTCAACTTTGACCTCTTAAGGTGAATTCCAGACTTTGGCAATTTTCATGAAAATTTGGACTAAACCCTCTTCCAAGACCTCTGTTCATCCTCTGACACTCGCTGACTGACTCCACCGATTGGCTGGCTGACAGGTGCATCGCAGAGCAGGATAAAAACTGATCAAAAGATACCTTGAGACTAAACATCATAAAACTAACATCTGAAGGCTCAAAAATCCAAGCACCCTTTTGAAAAGCTACGCTTTTTCTCAGACTTAGACATATTTTCACATCTTCATCTCGAACGAAGAGAAAAATAAATTCTTCATAACTTCTGGTTAACCAATTTTCAGGACTGAATCATAGGTTCACTGCGGAGCTTACCTCATTCTGCAAGACAGCTACAAAGGCACATTTTCCAAGAAAACATCATCTGATGGGTAAAAATCAAGGGCGCCTTTTTGAAAAGTTGCTCTTTTGCCACCAGACAACCATTTCTAGAATTGACCAAAATAACATTAAAACCCTGACTGCAAGCTGTTGAGTCATCTTTTGATCTGACAAAGACAGGCAACGGAAAGTTGAATGCAACACGGACAAATTGGATATCTAAGGTCATCAAAAAGAAGGCATTAAAGGCTTGAAAAGCTCAGGCGCCTTTCTGAAAAAGTGCTCTTTTGCTCATTCCTTGATATTTTGACTAAGATTTGACCCTATGTTTAACCTCCGGCTCAGGCACTTTTGCAACTCAGATTCACCCACTGACGGATGCATCGCGAAGCCTGAACAAATGTGAGATAAACATCCTGGATGGAATTTAGTCAAAAGCCTTCATCTGACACCTCAAAAAGATGAGCGCCTTTTTCAAAAGTTACGCTTTTTACCAGTGTTAGCCAATTCTCGTTTCCCTCTTGTTTTGCACTGTATCTTCCGCAACTCGAGCAAAACAGGTCCGTTTGACAAACTTGATAACTCATCGCGAAGCTGACGTAATGCCGGACAAAAGCCTGCTGGAGGTGACAAACCCTAAAAACAGGATCTGAGCCCCTAAAAGATAGGGCGCCCATTTGAAAATGTGCTTCCTTCTCCAGAGAGAAAATTTTGATGATTTTCCTTCAGATTTTCACTTTTCTCAAATTCCTTCAGTAATAGACTGACATGACACTAACACCAACTCCATATTTAAAAACCCCAAAAACGACCTTCTGACATCACTTTTACAAGATTAAGACTCAATTAGGCAAAATGCCTTAGTGAAGCAAAAATTTTGGTTTTGGCTACAACACAGTACGTAGATCAGAAGAGGACAGAGAGATCTTTTGAGGTGGGAGACATGGTATATCTCATGCTGCAGCCCTACTGTCAGTCTACTCTTAGGAAGAGTGGTTTGGAGAAGCTTAAGCCACGGTATTATGGTCCTTTCAGGATTTTGAGGTGTGTTGGAGAGGTGGCTTATGAGCTAGCGCTTCCGACGGATAGTAAGGTCCACAATGTTTTTCATGTGTCACATCTCAAGAAGGCGTTAGGGCATTGTGTGGTACCTTCAGCGGTATTACCTCCCTTAGATGATGAGGGAAAGTTGATCTTAGTACCTGAGTCTATCCTAGAGTACAGAGAGAGACAGTTGTGCAGGAGGATTATCAGGGAATATTTGGTGAAATGGAGAGATTTACCAATGGAGGATGCTACGTGGGAGAGCGAAGAGATTTTGCAGCATCCGGAGTTGAGATTGCTTGAGGACAAGCAATTTCAGGAGGGGCAGACTGTCATGTCCCCTTCCAGTTGACATCTCTCTGTGCCTGTGATTAGCCTATTATGTGACCCTCGTAGGCTGATAGGGTGGATAGAGGGTCTGGTTGAGGCTTGGTTTGGCTTCTATTGGCAGAATCTTCTAGTATGGCTTTCGTTCGGGGTCGTTCAGACATCATTTGCTTGACTTGCTATTTTTAGTAAGTAAAGTCCCTCAGTGGAGTAACCCTGCTATTTTTAGCAGTTTGGTCTAGTCGTATGCAAATTCAATCACTTATTCTCCAGCTTCAAACGGTTCGTTAATCGGACTTACTTTGAGGAAGATATTAATATTTATCTGTCAAATTAAATATTAATTATTTTGAAGCTTATATTATAAAGTTATAATATTATTTAATATTATAACTTAAGCGATTTTTAAAGGGGTCGACCAACATGAAGAAGGGGCCACTTTTCAATTATATTTTATAATTAAAAGTGCGTTTGAGACTTTGGAAAAATTAAAAGAAAAGTTTGAACTTTATTTAAATGATGCTTTTTTGAGAAAAGTCGACTTCTTGAAGAATATAAGGATTTTCATTGGGAAAAGAGCTCATTATGTTATGAAATCAAATTTTTGCCAAGTGTTTCTTCTGCGAACAGAGCCAAGGGTTCCAATTTTCATTCTGCATTGGAGAACGAACCATCTTTAGTGTCTGCAGTTCAGAGGCTGTGAAATATAAGCTGATTTATTGCTTGTCAGAGAGATAGCTTCATTTAGAGGTTATCACAGAGCTTCATAGTTGAGACATCTTCAGGGTTTTGGTTTGGAATTCATTCGGAAGGGTTCTTCATTTCTAGGCGCCATTTGTCCAAGATCTGGACACATCTTTCAAGGGCCGTACAAATCCATTGCTGTTGTTGTTGAGCCGTACTTGCTGCTGCAGGGTCGTACTTTTCAAGTACAGGCCGTACTTTTCATATAAGGTTAAACGCCTTTCATTCTGGCAGTCTATCTTCACCAACAAGGGCACAGTTTCTTCTGGATCCATTTGCCAACAACAGACGGAAGGAGAAGTTGATTTATATGAAGGCTGTACCATTTCAAGGGCATTCCAGTTTGCTGCAATAATCAGGTTTTCATCAAAATATTGTTGCTTTTCAGTTTGCATGTTATTAGATCTTAATTGTAATCAATCTAGAAGGTCAATAAATATTCTGGCATCAATAGATCCAGTAGTTTCCATCATTTTCAGCGTTGTAATATTTTATTTAATTTTTACAAGCAATTTTTTTCAAAATCGCATTCTATATCTGCAAGCAAAAACACAAAAAAATCAAAAACAAACAAAAAACAATTCGGTTTCTGGAACAGTGAGAACAGGGATTTCTACAGTATGAGTGTTTGTTTGCATAACACTTTATTCCAATGTAGATCTGAAAGTTCAGAGCCTTTGGATGCATTGTGAGAGACGGTCGGCCCAAGTGATCCAACCATTCCCCAAATATTGCTCCTACTCGCTCCTTCTCTATTTTACTTGAGGTAGGATAGTTTAGCCTAGTTGTAGTTAAGATCTGCAAAAACTAAAGAAAACCTTAGCCGCAACGAATTGAGTTTTATCACCCTTGTGCCCTGCCACTAAGTAAAAAGATAGGAAACATAGATCACTTTACTTTTTACGGAATAATAGCAAAAGAGGGAGCTTCCCCTCCTAATTTGAAGAGCAGTTAATTCTATGCATAGCTGTCCGTTGCAAATACGCACTCCAGAGGTGCAAATTGTAACACCAACAAAATTTGAACCATCTCTTTGAGAAGGCGAACAAATTCCTTGATTAGCTTCTTATCCCTCAATAGATATGGAGTGCAACTAATTGTTGTTGTGTCCTGTTGATGCGATTTTTGTGACCTCACCAATCAGCCGAAGAACAAAATAGTTTGGGGCTACTCCGTTCTCTCTTGATCAAAGTATTCCGTGTGCTAAAATTGCGAGAGAGTTCACATGTTCAACTCCAAGGTTCCTTAAGTGCGAATAGACCCAGTTTGGTTGATGTGTTTTGCTGTGTTCGTACGAGGGGACTTACGCAATTGTTCAGACTTCTCACAGTTAGCAGCTGATATGTACTTTGAAGGGGATTCTTATGTGCATGATTTGGCAATATAGCTCGTTTTCCTAAAACTAATCAGAAATGTACGGAAAGTAAAAGGGGTAAGGCCTAAGAAATTTATATTCTATTCTAAATGCAGGATATGTGGGGCTTCGTTTCAATAGACTTCAACCAGATTTCACCTAGCCTCACGTCGGACAGCCTCGGTAAAATCGGTGCAATCTTCAAGGGGATAGCAAAAGATGTTCAAGTTATAATTTAACATACATACACCATCAAAACGACGCATATAAGCATGTAAACCACAACCGAATTTAAACTCAAGATAATGTCCAGTTGACCACGCAAGGCAGACTTATCATCAACAAGCCGCTAGTGGTATGGAATAAAGTGAAGCTATCTCAATAAAACACCACACATCAAAGTAAACTACTTGCATGAAAATTACGCTACTTGGATTCGAAAGGAAGAAGAGACCTTGCTAGCTATTTATGACAAGAAGAATTCCATCATCAATGAAAAGATCAATTATCATAAAAAGTGTTACACAACAATCTCCTCAAAAGTTTTCAAAGGGAAAACTTTCTTTCTCTTCCACACTAACAAAATGATCTACTATACTCTACTATGCAATCTCTCCAATACTACTGTCTACTATTCCAATGTCTAATTCTAATTTTCTAATCTGATGATACAAATGAGGGGGACTCCCCCTTTATATAGCTAGCCAAGTCCCGAAAGACGGCTAGGGTTACAATCAATAGAGTGGCCAGAATCGTGCCACCTCAGCCCTAACCCTAAAAACTGCCAGAATAGGGAGTGGTACATTAAATGAATCAAAGATTCCCACTCACTCCCAAAATAGTAAAAGGTAATAAATGCTCCATATTCAGTCTTCTAGAAGATCTTCGTCTAGTAGTGCGTTCCCATTTTCCTTCTCTCTGACTGCCAACTCAACAAATTTGCTAAGTACGGCCTCAACCTCCTGAACCAAAATCGGTGGAACACAATCTAACTGAAACTCTAACACCGTGACTGAATGCTCGTGCCTTGTACAAGACTTTCTCCAAGCAGCTAAGGAATCCTGCGTGTTCTGGATCAAAGTGGAGAATGTAGCAGTATTCTCAAAATCATCTTGTACAAAGGTCTTAACGTCTGCAAAGAAAGGCACCAGCAAACCCCTCAAATTATCAACACTTATCTCATCTAGATTCAGCCGCCTAGCAAATATGGCCTCAAAGGTGTTCTGAACTCCATCTATAATATTAACCATAGCCCTGTGTACTCTGGTTGAATCCGCCTGTGCCGCATCGAAGAAGCCACGCCCTGTGATCGCCGAAGAATACCACCGAGAGAAATCATATCGGTCATTCGCCTGAATGACACCTCCATCAATCAGCAACTGCAATGGCACATGCCTCAATACCTCAAGACGCTGGATCACCTTACTCTGATAGATAGAGGCATCACCCCAAGCATGATCCACCGCATCCATCCGTGCGAAAATAGTAGAGGCCTGCTGAAAGGCAAAGGCAAGGTCCTCCATAAACTTCTCTATCTCAGCACGAACTCCTGTGACCCATTTATCTGCCTCCTGTGCCATCCTCCCCAACTCTACCAAGCCGCTGATCGACTCTCTAGGAATCTCTGCTGGAGGCTCTATCACTGGTACATCCTACCCTCGAGAATGTCATGTCCCTTGAAATTGTGAAAATACAAATATCAGAATCCGATAAATATCGAAATATAAGTATACGAAATTACATTTGAAAGAATTATTATTATTATAATTATTGAAATAATATTATAAATATAAAATTTAATAATACTATATGAATATTGGAAATCATTGTAATATATAAATACTAAAATAAATAAATTAAATATTAAAATATATATAATTATTAATTGAAATATCATTATGATAATAAACATTAGTAATAATATATTTAATTCATATTGTCTTAATTGAATGTTAAGATCTTTAAGGGTGTCGCCCCTTAATGAATTAGCCTAAAAAGTCACGTCCCTTTGAAAATTTAGGGAATATTTAAAGGGAATAATCATGGAAGGAGGAGGGGGCAGGAGAAAAAGATGATGGAATAAGACGAATTTGCACTAAAAGGAATCTAAGTATGAAACCTCTCGGTTTTCATAGCCATGCTTGGACGAAATCCCAACATGCTTTATTTGTATTCCTTGGACGATTGATTATGGCAAGTTGTTAATAATTGTGGCAGGCAACATTAGCAGAGGGATTAAAGTTTTTGTCAGCAAGATATAGTAGAAGGATTGTGATCTCAATGGTGATTCATAGCAAGCGATTCTTAAATAATTATAATATGAAATATATATTTGGGCGTGATCTCTGAGTACCGACATCGGGCCATTTCCTACCACAAGTCCCTCCTATTATCATTGTTCGCGTGTCCATCGTGGATTCGTGGATAATTACCTAAGCCGTCTCTTTGTATCGAGTGCGTCTAATATTCTGAGACTCAGGCTATCGTGAGAAAGAGACGAAGTCTGTAAAGACAAATATCGTGGTGCTAAAAAGGGGCGATTAAAATATTCCGGAACTCTTTATACATGGTTGATATTACAACTTCGCTGGATTAGGCTCTTGAATCAATGAGTCGGGATTTCTATCTCAAGGATTTGATATCGACGACCTTGGGAGTTCAGACGGTGATAGCGTTGTGGGGAGTCGCGATAGAGGGCTCATCTATCTTTGGAAAATATATTGTGCTGCTACTATCATTTCTCCCAATATCGAATAACATATATTAGGGATGTTGATTCCTGAAGTCAATGGCCGGGAACATTATTAGAAATTAGACGTTCTCTGAGGCAATCATATATCTAGGATTTTATAAAGGAACAATGATTGAGAAGAAAATGGCGAAGGCTTATCGGTCAAGTATTACTTTATCTCTTCTAGAGATTCAGCAATTTAACGCATAATCTCTGGCATATAACATTATTAATACAATTCAAATATATCCAACAAACCGATTACAATGATTAAGCTTACTTCACTTCCATTCCTTACCTTTTTGGTGATCTACTAAAAATTGAGGATTAGAAATTAGCCAGGACAGAATTGAATATTTAGGAACCCTTGTATCTGAAGATAAGAGCATCAAAAGAGGAAATCAGAGAAATAGAGGAAGGAAAGAACAAGAGTGTCATGCTTGGCAGGGAGGAGAAAGGGAAACTCCTGCTCACAGTTCGGGCAAACAACAAATTATGGAGCCTAGTAAGAAATAATGATTCTATTCGTTCACCATAATGTTAAGTGGTACTCACTAGGATTCCTTCTATGAGATCTTGAAAGGTATCATTATCTACTCTAATGTATCTATGAAACATATGTTTAGGTAAGAAAGGAATAAACCTTGGACAAGATCAGAATATTTATGTCATCTTCCTCTTATTAAAAGTTATTACTAAAATTTTATCGATCTCTAATGTTTCTAATGTCTCTTTGAGAAATGATTTGAATGCAAGATTCAAATTTAAGTGTTTTCGGCAGAAGGGGACATTACAGAGAACGAGACAACTGCTGAACATATCCAATTAAAGCTTTGTGTTCTCTTTTCAACCTTTTATATTTCCCTTCTTTCTTGAACAACCTATCCTTGAGGGCGAGGAAGGAGTTATCACACTCCGCAACAATCTGAGCACCAGTAGGGCGTCCCAAATCCAGAGTCGTGACCACATAATTCTCAGGAACTGCTTCATTCCGGTCACACTCGACTCGTGGTACAGCAACGTGAAGAGTACGAGAGCTATCCTCCTCAGTGGAAATCTTCGAAAATTTTCTTGCCTTCTTCTTCGGTGGAGGTGCACTGATCCGGTTCAAGAACTCTTCCATCTCAACCGCTGGATCAATCTCCTCACTGGGGCTTCTTCTCATTCTATCTTTAAGCCAGTCGGGCACCTCATACTGTATGTCAAAGGGCTGCTGCTCCTGTGCCTTGACTTCTCTAACCTGTTCAACTTCTTCTTCATTCTGGCGAGGCTCATCATCCTCAATTGGCTGAGTATCACCTGACACTATATCATCATCATCGCCATCGTTCATGGCCGCCTCTAACTCCTGCTGAAACTGAGGATCAGTAATAGTCCCCTCATCATCATGCTGATCGATCCTAACAGGTACATTGGCACTCTGGCCAATTGACTCCCTCCGCGGAGGCTGAATATCATCCTGCACTACCGGTACCTGATTCACTGCAATCCTCTAATCAGCAAATAAAGACACCTCCTGTATGCTTGGAGAACGTGTCTCCAAGGGTGCTGCCACTATGACTCGTGGAGGCTCTGGCTGAACTATTTCCTTCTTTCTGGACTCTGGACCTCTTGTGATCTGTTTCTTTCTTCCTGTGGTGGGCGTCCTGTGATCTCCCATCAAGTTGTAAGTCAAAGCAATTGACCTACTCTTCAATCTGTTTACTCTCCTGTCAACCCATGCCCTGGTGAATGTCATGACCGGGATAGAAAGAGTATCTAAATCAGCAACCTCGGGCTCTGACCAATCTATAGGTGGAAGCGGAGTATCCCAAACAGCTGCATAATCTGGATGGACTACATCCATATCCTCATTAACCTGGTCCGGAACTGGAACTACCTCACACTCCCTGATCAGAGTAATCGGTAACCGAGAAAACATTCTCTTCCTTACTTCAATCTCATCAACTGCATCAGCCCAATAATCCTCTATGGTGGCCTTATGTTTGAACTCCTCCGACAGAACCCAATTGATGTTATGGTGCGGGTCATAATGCTGTCGGCTTGTATGATATGAGAAGTGATAAAACTGAAGCTCACTCTCAGCTTCTCTAGCTGCCTGTATCGAAGGACACACCTCATCTGAGTTGCCCATCACAATTGGAAACTCTATCCCTCCTTTCTTCTTCTTCTTTTGGATTTTGTCAAAGGCAAGTAGTTGTCTAGATATTTCTAGCATCAATATCTTATCTATTGGGTACTTAGGCAGCCTATATGGGTATGAAGAAAATCCTTGTAGCCTAATGTATGAAAATCTCGGAAATTGAATAAACCAGCACCCATACCTTTCAATCAACTCCTGGGCATCTCTAGAGATTCTGTGGTGTAACTGCTCCTGAAGCAGCCTCGTGATATACATGGTGATGAATCGTTGACACGTTTGTAGTAGGTTGTGCTTGACAGGTGCAACTGTGTACATGCCTCATGGATTTTGAACTGATGAGGGCCACATCCAACATGTTCTTTATAAGAAATCCCCCTGTACCTCGTCATTCGTGCCAACATATAAATAAGGTAGGAGCTCATGTAAAACGTTTTAGTCCTCCTCAAGCTCAGGAGCTGCTCATGTGTATTATCGCTGATCATCTCAGCCCAATTGACATAATCCTTGCCTTCTAGCACCAGGTTGATGTAATAAAACATCCAAGGCTCAAAAATGTAAGACTGTGGGCAACCACCAACCCTGCTCAGCATCATGATAAGATCACAGTATCCTTGTTTCAGGTCCTCCGCTATGATCTGTTTCGGCAACTTCGTTCGAGAAGGCTTGGGAGTGCTCATCTAGTGGGTGTTAATTGTCTCCGTGCATCGCTCAAAAGCAGAAGCATACATCCGCTCCGCTCGCTCCCTGGACTTGTAGATCATATTTTTGTGCACCGGGATCCCGAAAGCTTCACCAATGGCTGCCGGAGTGAGATTGGCAAGCACTTGACCATCTGGTGACATGATCGACCGGTGTTCCTTCTCGTAGCAGTTGGAACACTCCATTATCAGCTCCGAACACTGTATAGCTGGCAGGAAACCAGCAGCTACATATAGTCCACTGCGGACGATGTGCGAAGTGACCGAAGCCCGATGACTTCCAATTCCAAACAGCCTGTTCTTGAAGGTCTCCAGGTTGACAGAGCCCAAATTGGTGTCTGTCAACTTGCCCAGCTTTGAAATGAACTTCGACTCTGGCATGAATGTTTTGCTGAGCTTCTTGATCACAGCTTGTCTTAAGGCACCATTGTCCTTTCCGGTTGTCCTCGCTTCAGCCATCTGCAACATAACAAACATTCATCAGCAATTAAATTTAATAAAATAAGGCATTGTATAGGGGCTGCAATCGAATTCTAGAAGCTGCAATAGCTCTCGTGTTTGCAAACCTCAGCTTCTTTTCTTGAATAAGTTCGAATTCCAACACTTAGAACAGATTTCTAAGTGGACTTTGATGACTTTACTTCACTATCAGCAATCAGCAATTTCAATAATTTCGTATCAGCAATCAGCAATCAGCAAACTAGCATGTTCGTGCCTTTTAAGTTCTCAACGATTCAACTCACTATAAGGCGTCCACTCTTTCAACTGGCAACTTCAACTTCAGCAACAGCAATGAATTAAGCTTCACCAGCAAAGTCGTACCTCTCAGCACAAGCTTTCAGCAACTTCTTTAATCAGCAAGGGCGTCCTCTTTACTTCAGCAAATACTTCTCAGCAACTTAAGGCGTACCTCCCTTAACTGCAAATTTAATCAACTCTCAAGTGCGCCACTTCAGCAAACTCGATTCCTCAACAAAATTCGAATTCCTTCAAGCTCTCCAGCAATAGTTCACTGCAACACTTCACTCTCAGAGCAAGTTCGACTTCTTCAGCTGTGAAAACAAGTAAGAAACTTCTCCATTTTATAGCTAAAATTCGAATTCTAGAAGAAGTTAATTTTAGCCAGTGCCATTAAACTCCACTACTCCACTTCAAGAATTCGAATTTTCCCTCTCTGGTGCTTCTGACACTTGTCTCCAGTCGTCGGGAATCTTATTCTTCTAGAAACTTGACTTTGACTGGCGTTTTTGAATTTGTTTTTGAAAAATTTAATTTAATTCATCTTCTTTTAACTCACCAGCCGGAGCTCTGTTACTGGAAATCGAATTCAACTCCTCCTGTGCTCTGGAAAATTCACCTTCGAAGACTTTAATCAAAATTATCTAGGCAATTCCTCTTGAACTCATCATTCGAAGAAAATTCATCTTGAAAGCATATTTTATTCATTTTTGCCTTAGAAAATTTAAAATTCTCCCTTAGGAAAATTCACAATTTTAGCACTGATTAAATTATTCACTGAAAGAGTGTCGGGGTTCGAAGACTTGGAAATCCATTCATCATCACAAATGTTCAGCACCTGGCAAATTTTCTTCAACGCCTAATCCATGGGTACCCAACGAACGGGTTCATTTAATTTTTCAATTTTGAACCTTAGAAAAATATTATTTTCATCATTTAAATTCGTTCTTCGCCTGTGATCACTCTGTGTTGCTCTGACTTCTTGAAAAATTTGAATCATCTTGCATTATCATCGTCTCTAACTGCATCTCTGAGGAAAGTTGCTCGTGCTTCGGAAAATTTTATCACCTTGGGGCTCTAGGCGTATTTTCTAAGAAGAAAATAATTTGCCTTAGAAATATTTTCAAATCATCTTGCATTCTGAGAACTTTCCTTAGAAAATGTTTCGTTTGCCTGCCAGCGAGAGAAGTATCATCTTCACTTAGAAAAATTTACTCATTCCCGGCACGCCTTATTTCTCACTTCATACTTCACACTTGAAAGGCAATTTTATTAAAATTTCTAACGCCTTAGAGGAGTTCTCCAACACTTAGAAAATATTTCACTTTTCTACTTGAGGCGCCTAGCACACTTCATTTTATTTCCACCACCTTCAAATATTTTCCACCACACATCACTTCACCACGCCTTAGCAAATTTTCCAACACCTTCAAGATATTTTAAAATCACCTTAGGCGCCTAACATACTTGGGAGAATTTAAAAAAAATACGCCCTAGCCAATTTGCCTTCACCACCTCACACGTCTTGGAAGACATCTAGGACTTACCACCTTGAGCGCCTAACACTTACCATCTTTCACCACGCTTTGGTAATATTTTTCACCTTAATTACCACCTTTATTCACCTTTCACATCCAAACATGGGCACATTTCTATGTAGGAGGAGGATAAACTTGCCACCACGTCCCTTGTGACCTTTCATCTTCTTTATTTTCGTCTTGACATGCACAAGTTTGGGCGCATTTTGCCTATGGAGGAGGACGAAATCTTTGACTTTGTTGACTCTCCTTCACCTTGGGCGCATTTTGATGTGTCTAGTGGATAAACTCAAGACAACGCCTTAGGAATGACTCTTCACCTTCCAAACTTCGTCCTCACATGCATGACTTTGGGCGCATTTTGCCCCCTGAGGAGGATAAGAAACTTTGACTCTGCTTTGACCAATTTGCTTTTGGGCGCATTTTGCCTTGTGAACAGGACAAGCTTGCATTTTGGGCGCATTTTGGGGGGTGAGGCGGATTTTCTTCACTTAGAAAATTTTCAACTTTTCCCTCTTTCTTCTTGGGCGCATTTCCTTATGCCTGCTAGACGAAGATTGTTGACTTTCTTTGACCTTCCTTGCCTTGGGTGCATTTCACCCCCTGTGAAGGATGAACTTGTATCTTGAAATTTTTATGCCTCTTCATCAATCTGGGCGCATTTTGCCAGGCCTGCTAGACGAAACCCCAGACTTAGACAAAATTTTCATCATTTTCGCCAGCTTACGTGCCATGCTATTTATAGTAAGTTCTCTGAATTTGCGCTTCTGAAGCTCGGATCAACTTGAAATTTTGAACGTAGTATCCTCATAACCTTATCAACCTGTCGGCACTGCCTCTTTTAGTCACCCTGCTATTTTTAGCATGTTTCTGAAGGTGGCTTACTATAAATAGTAAACTCATGTTTCTGATAGCTCCCATGCTCCGATCATCTCGAAATTTGGATGAGGCGCTCCTCACCACGTGACCTTACTGCCAACACTGACGCATGCATCTGATTTACTATTTTTAGCCTGTTTCCAAATTGACTTACTATAAATAGTAAGTGCTCCGTTTGACTTGAAATTTCACCAGCAGATAGCCTGAAGAACGCTGATCGCGGTGGTTTACACCGGATTTTGAAGATTCTGAGTTTTGATGCCTATTTTTAGGCTCCGAAGCTGGAAACCCTAATTCGCTCTGCATGAGTATCAAAAGATCTCTGTTTCCCTTCGTTTTTGTGGCACTGCGATCGGCTCGTGAATCTGAACTGCTGGGAGGCGGCTGCCGGGACACACCTGCTAAAAATAGCAAGTTCCCTACTGAGTGAGAATCTCCATTTGCATGTCACACCATCGCGAAGCTCTCGAAAAACCCATCAAGAATCACCCGACATGCAAAAGAAACTCCGACATGCAAACCCTAAAAATAGCCTTGGAAGGCTGAATCCTGAAAGTGGTCGCCTCGTCTTGCATGTTATACCATCGCGAAGGTCTCGAAAAACCCAGAAGGAACATGCCAACATGCAAAGAAAATCTCTGCATCTGGACCCTGAAATTCGTGTCAGAAGCCAGACTGCTAAAAATAGTAAGTCGTCTGTTTTCGCTCAAATTTGGCATGCAAGCAGTCTGATATACTCTGAATGCAGTGTGATGATCGGAATCTCAAAATAGCTGACAAATTGCCTTGAATTGCAGACTTACTAAAAATAGTAAGTACCCTGGAATTTTGTGAAAACTGGCTGGAAACCTGTTGGATGTCTACTGACAACAACATTAAGTTCAATTTTCAATTTACTGACTCTACTTGACCATAAATTGGCTGAAAAGTTCAAAACCCTAATTTTAGACTTGGTCAGAATTTTCGCGTTTAAGCTCAATGACGGACACAACCCCCCCGAAAGGCAGACATCAGGAAAGAGACAGAGCGGGAGAGAGAAGAAAACCCAAGCCAAAAGACCGGAACGGAGCAAAAATTAGGGGGTCCCCATCTTGAATGGGGCGATGTGTGAAAAGGTCACAACATGTCCTTGATCACTTGGCATAATGCGAGCCTTGTAGGTGCCAAGTTTGTGGCCACATTGACAGTTCTGTCCAAAGAATACAAAATCACACTCAAGATGGTGTACTGACATTGGTTGTGATATCGATTTTGTCGCTATGCTAGAAGGTGTGTTGGACCCGGTTAGAGCTATGATAGAAATTGTAGAAGGTTTGGTTGATGCATATTTTCCACAAAAATGTTTGTCTGCATTCCTTCTATGTTGTTTAACTCATGAACCTTGATAATTATGACAATGCAAGGATGCCAACAAAGTACAAAAGCACCTCAAAGTGATGTTTTTACTGGAAACTAGGGAAGATGTTAACACATCAACCTAAGACTTGTGCCCACAAAATCATGTTTCTAGATTGGCAAATCTTCTAGTACTTGTAATACCTTATAAGTCTACCCTAATTTACAATTATTGTGAATGTGAGATAATCCTTACCCAATACATGGTCTGTAAGTATTTGGCACTATATTCTGTGGTATTATTTTCTGCTTTTGTACAATTTTTCATGAGATAAGAGTATTTTTAGTCATTTAGGGCGTTGCCTACCAAAATACCAATTGAATCTGGATTTGTCATTCAATATTGTGATGAGATTATCCTATATCTGATGCTCAATCTGACATTTACTAGTATGTAACTGAAATCTTATCTATTTATGAAATTAATATTTATATATTATTCTTTAGATTGCAAATTCAGGAAATGATAGAACTTATCATGATTAATATTCTTAAATAAAACAAATTAGATGACATTCGAACTGATATTTGATAACTGGTTGAAAATAAAATTTATTTCATCATAGAATCAAGAATTGTGTTAAAGGACACACCAGCTTTGCTATAGTCTCCCAAAATAATGAAACAATTAGCAGCAAAATCCGGCTTTCTGATAGTAAGGAAAATTTGTGCTGCTTCTGTTAAAGAACCCTTGGCAGCTTCTTTGAACTTTCCAAGATTTCTCTCGCCATCTTGTTGAAGCAATGCAGCTTTTGCCCATTTAGCCATTGTCACCTCTCCAGCCCTCTCAAAGCTAACAAATGCCATGTCATACTTTTTCTCGTTGACCATCTGTTCATTTTCACAAATTATTCATTGTAAATTAGTAAATACAATGCTTTATGCATATAATATGATTTGCACAAATATTACACACAAGAAAAATCTAAAATATAAAGAGAAGAATGCATAAACTTTGTTGAACGCTTACAAATTGCTCCCAGCTTTTGAATGTTTACAAATTCCTCTCAGATTATGAATGCTTACAACTTGCTATCAGTTTTTTACTCAACGTGTGCACACAAAACCTGACTGAATGCTCAATTCAAGATAATCCCACATTATCAAGATACACATGAAATGTCTGAAATTGATAATTCATATTTTAAAGCAGATACATGTGTGCCACAGGAAAAGCATACAAAAGTTGGCAAAAGGGGGCTTGAAATAAGATATTTTGCAAAGAAGAAAGGCAGTGCCATTTACTGAAATCTATGAAATCCTTCAAACCGGATAGATATAATACTTATGGAATAAAAATAATGACACTGATAAGGCAGTAGACCAATCTATTGGCACAGTGCTTTCAATGTCAAAGAGGAAGGATAACCAACAGATAATCTATGGCCTAAGATGGATTGTTCTAGAAGATTGCTGCAACAAGTGGTCCATAGAAAACACTTGAGCATAATAACAAAAATGGCAACTAGGTGTCATGTACATTATTATATCACACAAAGGGGTATTAGCACTGTCAAATTTGAACTAGTGAAGTTTTTATTTAAATACCCTAATCAAGATCAAAGTCACATAGTGACTGAAATTTTTCATGCAGATGGTGTGGATAGTGAAAAACAAATAACTTTTATCTAAAACAGAATAAAGTAGATGGGGACAACCAAGGTTATTACTTATGTACAAGCAAAGAGAGTGCTATATTATTGTAATTCTCAAACAAAGAAGAAATTGTTATGATTGTAAAGGAACCAATCACTGTACATTCAAGCTTACTGGTATCCTACAAAGTAAATAATACTGTCAGCAGAAAGGAAGAACAAAAGAAAGAAAAGTGGAAACTCCATCAATGAATTAAAGGATGTGTGACAGCAGCACATATACTACAGCCTGTGTGACCCTAGAGGACAGTGATGAGAATCCATTTATCTCAAGGTTAATGCAAAACAGATAAATCCCAGCCAAATGATCCAAAAGTGCACATGCAGTAAGCCATGTGAGGAAAAGATCCCTCAAGGAATCAATAAGCTGATGAGAACAGAAGCAAGCCGTCAGCAATACCACATGCTTGTCTCACAGCTTGGAGTAGAAAAAAGGCAGACCACACAATAATCCACCACCATGACAGGGAAATTCCAATGAATAAAGAGGGCAGGTGGACAATCTTATGAGGGAGTAGGAAGATATGTCTAAAACCTTCCATGACATCCCAGGCTCTCTATGCCCTGTAATATGGATCATTAAAAAGAAAAAACACAAAATATAAACTCATCCTTTAGCACTATTTACAACTCATGCCCAAACATCAATTTGTGAAGAAATGAACTCACAGATTCCTTGATACAAATCTGTTCCATTTTTTATAAATTAATCAAAGTGTGCAGTTCTATAGAATGCAACATTCAGACCAGTAAAACCGATATTGTGGTGGTACTCAATAATTCCTAAAATTTCTCTCAACTGATTTTTCTACAAGACAACAACCTGAAATCCATGTTATGGTGGTGCTTCTAATTGCTAGAGATGGGCATCTAAAGCTCTAGGCATCATCTTCAGAAATTACAAATAAAATCTTTGAATGCTTTGTCACATAGATAAACTGTCCATTTTTCTGTTGACCAATTAA
Source organism: Sequoia sempervirens (assembly GCA_007258455.2). Lineage (NCBI taxonomy): Eukaryota > Viridiplantae > Streptophyta > Pinopsida > Cupressales > Cupressaceae > Sequoia > Sequoia sempervirens. The sequence goes on from VDFB02044908.1 coordinate 64,193, forward strand.
GTCGAGAAATAATAAGTACTCCGTCACTGGTTTCACTTCACGTGTTGATCTACTTTTTAAGTCCCATTAACCATTTTTGGACACTTCAGAAATTAATATCAATTTCAACTTTTTTTCTAAAAGTCTTACAAAGTTGCAAACCAATGCTGTAAAAAGACCAATATAATCCACAAATGGAAGTTCTCTTGATTGAGGTTGTTTTGTAGGAAACAATATTTCATCTATGTGTCTTGCCATGCAAATGTGGGAGTGAGTGCCGTAATTTTTTGGCATACAAAACCCCAAAGATGACAGCCATTCCACCCAATATATCATGAATATGGCACTCATCCTGGTGACTTGAATTTTATGTTTTTGATGATGTTAATTTTGATTTGACAGTTATAAATGACAAGAAGATGGCATGCAGGACACAAGGTCATATCTAAGGTTTCATGGACTAGGAAGCGGATGACCCTTAAAGCATGTGTTCACTTCCAGCTCAATTTATTCATCTTTTGTGTGTACATAATGTGAGTCTTCCATTCTTTCCTACTCAAATTTCTTCTCTGTTAGTTCATACAGCTTTAAACTGTGTGCTTTAGAATGTAAACAAAAATATACAATAGTAGAGAAGTCAACTCAATCATTTGAACCAAAACATAACATTACAAAAATTAGGTTTCAAGGTGTAGATATTCATGAAAGCATAATCTTCTTGTTGCCAATAGAAGAACAGAATTATATACCTGCAAGCCATGCTGCTTCCAATCCTCACAACTACTAACAGAATGCATTGATTCAACCATGCCTCTGTCCAAACATTTGAATTGTATAATGCGCAGTTGTTTCCAATAATCTAGCATCAGATTAGCATATTGAGGGTTCTCATCATAAATCCACAATCTTTCTCTTGAACGCGTAATAGCAACATATAAATGTTTCACTTCACTGCACAAAAGATTATGCTTGATATCATCAAATTTAGGATAGCGAGTTTGCCCACAGCTGTTGAAACCTTTCTGATTCATGAAATCATATATTACACGCCACTTCATTTCCAATGGAGAGCTACTGAAGAAATTATACAGTAATACATCCTACAAACAACACATATTAGAGGATTATTTTCTGTGCTGAAATTAGTTTTATTTGACAGATTGAAGATAAACATAGGTGAGAACCCGAAATGTTCTTTCTTAAAATATATTGGGAGGAAAGAATACCTGGAATTCAAGACCTTTGCTTTCAAGTATTGTCAACACGAGACATTGCTTCTCTAATTGCTTAAGGACCTGTGCCTTCTGATTATCGTCTCAGACTAGTATCACTTGTCCAGCACCAAACTCATAATTTCCACTTTCTGATTTTCCTCGATGACCAAAAATGGTGTCAAAAAGACTTTTCCCCTCACTTCGATTTATAAATGTTGGAGCCTCTCCATATATTAAACTCGTCTCTGGGCTCAATTTATCTACAGCGAAAGGAAAGAAATGATACAGCAGCTCCACAACACTCTGTGCTAGTTTGGTTATGCCAGTATGAGTTCGAAAGTTTTGGCTCAGATGGAACAGTTCAGGCATGAATTTTGTTTTGGACTGATCATTGTCTGCTTCAAGAAATTCTTTAAAGAACAAATTTCTAATGTCTTTGAAACGAAAGTAAACACTTCTTGCAATTGTTTGGGCAGTGTCACCAGCAAAGGTAAAGCCCTCCCTAACATTAGAGCACACGTATTTGAACAAAGAAATTTGAGCCATGGGAAGATCCTGAACTTCATCAACATAAATAAAGTTCATTTTCTCCCCTAAATATCCATTAGATCTAATCTGGTCATGCAAGTGATTCACAACATCAGCAATGTCAAAGTTACCATTCCTTTGTTTTTGCTTTTCATATTGCAAGAAAATCTTGTAGATTGCTTCTCGCTGTTTGACAGATAATGTAGAAATACGACTGTCAGCCATTCCAATGTAGTCATCCTGAATCATCTTGAAGTCTGGAGAAAAAAGAGATTTTAAACTGCCTTTGATATGTGATATAATTTCAGTGAATACCACTGAGGATTCAAGCCCTCTTTTTAACTCTGCACTGAAATGTGACCAAAAAAGTGAGTCAAAGCGTTCATAGTTCACTTACTTTTTTCTCATGATTTGTGTCAATGCAAGAGATGTTTTATATGTGGATTGTTTTGCACCACACTGGTATCTTTGTTCTTCTGTACATCTATTTTGGAAGAACGGGTACTGCACACTCCCATCTAACATTATCAAAAATTTCTGAAATGTTATAACCATAGGAAAATGCTTGTCCTCTATATTAATAAAACTATCTGGAATATTTTCCAAATCCTGAAGATTATCATTGTCATGTATTCTCATGCAGAGAGTATGATCCTTTCCCTGTACAAAACTGACAACAGAAACAGACTTCACCATGAGCATTTATATATTTTTATGATTAGCATATACACAATTGAGTGCATAATTCTCTTAACTAGTCTTGCATAAGCCATTTTCCAGATTGTCTTCTAACTAAGAGCTCCAACACAACTGCATGATATTACATGAATATTTTCCACTAATTTCAGTAAGATTAAAATGAACAATGTGTCAATACTGAGAATCCACGACAGACCATACGTTCAGTTGATAGAAGGCATAAATTCAAGCTACCAAGTTCACTTATCTGCATACTCTATCTTTCTGATTGAAATTTTGAAAAGGCTGATCTTGGAAAACCACACTAACGGTTATCCTTCTGTTCTATGTAGAAAATACTTTTGCAGGAAGTAAGATTTCCCTCTAATTATTTCTCAGGTAGCTGCAGTACCTATTTATCTTCTCCTTGCGACTGTAACTTAATTTTGTTCTATATGTTGCAGATGAGATGAAAATATTGTTAAGATACTTTACTTCAATGACAAATTGGGCTATCCACTACTGATAAATACCCCATTTCCATCTAATCGCTATTTAACCAGATTTGCAGATAGTTTGCAGCTTATAATCTATTTGTGCCATCGTTTTCTTAATTGACATGTATTATGAATGGAATGAAAATAAAAGACTGTTGATAATAGTTATAATAAATGTAAAAACATTGCATTGCTATCCATGGAGCATAAAAGAAACAAACTTGATGTTAAGAATATATAAGCGTGCAATACTCACTATATTCTCAACATTATCTTTAAAGTGCTTAATTTAAATGAAAATTAGCATAATTGAGCATTTCATATTTTCCTTCTCAAGATAAATTTTTGAAATAGCATACTATCTGACATGAAGAAAAATAATTGCTTAAAATCACATAGCTATATACTGCATAATTTTGACAAATATTTGTCTGTTTTGTACCATGTTTTCTAATTGAACAGTTGCATAGACTGGTTCATTAAAGAGCATAAATAGTCTCTTGTAATGTCCCCTTTCTAGCTCAGACATGTTGACAGGTTGCTTAGCCTATTCCTGACCCTCATAGGCGAGCACAGATGGTTAGGGGGTCATAGTTGGTAGTATTTGGCATGGTTTTACCTTCGGAGATCAGTATGAGTTCAAGGTGACCTTCGTCGGCCTTCATTTGGCACACTTACTATTTATAGTAAGTGACTCTTCAGGGTTACTATTTATAGTGGGGCACTTAGACAGGCGAGATACAGTGTTGACCTTTGATCAAGCCTTTGCAGTTGTTCTAGGACTCAGTTGTGTATAGTTACTATTTATAGTAAGTCAGCATATCAGAAGTTGCTACTTTTGGCAGGGCGCCTGATTGATCAGAGTTTGGTAGTTGTGACCTTGGTTTCAGGTGGTAGAGTTAAATGATGATTATTTATGGAGATATTAATATTAAATGTGTCATTAATGAAGTTATAATTTAACTTTATATTTGAATGGGGCCAATGACACATAAAAGTGCATTTAATGACATTAATTAAATATGTGCACATAGACCAAGGTATTTTAGTGACAATAAAAGCAAATTATAAAATATATCATTTAAATGATTAAAAAAAAAGCCAAAAGAGATCGATTTTCTCCAAGGAGGTATAAAAGCCAAGTAAAAAAGCAAATAAACCTCATTGTATGGTGAGCACTTGAATTTGTTTTTGAAGATTTTGGCTTTCGCTGTGAGAAACCAAGGGTTTCAGCAATTTGGCTTCAATCCAGCCATTGGAGAACGAAAACTCTTCAATGTGGAAGCAATTTTGAGGTTGTGGAAGACCAGCCGAATTATTGCACGAGGTTTGGCTTCATTTAGGAATCAAAATAGAGAAAAATTGGTGAAATTTTAAAAGAGCTTTGAAGATTGATCAATTGCAGACCTGAAGTTTCATTTGGCAGCCATTAAAAATCAGAACTGATGCATTCATTTCCAGATATATTGGCTGCTACAATACCCTCTGCAGTAAACACTACAGTGCACGTGAACAATGTCGTGCTATAGTACCACGTGAATAGTAATGCGCTACGGTGGCATTCAAGTTTGGAAGATTTTCTGGGCATCTATATTGCTGGGCATTTCTTTACCAGGTTTGAGTAATCAGAATACATGCTTATTTCTTGTTGTATCAGTTCTTATGCAATGCACAGAAAACCTTTGTATTTCTGAGTATTATAGTTGGAAAACCTTTGTATTCTGGCTGCCAGTTAATCACAAAAAAGTATGAATCAGTCTGAAACTTTGTGCTATTGTTATCACATTCTGGAGTGCTCAAAAATGCCTTTCTAATTGCTGTTAGTACTCAGAAAATGTTTCAAATCAGTCCCAGAATTGTTTGTAGACAGAAATCAGTATTTATAAGCTGCTGCGAAAGAACTGTATGTTCTTATACTGGTGAATCACCTTAGAATCTGAACTGAGCATTGTATTTAAAGTTGATTTTGTTACCAATATTGCCCATAATTAAGTATTGTGGTTCCTTATGGGATGTAAGACAACTTTGGTACTGTAGATTTCTTTCCATAGTAGTGGTATGATAAATCAGTCATAGATACATTTATCAAAGCTTGTAATCAGCTTGTAGTGAGTTTATGCATCATACCATAAAGGAGTTGGAGTTGCATATCAAGTAATTGTCTTTGGCTGTAGATGATAGTTTCAATCTGAGTAGGAATCTGATTATGCATGCCAATTGTTCATAATAATGTCTATTAGTTGAAGCGCATATTTCATGTCATTTCAGCCATAGATCTTCATTGAAAGTTACCAAAAGATTATTGCATTGCACCCTAAGTTAGTTTGGACTTTGGCATATGTTATTAGCATTTCATTTCAGTTATTTGCACTTTACTTGGCAATATATCATTGTGTTGTACCCCAAAATTAAAATTTTTGATACACTTAGACATTTTGAAGAAATGAGTAAAAGTTTTGTTAAAATAGTCAAAAAGGTCAAAATTTGGGTGTGCATGTCTTGCATGAGGGGTTAAAACACAAAATTTACAAAATCTGACGATCTGGGTCTGCTCAGAGTAGCTTAATCTAAAAAACCCAAATCTCAGTTTTTCATCCCTACTTTTTAGGAAAATTGCTATTTTTAGAAAGTTTCTAAAAATAGTAACTTTTTCTAGGTTTCTTGGGAAACGGATACTAGTAAAACTTTCTAAAAAAAGAAATTTGATCCATTAGGGTCCGAACTGATTTTGATTGGCTCAAAATACGTTCATATCAGGCTGGTGCAGTTAGAATCTCAAAATAATCAGTTTTGCCCTACTGGGTCTATTCTGCTTTTTCAGAAGCACAACAGGAGCTCCGAGGTCAATAGAGGTCAATTGGCTGCCAGGTGTCAGATTCAAAATTCAAAGCATTCAATAGAAGGTGAGTTGGTGAGCGAGCACGAAGAATGGAGAAGAAAGTGAAAAATGTGAAAATTTTCTAACACTGCCTGCCTTGGGCGCCCTAGATGAGAATAGGCGCCCATATTTTTAGGGCACTAAAAGTTGAAATCAGGGTTTACACCTCCAACCAAAGTTGCTCAGTTCTCTGTCAGCTCCGTAACGAATCCAACAGTGAGCTCAACAGTTCATCCTGTCGCCCGGGATTCGACACCAAACAGAGAAGTTTCTCATAGAAGTCAGAATGAAAAGCATGAAAAATATCAAAAATTGACTAAGTGTGGAGACTTTGGACGCCCTTGGTGAAGAGGGGCACCTAGATTTTTGGAGCCCTAACTCAGCTTTTAGGGTTTGAAAATATGCTCGATCTCTTCAGTATTCAGTCAACTTCGCAACGCCTGTCTCCACCAAATCATCTGACTGCTCAATCTCTAGCAGATACAGAATGAAGAGGAACATACAGAATGAAGGTTTCAAACTCTGAAGAAAGTCAAATGAAAAAATGGTTAAGTCTAGAAGGCTTGGGAGCCCCAGGTGAGAAGAGGTGCCCAAGATTTTAAGGGACCAAACAGATGATTTCACAAAAGTGTCTCTAACGTGATCTCTTCACAGTTGATTAGGCTTTCCAACAAGATACTCAACGCGTCAATCGGAGGTTGCAGTCACGAGATACGAGAAGCTGAACAGAGGGTCTAGCGAGAGCTAAAAACTGAGATTCAGAAGCAAACAGGGAAAAGTGGAAAATAATCTAACTCTGGTGTGTTTGGGCACCCCAGCTTGCCAGGGGCACCCATCTTTTGAAGGTCTAAACTCAACTGTTTGACAAAGTTTATTCCAGAGGACCCCTCCTAATATTTCATCAGCATCATAACGAGCATAACCATCAGTCAATCCGACGCCTAGTTCACCAGTTTCGACATGATCATCTGTAGAAGAGGAGTTAATGAAGAAGTTGAAGATCATCAAAAATGGCTTACTCTGGACAAAATGGGCACCCCTGGAAGGAAAAGGCTCTCATGAATTCGAAGGTTGAAATGAAGATTTTAGTCAGAGACGCCTCCAGAACAATCTTCTCACAATCAGTCAGGCTTCACGATGAATCCTTCAACTCACTTGTCAGATAAATCTACAATTCGGAAATTGAAGGCGAAGTAGGGGGTCAAAATAGTGAAAAGTTGAAAATATCAAAAAATTGACTAACACTGCTTGAAGTGGGCGCCCCTAGTCAAGAAGGGCGCCCAACTTCTCATGCCTTATAGAAATTTTCAAGATTTTCAAAGTTTTCAAAATTACAAGTGAAGGAAGGCATCCAAGTTCAATGATCAGAGATTTTTAGGGTTTTGAAAATAAAAGAAAAAGAAAGCAAAACCTAATTCAAGCCCTAAAGTCTATTTAACACCTCTCTTCAATGTAATTTTCATTATTTTTGCAGGTAGCATTTAGAGGAGAAAGTTGGAGCAGCAAGTTTGAAGAATTTTTATGATTCAAGAATTCATATTTGCTGGTTATTCATCATATTTTTCAGATTAGCAAGCATAAACCCTTGCTTTTTCAAGCTTTTTCATCCAAAAGATCAAGTTTTTCAAGGAGAAGGCCAAGGTTTTCAAATTTTCAGCCATCTGGGTATTTTCACTTCGTTCTTTTGAAGAAATTTTCAAGAACTTCATCAAGTTGAAGCAGCTGCTTTTCATTTGCATGTCAATGAAATTCTCAATGCATTTAGTTTTCAGTCATCTGGGTCCTCTTAAATCAGTCTTCTGAAGAAAACCCATACCACAACATTTTTTCAAGAAAGTTTCCAATCCAAGGGTTGGCTGCTTTTTCGATCAGCCATCAGTATTTTGCAAATCTAATCAACTGGGTTCATTTTTTAATCATATTCTGAACAAAACCTAGGTGCCAGCTTTTTTCGTGAAAATTGAAGAAATTAGGGTTTGCTGCTTTTTTAGGAAAAATTCAAAATTTTCGAAAACGGACGATTTGGGTTGTCTTGCAACGAAATTTTGAACAAAACCCATATTTCAGAAAAAAAATTCAAAACTTTGTCCCTTGGAGCAAGAAAATCAGCATTCTAAAAATAGAAGTTGCTCAAAACTTGTCTGAACCTAGGCGAGTGTAGATGGCCATGTTAATAAATAATTATATTGTAATCGACCGTACTAATTAAATAAATGTTGTAGTCGGTCGTACTAGGAATAGATAATAATAGTTTAAGTAAATAATGTTTTGTTTGGGATTTAGTCCTTAGGACTAGTTAGCAGTCGGGATTAGTTGGTACTTGTCAGTTACCGATGGTTGTGTTATCATGGAATCTAGCAATGCTTGATTCACGGATAACCCACCTACAAAACTTGTTCGTTTCCTAGGCTCGTGAAGTTCAAGCACGCAAAACGAGGTGATTTTCAAGCCACCTTGAAATGCGTTCCAAAGCCTCAAATAGTCAGTTTGAGCATCCCCCTATGTTCGCCTTGCGAAGACCTTCAAAACGAGCCCCTTCGCGAAGTCTTACTGCTCGTACTTAGTTAATTATGAAAAATGCAGTTGTACTGAAAAGGTGCGCTCCTGCTCACAAGCCAAAAATTGGCTAAGTATAAAAAGTGCAAGAGCGCTGATTTTCAGCGCTGATTTTCAGCGCCCCTGCATGAAAGTGAATTTTTCAAAATATAATAGCGCTGAAAAAGTGTGCTATTACACCTATTTTTCAGACTTAGTTAAATTGTGAAAGATGCAGTTGTGCATAAAAAGTGATTTTCCAAAAATGTGTAGAAGCGCTAAAAAAGTGCGCTCTTACACATTGTTGCCAGACTTAGCCAATTTTTGGCTAAGTGTTGAAAGTGCACTGGCGCCAAAAATCAGCGACCCTGCATAAAAAGTGAATTCTCCAAAATGTAAGTGCGCTGAAAAAGTGCACTCTTACACTTTTTTTTCCAGACTTAAGTCATTTTTTGTGCAATGGTGTTGAATTTTAGCACCTTTGCACTTTTTTCAGACCTAGTCATTTTTTGTGCAATGGTGCTAAATTTTAGCACCTTTACACTTTTCTTCCAGACTTAGCCAATTTTTGACTATGGCATTATTTTTCTCACCTTTGCACTTTTTCTAGACTTAGTCATTTTTTGTGCAATGGTGCTGAATTTTAGCACCTTTACACTTTTCTTCCAGACTGTCATTTTTTGTGCAATAGTGCTGAATTTTAACACCTTTACACTTTTGGCAGTTTTTAACCTAGTCTCTTCAAAATTGCTCTATTTCCATTCCGGACCCCATTTCTTCGCTCCCGCATCGTTTTCCGTGCCTAGTTGATCGTTTCATGCTTGCTCAACATCGTTTCTCACTTCACGCTTCCCAATGCTACTTTTTCTGCTAACGTCTATTGATTCACCATCCTTGCAGTTTCTCTCCAGATTTCATCAAGTGATCCTAAAGGTGACATCTTCTGATCCAGTGAACTATCCCAGATCTACAAAGAAGTCGTTATGCAACAAGTTGAGGATGACAGTTTTTCCCAGAGCCTCAATACATATCATTTGCAATATACGGCTAACACTTGATAATCTCAAGATGCATCTTCGCGGGTGCAAGAAAATCCCTTCATTTGCCAGAAGGTCGTTCACAAGAGCTCACACCCTTGTAGATTACACAGTTGGCCTAGATGATGCGTTCATACAGGAGACCAAGAAGAAGTATGAAGACTCCGCGCCCAAAGCAAGGAACCATGAAGATTCTTGATCTCCAGTGTTAGAAATTTCCGGTGCATCCCTTTATGCATCTTGTAAATATTTCCTGACATCTTAAATGTCTTTTTGTAAATTGTAATTGCACCAAGTTCGAAGATGTAATCTTTTGAAAACAAATTACACTTTGACTTTGGTCCAAGTTAGGTGAGATCTCCTAAAATCGCTCACCCAACTTTCCTTGATTTCCTCAATTTGTTTCCTAATTTTGCTCATCCCTCTTTATATATAATGTGAGGGATTTCTATTGTAAAGTTGATCCTTTAGTATTTTGCAATGAAGTGCTGCCCTTTTTGAAGCAAATTTGTGAAACTTTGCTTCATGCTGTGAATGAAATTCGATTAATAAAGAAGAGGATTGCAAACCAAACTTTGCGTTGGATTCGATACTTTTGTGAGTTGATCTTATTTGGTGGTGATTAGCTTGAAGAATCTGAAGGACTCTAAGTAGTTTATGTAAACTTTGTGTTACATTTATTATTTAGATTTGCATTTGTGTTTCTGTTTATCATTTGGTTGAATGATCTACAAGACTTTGTGCTTGTAATCGTTCATGCTCTTGCATGTTTTGGTTGGATGATCTACAAGACTTTGTGCTTGTAATTATTCATACTCTTGGATACTTTTGTCGAAGGATCTACAAGACTTTGTGCTTGTAATCGTTGTGCTCTTTGATACTTTTGTTGGATGATCTACAAGACTTTGTGCTTGTAATCGTTCATGCTGTTCGAGGAATTACTGCGTCTAAGAAGACTTTGTGTTTCTAACGTGACAAACGGTACATCTGCACAGATCCAACATTGAAAAAGCTATGGAACGACTTTGTGCCTTCGTGAGCTTTCCCTTTTACTTTATTTGTTTATTATTAATCACTTCTGGTATCTCTACGCTTCGCTTTGATGAGATAGAGATATTGGTATTACTGCTAGTTGTTAGTTTAAAGTTATCAAGAATTGTGAACTCCCGACGGTGAAGCATTGTAAACATCTTCTCTGAGAAAAGAGAGAAGGATGAATGTAACACACCCCCCCCACTCCGTAAGTTTCATGTACATTTTGTAATTACTTGTTTGTTTTACTATCGCTTCTGTTAGCAGTAAGAAGGGCGCCTCCCCTTTACGAGAGGAGAGATTCACATCTCACATAGCTGTGGCTGAAGTTCAAGTTATGTAATCTATCGAAAAGCTGATTACATAATTTTCACCCAACAGGTTGGTGCTCTCAACCAATGCCGGTTAACTATTTATGTTGCTGTATGGTTCGTAGTCGAGGGGAGTATGCTAATATGATAATGTAATACTGCAAGTACATGAATAAAGACTGCAATGCTTCATATACATCTGTTCTATTCTATGAATGCTTTTACATACTCAATGATATTGTGTATTCAGTTTACTTCTGTAGCGTATTGAATTACCATTAGTGGAGTAAACATTTGGCGCCGTTGCCTGAGCGGACTAGGGCATCACTCGTCATGGCAGCGTAATGGGTCAACCGGCGGAAGAACCTGTAAATGCTAATGAGGAACAGGAAGACCTATTGACAGAAGATCTTGTCAATTTGTGGAAGATATCGTTAGATCACGTACGTAGGGAATCCCACATCCGGGAGATCCCTGAGGAAGTTATCTAGGATAGATTGGAAGTGAACGACGAGGTGAATCACCTCCTGAATCATATGCCTAGATTACTGGCCCGTCATTTCATTATTCTGCAAGATCTCCGAGAAGAAGAAGATTGGGAACGCCGAAGGTAGCAAATACTACAGCGATACAAAGAACAAACTAAACAAGAAGAAGAAGAACGAGACAAAAGTCGGAGACGTACATCCGATAGTCAGCAATGATCGCCTGAACATATTTTAGATGCCCATACGGCCGAACAAAGACAAGAATCGAGTACCTGACGGGCACGAGACTCCGAAGGAAAAGGTTCGGCGATCACTCAGGCTACAAGAACAAGAAAACCGGCGACGAAGACTGAAGCAAGTCGGTAAAGAATTGGATGAGGATTTAATTGAAATAAATCAGAGCATTAAAAGGACATATGAAAATCTGACAAGAATAGACACATCCATTGGACGAGCAGACCAAAGTTTGACAGAAGGAAGGGATGGAAAACCCTTCGGCACACCGTATATAGGAAGATATGATTCTGATGAGAACAAAGATTAATTGAGTAGTAGCATCAGCCGTTTTCGGGAGTTGTCCTTATTAGACAACGACGAATGCCTGATGAGTGGAAGATCAGAGCCCAGTACCCCGAAGCGAAGAGAGTACTAAAGGGAACCCCTGGAGACTCAAGGTGTTGTGGATGCTGACGAACGACTTGGGAGTGACTCATACGTGGCCGAGAGTGCAAGTGACGCACCGGAGCGAAGCGAGGAAACCAGTCTAATCGGGTCCAACACACAAGGAGGACAGTGGGGAACGATGGCTCATCCGGAGCGGCAAAAGCTGCCAAAGTTCATGGGGAATGGGTTTGAAGATCCCGTACGGCACTATAAGACATGTGAAACTATCTGGATAGCCAGCGGACAGGATGATCCGGACTAGTGGCTGAAACCATTTCCAGCGACACTCAGAAATATTGCTATTGATTGGTACTCTGAATTAGATCAAGCACACAAAGCTACATGGAGATTATTGAAGAAAGCATTTCAAGAGGAGTTCAAACTCCTGCGGGATGATAGCGAGATTGTTGTGGAGATATACAATACCAAGCAAGGGAAGCATGAGAATGTGCGGACCTACAATTGAAGACTCAAAGATTTGCTGGGGAAATTGGAGGCACAACTGGCCGACGGTTTGAAGAAAAGATGGTTCATCGAGGGCTTGCTTTCGTCATTAAGAAAGAAAATGAAAGTCGTACCTCCTTCGTCATACGCCGAAGCATACAATTGGGCGATGGATATAGAAAGTGAAAACAAAACATCCTCCCGAGGGAAAAAGAAGACAGACGACGAGGAGAGTACAGACGACAACGATAGTGAATCCAAGACTGTACAAACACTCAGGAAAGATATGATGTGAATGATGAAAGAATTGAAGGCCGACAAGGAGAGTGCGAGAGAAGCCAAAGAATTGTGGTGTACGGACTGCAATGGGGAAGGTTACATAAAAGCGAACTGTCCTAAGAACTTATTCTGCAATATATGCCAAGTGATGGGACATTCCGTCAAGGAATGCCCATACAACTTAAAAACCAGAAGTGCACAAGTACTCTTTGCGCAAGCAGAACCGTCGACACCGACAAAAACACCACCAAAACCCTAGTACAGTAGCAATGCATCCCTTGGAGGTTATCAAAGCAATAGAAGTCCGACAAACATGATACAGTACGATGCAAAAGGAAGGCCCATGATCCAATGCAGGAAGTGCAACGAATGGGGCCACTTCACCAAGGACTGCCAGAATGGTCAAGGTTCAGGAGGGAGATTGTTTAAGTGGTGTGGACCAGGTGATCATGAAGATAACGAATGCCCTAAACAAAAGGGTATCCACATGCTAGAAGTAGAAGAACAATAGGTATTGGCGATCACCAGAGCACAAGAAAAAAAAGCCACATACCCAGATCCATGTATGGAGAAACAAAGGATGAAGGAAGCAAAAAACGAAGTGTAACTGGCGATGGCGAAGGAAAACAAAGTACCTTTGGAGAAGCCACAAACCTCTCGGCGGTCGGAGACGGAAACCAACATTGTACGGCAGGTACTACAGACCATCATACCGATCAAAGTAACTGACCTTCTCTAGACTATGCCACAGTTGGGACTGGTGATCACAAGCATCGTCGAGGATGGCAAGCAACCGCAATTAGAGGAATGAAGGAAAGAATTGTGTAATGACTGGTCAAATCTAATTGAAAACTTCTGATTTTTGGCCTTAGTAATTTTGTCAAACACTTTGCATACAAGGGTCATATGACTGATATAACATTTCAGTTTGCTTTAATGGATCTTTTCTTCAATTAGCATTAATAAAAATGCTTACAAATGACTCTAAATTGTCTAAACAATGACCTAATATGAATGTGCAACTTATTGTGGCAATATCCAATGCATATATATGAACTAAGCATGAAAAATGATCACCTACAGCCAACAGGTATTTTGTCAAACAGTTGGTATGCAAACTACTAAGCTGACTACAAATGATATAGAATTGTTTAATGACAACTACAAATGACCAGCACATTAGTATCTCTTATTACAACACGATGATCCAATACAATGCTCATCAATAAGCCAAGACTCTTGGCATTTACAAGAATTACAAATATATGATATTGCTGGTATAATGCACACCTACAGCTGCAAATATAACTATGCTAAATGCAATGCTAGAAGATGATAGAAATGTGAAGAACCTGGCCTCAAGAAGTGTCTGGGATGAAATATGAAGTAGCAATCAACAACAACTTCAAATGATATTCTCCAAGCCCAAATCGAATTGCTGAAGTAGTCGCCCCTGTTCTTGCCTGGCAATGTTTTAGAAAAATAAATACAGCCTCTAAGCTCCTCGAATTTGTTCTTGAAATGATTGTCTCGGCAATAGCAATTGAATGCAACAATACCCAGAACCAAAGGACACCTCTAAGTGAAGATATGAACAAAAATATGTTTCCAATGATGCCCCAGCAGCAGTATATCAGACTTATAAATAAATTGTAGATGCTGCAAATCACCTTCAAAATGCATGAAACATCATCTTCATTCACCATAGAATGTAATGCTGCAACCTTCTTGGAGGATCGATGCCAAATGAAGAAGATATAAGCAAAATCATGGCACTAATATGCAGACTAAGATGACTGTAATAATATATCAGAATTCTGGAAATAACTGAATGAATACAAATCGACCTACTCAATGCAAAATTGATGAAGACTATGAACTCCAATATGTCTCCAACAATGCTCCAAATCAAACCATACAAAAACTTGGCCAAAGGCCACTAAGTTTTTACAATGAAGCTCAAATAGAAAGTATGAAGTAACTTTCTCCCAACTACAATAATTCAAGTGATATTTCACACCCTCAAAATTGCTCACCAATTGAGAGTTTTCGTTCTCAATGGCCAAAGTGAATTGCAGAAACCCTAGGCTCCACAACTGAAAACATCAAACATCAACAACAACAACAAATCTGCATGATGAGAATGAGGGCCATGATTTTAATTTATACTTTTTCCTCAAGAGGTTGGCCTCCTTCTAGAACTTTCCCAAGTCACCATCTAGAAGGAATATTATTTTATTTTATTTTATTATTTTATTATTTTGCACTTTATAATAAAATTATTCATAACATAAAGTGAAAACATAACATTACTTTATAACATGAGGTTTCTAAAAATAGAAACATATCAAGAAATCATTAGAACACCTCCATATGTAGACTGAATCATGAAATGAGCCAACCAATCAACTGGGTATCTGCCAAACGACCCTCTGATCAAGCCCCATTAGCATACGAGGATCAGGAATAGGCTAATTCCTCTAAACTCCATTGCTCACGAAAAAGGGGACATTACAGTCCGCCCTCCCTAAAATTGCTTGTCCCCAAGCAATCTCAGCAACAAGTACAATTCTCCTCCACCTGGATCCCAAGTGAAGATTTGTGTAATGTATCAAACATCACCAAACAACTCTTGTAGCACAAGCACATCCTGTTGAATCAACTCAACCCCAAAACTGCGATGATAAATCTGATGCACCCATACTGTTGGAAAGCCACCACCCATTGCTTCCCATTGTGCCACTCTGATACCTCCCATCTCCAAAACGCAGCAAGTCCCGAAGTCCAACAAGTAGATAGCTTCCCTATCATATGAAATAGGTAACCAATCCAAAGATGAGTTGTAGATGCCTTCATTACCCTCTAAGGACAACTCTTTGGTGGCTTATCCACTAAGAGTGTCATCACTAACATCATCATCCTTCTCAAGAGAATGATCAACCTCAGCACAAAGTGCTTCCTTCCTTTGAGTAAGGAGTCTTCGAATATTATCTACTCCTTTTTGTCTTGCCAAGTTGGAGAGATTGACTTTTTCTTTCACATCTTGAAAATGTTTGCTTGCATTTGCAGCCACTAATCTAGCTTTCTTGGCCTCTCTCAACCATTCTTCATTCAACATTTTGGACCTTTTAATCTCTTCAATGCCAAAGTACACAAAATCAGTCCTCTTGATATCTTCATGTCCACGAATAAATGTAGGGCTGCTATCAAAAGTCGATATCATATCATTGGCTTGCCCATGATCACAAGCTTCCTTTTAATAAAAATGATGATGCACCATGTTGCTGTCCTCAAACCAATCTGTGATGACATCATGCCATTGTAAAATGCCTTCTTCATTATGTGAAGACAAAACACTAATGGCTGCTCCACTAAGTAGAGGATCGAATTCCACATCCTCAACATCTTGTGCCTCCAATAGACTTCCATATGAATGAACAACATTCATTGAACTACTATTATGAGAAGAAGAAGCAATGCTAAACTCGCCTATTGAAGCATCACAAGAAACCATATCTTCAAGTGGCTGCTCCAAAGCAACTGATTTGTCCTCAAACATTACTTGTTCCTCTTCAACCTTGAAGTTATCTGGAAGTGTCATGTGCCCATCTTCTTTCTTTATGCTGGTCTGATTTTTATTCTCCATAGGATCAACTGTATGCTGGTTATTAACTACTGCAAACTCATTTTAGAGGTTTCTAGATACCTCACTTGTAAAGACCTCTTGTTCTTCCTTCCTTTCATTTTGAGATGTAGACTTCTTAGAAATAGAAGTCACAATTCTATCTATGGTTGCAGGGTGTGTGTTGGGTGAAAATTATGTAATCAACTTTTCAATAGATTACACAACTTGGACTTCAGCCACAGCTATGTGAGATGTGAATCTCTCCTCTCGGAAAGGGGAGGCGCCCTTCTTACTGCTAACAGAAGCGACAGTAAATCAAACAAATAATTACAAAATGTACACGAAATTCACGGAGTGGGGGGGGTGTGTTACATTCATCCTTCTCTCTTTTTTCAGAGAAGATGTTTACAATGCTTCACTTGTTGGAAGTTCCGAATTCTTGATAACCTGAAACGAACAACTAGCGTAATGCCAATATCTCTATCTCGTCAAAGCGAAGCGTGAGATACCAGAAGTAATTAACAACAAACAAATAAATTAAAAGGGAAAGCTCACGAAGGCACAAAGTCGTTCGTAGCTTTATCAGTGTTGGATCTGCAGACGCACCATTTGCTACGTGTTGTGACCTTTTCACACATCGCCCCATTCAAGATGGGGACCCCCTAATTTTTGCTCCATTCCGGTCTTTTGGCTTGGGTTTTTCTCTCTCTCTCTCTCTCGCTTTGTCTCTTTTCTGATGTCCGCCTTTCGAGGGGTTGCGCCCGTCAGCAAGTTTAAATGTGAAATTGACCAAGTCTGAAAATTAGGGTTTCATTTTTCCTGGTCAATCCGAGGTTGAATAAAGTCAATAAATTGAAAACTAAGCTTAACGTTGTTGTCAGTGTGCTTCCAGCATGCTCTCAGCAAAATTTCATCAAATTCTGAGGCACTTACTATTTTTAGTAAGTGTGAAATTCGGCGCAGTTCGTCAGCATTTTTGATTCCGACAGTCACACGGCATTCAGAGCACATCAGGCTGTTCGTGTGCAAAATTTGAGCAAAAACCGACAGCTTACTATTTTCAGCAGTCCTGCTTCCCGGGAAAATTTCAGGGTGCAGATGCAGAGTTTTTCTTTGCATGTCTGCGTATTCCTTCTGGGTTTTTCGAGACCTTCGCGATGATATAACATGCAAAATGAAACGACCACTTTCAGAATTCAGCCTTCTGAGGTTATTTTTAGGGTTTGCATGTTAGGGTTTCTTTTGCATGTCAGATGATTCCTGATGGGTTTTGCGAGAGATTCGCGATGGTGTGACATGCAAACGCAGATAATCACTCAGTAAGGAACTTGCTATTTTTAGCAGGTGTGTCCCGGCAGCCGCTTCCCAGCAGTTCAGATTCACGAGCTGATCGCAGTGCCACAAAAACGAAGAGAAACAGAGATCATTTGATACACATGCAGAGCAAATTAGAGTTTCCAGCTTCGGAGCCTAAAAATAGGCGTAAAAAGTCAGAATCTTCGAAATCCGGTGTAAACCACCGCGATCAGCGTCCTGCAGGCTATCTGCTGGTGAAATTTCAAGTCAAACGGAGCACTTACTATTTATAGTAAGTCAATTTGGAAACTGGCTAAAAATAGTAAATCAAGTGCATGCGTCAGTGTCAGCCAACAGGTCATGTGGTGAGGAGCGCCTCATTAAAATTTCAAGTCGATCGGAGCAACGGAACTATCAGAATCATGAGGTTACTATTTATAGTAAACCACCTTCATAAACAGGCTAAAAATAGCAGGATGCCTAAAAATGGCAGTGTCGACAGAACAACGAGGTGATAAGGATGCAGTGCGCAAAATTTCAAGTCGTTCCGAGCTTCAGAGGTGTAGATTCAGAAGACTTACTATAAATAGCAGGGCATGAAAGATGGCGAAAAATGATGAAAAAGTTCTAAAGTCTGGAGCTTCGTCCAGTAGACAGGGCAAAATGCGCCTAGGTGAGTAAGAAGGCAAGAAAATTCTTAAGTCATGAAGTTTATCCTTCACCTAGGCCAAAATGTGCCCAAGGTGCAAAAGTCAAAGAGAAGTCAACGATGTTCATCCTGCAGGCATGCCTAAATGCGCCCACCTTGAAAAATGAAAAAAGTTGAAAATTTTTTCTAAGTATAAAAATCCTTCATCCACCTCAAAATGCGCCATCCTCCTCAGGGGGTGAAATGCGCCCAAGTTACAAATAAGTCAAAGCAAAGTCAACGTTTTAATCCTCCTCATGCATCAAAATGTGCCCAAGTTCATCCTGCAGCAGGGGTGAAATGCGCCCAAAGGCAAGGAAGGTCAAAGCAAGGTCAACGTTTTCGTCCTCCTCAAGGGGCAAAATGCGCCCAAATACATGCATGTAAGGACGAAAAGTGGAAGGTGAAGAGTCACTCCTGGGGCATTGTCATGAGTTTCATCCACCTAACAGGGTAAAATGCACCCAAACAGGGCCATATCAAGACGAAAAGGTGGAATACGAAGAGTCATCCAGTGGACATGCTCAAATGCGCCCATGTTTAGGTGTAAAAAGTGAATAAGGGTGGTAAATAAGGTGAGGAATATTGCTTAGACGTGGTG
The DNA here is from genome assembly GCA_007258455.2 of Sequoia sempervirens. Taxonomy (NCBI): domain Eukaryota; kingdom Viridiplantae; phylum Streptophyta; class Pinopsida; order Cupressales; family Cupressaceae; genus Sequoia; species Sequoia sempervirens. The sequence goes on from VDFB02044908.1 coordinate 82,966, forward strand.
AAAGGGGGTAAAAGCTAGGCGCCCAAGGTGATAAGCCTTAGAGAATTTTTTCCAAGGCGTGCAAGGTGGTGTGCTAGGCGTTATTCTTCATCAAATGTTATGCGCCTAGAGTGGAGAGTGTTAGAAATATTTTCTAAGGCGTATGGATATGTGGTAAGGCGTGAATTTTAAATCACCTCTCCAAGTGCTAGGCGCCTCAAGTAAAAATGGAATATTTTTAAAAATGTTGGAGAATTTGCCTAGGCGTTGGGTTTAAATGAATATTTTCAAGTGTGGAGTGAAGTGAGAAATAAAAGTGTGCTAGGCGAATAAAATTTTCTAGTGAATCGATAAAAAATTCTCCTCCACTGGCAAACAAATAGAATTTTCTAAGGGAAATTTTTCAAGAGTGCAAGAGATGATTAAAATATTTTCTAAGGCAAAATTATTTTCTTCTTAGAAAATACGTCTAGAGCACAGGGTGATGAAATTTTTCTCCGTGAGGCCCGAGCAAATTTTCTCAGTGACGAAGTCAGAGGATGGATGATAAAGCAAGATAATTCAAATCCTTCAAAAAGTCAAAGCAACACAGAATGATCACAGGTGAAGAATGAATTTGAAATGGTGAAAATAATGTTTTTTCTAAGGTTCAAAATTCAAAAATTAAATGAACCCGTTCGTTGGGTACCCATGGATTCGAGGCATTCTGAAGAAAATTTTCTTCTGGGTACTGGACGTTCGTGATGATAGATGGATTTCCAAGTCTTCTGAACTTCGCCGGCACTTTTTCAGTGAAGAATTTAATCAGTGCTCAAATTGTGAATTTTCCTAGGGGAAAATTTAAAATTCTCTAAGGCAAAGATGAATAAAATGTGTTTTCAAAATGAATTTTGATGAATTCGGAGTCAGTTGCCTAGATAATTTTGATCGAATTCTTCAGTGATGAATTTTTCAGAGATGATGAAGAGTTAAAATTCGATTTCAAGTGACAGAGCTCCGGCTGGTGAGTTAAAAGGATGAATTTAAATCAAATTTTCAAAAATAAATTCAAAGACGCCAGTCAAAGTCAAGTTTCTAGAAGAACAAGATTCCCGACGACTGGAGACAAGTGTCAAAAATACCAGAGAGGGAAAATTTGAATTCTCAAAGTGGAGTAGTGGAAGTTTAATACACTGGCTAAAATTAACTTCTTCTAGAATTCGAATTTTGGCTATAAAATGGAGAAGTTTTTCACTTGTTTTCACAGCTGGAAAAGTCGACTTGCTCTAAGTAAGTTGCTGAAGATTGAGTGTTTACTGAAGCTTGAAGGAGTTTGAAATTTTCGTTGAGGAGTAGAGTTTGCTGAAGAGGCACTTAGAAGTTGATTAAATCTTCCATTAAGAAGGACGCCTTGAGTTGCTGAGAAGTGGCGTGGCTGAAACCAAAAGGGACGCACTTGCTGTTGAAGACTGGAGTTGCTGAAGTTGCTCAAATTTAATCTAGGTGGCGCGCACTTGCTGGTTGAGTGGCTGAAGTTTGATTAATTGTTAAAGTTAAAGTTGCCAGTAGGTACGCCTTGAAGTGAATCGCTGAGAGTTTGCTGATTGCTGATTGCTGATACGAAGTTACGAAGTTCAAATTGTTGATTGGGGTGGTGAAGTGAAGTCACTGAAATTTTACTTAGAAACTTTTCTAAGTGTTGAAGTTCAAGAGAAGAAGCTGAGGTTTGCAAATAAAAGAGTTATTGCAGCTTCTAGAAGTCGACTGCGGCCCCTATGCAGAGTCGCGTTTTATTTTTATAAATTAAATTGCTGATGAATGTTATTGTTTGCAGATGGCTGAAGCAAGGACAACTGGAAAGGACAATGGTGCCTCCAGACAGGCAGTGATCAAGAAGCTGAGCAAGACATTCATGCCAGAGTCGAAATTCATTTCAAAGTTGGGCAAGCTGACAGACGCTAACCTGGGCTCTGTCAACCTGGAGACCTTCAAGAACCGGATGTTTGGAATTGGGAGTCATCGGGCTTCAGTCACTTCGCACAACATTGTTCGAAGCGGACTGTATGCAGCTGCTGGTTTTCCGCTAGCCATTCAATGCTCGGAGCTGATAATGGAGTGTGCTAATTGCTACGAGAAGGAACACTGGTCGATCATGTCACCAGATGGCCAAGTACTTTCCAATCTTACTCCAGCGGCCATTGGTGAGGCTTTCGGAATCCTGGTGCACAGGAACATGATTTACAAGTCCAAAGAATGAGCGGAGCGGATGTATGCTTATGCTTTTGAGCGATGCATGGATACAATTAACACTCACTGGATGAGCACTCCCAAGCCTTCTCGAACGAAGTTGCCAAAGCAGATCATAGCAGAGGACTTGAAGCAAGAGTATTGTGATCTCATCATGATGCTGAGCAGGGTTGGAGGTTGCCCACAATCGTTCATTTTTGAGCCGTGGATGTTTTACTATATCAACTTGGTGCTAGAAGGCAAGGATTATGTCAATTGGGCCGAGATGATCAGTGATAATATACATGAGCAGCTCCTGAACCTCCGAAGGACGAGGACATTTTACATGAGCTCCTATCTCATTTAGATGTTGGCACGGATGACGAAGTACAGGGGGATATCTTACAAGGAGCTTGTCGGCTATGGCTCTCATCAGTTCAAAATCTATGACGCCTGTCCACAGTTGCACCTATCAAGTACAACCCACTACAAGCGTGTCAACGATTCATTCACCATGTATATCACGAGGCTGCTTCAGGAGCGGATGCATCACAGGATCTCGAGGGATGCTCAGGAGCTAATTGAGAGGTATGGGTGTTGGTTCATACAGTTTTTGAGATTCTCTTACATTAGGCTGCAAGGTTTCTCATCGTACCCATATAGGCTGCCTAAATAGCCAACAGATAGAATATTGATGCTAGAGATATCTAGGCAACTGCTTGCCTATGATAAAATTCAAAAGAAGAAAAAGAAAGGAGGGATAGAATTTCCAATTGTAATGGGCAACTCGGATGAGGTGTGTCCTTCGATACAGGCAGCTAGAGAGGCTGAAAGTGAACTTCAGTTTTATCATTTTTCATATCATACTAGCCGACAGCACTACGACCCACATCATAACATCAAATGGGTGTTGTCAGAAGAGTTCAAACATAAGGCCACCATAGAGGATTATTGGGCTGATGCAGTTGATGAGATTGAAGTAAGGAAAAGGATGTTTTCTTGGTTGCCCATCACTTTGATCAGGGAGTGTGAGGTTGTTCCAGTTCCAGACCAGGTCAATGAGGATATGGACGTAGTGCATCCAGATTATGCAACTGTTCGAGATACTCCACTTCCACCTTTGGATTGGTCAGAACCCGAGGTTGCAGATTTAGATACACTTTCTATCCCAGTCATGACATTTACTAGAGCATGGGTTGACAGGAGAGTAAACAGGTTGAAGAGTAGGTCAATTGCCTTGACCTACAATTTGATGGGAGATCACAGGACGCCCACCATTGGCAGAAAGAAGCAGATCACACAAGGTCCAGAGTCCAGAAAGAAAGAGATAGTTAGGCAGGAGCCCGTTCAGCCAGAGCCTCCACGAGTCACGGTGGCAACACCCTTGGAGACACCTTCTCCAAGCATACAGGAGGTCTCTTTGTTTGCTGATCAGAGGATTGCATTGAATTAGGTGCAAGTAGTACACGAGGATATTCAGCCTCCACGGAGGGAGTCGGTTGGCCAGAGCGTCAACACACCTATTAGGGTTAATCAGCAGGATGATGAGGGGACCATTACCGACCCTCAGTTTCAACAGGAGTTAGAGGTGGCCATGAACGAAGATGATGATATAGTGTCAGGTGATACTCAGCCACTTGAGGACGACGACCCTCGCCAGAATGATGAAGAAGTTGAGCAGGTTAGAGAGGTCCAGGCACAGGAGCAGCAACCCTTCGATATACAGTATGAGATGCCCGATTGGCTTAAAGATAGAATGAGAAGAAGCCCTAGTGAGGAGATTGATCCAGCCGTTGAGATGGAGGAGTTTTTGAATAGGATCAGTGCCCCTCCACAGAAGAAGAAAGCAAGAAAATTTTCAAAGATATCCACTGAGGAGGATGGCTCTCGTACTCTTCACGTTGTTGTTCCACGAGTTGAGTGTGACCGGAATGAAGCAGTTCCTGAGAATTATGTGGTCACGACTTTGGATTTGGGACGCCCCACTGGTGCTCAGATTGTTGAGGAGTGTGATAACTCCTTCCTTTCCCTCAAGGATAGATTATTCAAGAAAGAAGGGAAGTATAAGAAGCTGAAGAGAGAACACAAGGCGTTAATTGGATATGTACAGCAGTTATCTCGTTCTCGAGGGCAGGATGTACCAGTGATAGAGCCTCCAGCAGATGTATCTAGAGAGTCGATCAGCGGCTTGGTAGAGTTGGGGAGGATGGCACAGCAAGCAGATAAATGGGTCACAGGAGTTCGTGTGGAGACAGAGAAATTTATGGAGGACCTTGCTTCTGCCTTTCAGCAGGCCTCTAGTATTTTGACACGAATAGATGCAGTGGATCATGCTTGGGGAGATGCCTCTATCTATCAGAGTAAGGTGATCCAGCGTCTTGAGGCATTGAGGCATGTGCCATTGCAGTTGCTGATTGATGGACGTGTCATTCAGGAGAATGACAGGTATGATTTCTCTAGGTGGTATTCTTCGGCTATCATAGGGCGTGGCTTCTTCGATGCAGCACAGGCGGATTCAGCTAGAGTACATAAGGCTATGGCCAACATTATAGATGGAGTTCAGAATACGTTTGAGGCTATATTTGCTAGGCGGCTGAATCCAGATGAAGTTAATGTTGATAATTTGAGGGGTTTGCTGGTGCCTTTCTTTGCAGATGTTAAGACCTTTGTATAGGATGATTTCGAGAATACTGCTACTTTCTCCACCTTGATCCAGAACACGTAGGACTCCTTAATGGCTTGGAGAAAATATTGTACGAGGCATGAGCATTCAGTCACAGTATTAGAGTTTCAACTAGATTGCATTCCGTCAATTTCAGTTCAGGAGGTTGAGGCAGTACTTGGCAGATTTGTTGAGTTTGCAGTCAGAGAGAAGGCCAATGGGAATGCACTGCTGGACGAGGATCTTCTAGAGGACTGAATGTGGACATTTATTATATTTACTATTTTGGGAGTGAGTGGGAATCTTTGATTCATTTAATGTACCACTCCCTATTCTAGCAGTTTTTAGGGTTAGGGCTGAGGTGGCACGATTCTGGCCACTCTATTAATTGTAACCCTAGCCCTCTTTTGGACTTGGCTAGCTATAAAAGGGGGAGTCCCCCTCATTTGTAATTCATTAGACAGTAGTATTGGACATTGGCAGTGGAGCTTAGAGCTAGAGAGTAGAGCATTGTAGACATTTTGTTAGTGTGGAGGAGAAAGAAAGTTCTCCCTTTGAAAACTTTTGTGGAGATTGTTGTGTAACACTTTTCATGATAATAGACCTTTTCATTGATGGTGGAATTCGTCTTGTCATGAATAGCTAGCAAGGTCTCTTCTTCCTTTCGAATCCAAGTAGCTTAATTTTCATGCAAGTAGTTTACTTTGATGTGTGGTAGTTTGTTGAGGTAGCTTCTTTATTCCATACCACTAGCAACTTGTTAATGATAAGTTTGCCTTGCGTGGTCAACTGGAGATTATCTTGAATCTAACTTCGGTTGTGATTTGTATGCTTATATGCGTCGTTGTGATGGTGTATGTATGCTAAATCATAATTTGAAAACCTTTTGCTATCACCTTGAAGATTGCACTGATTTCGCTGAAGCTGTCCGACGTGAAGCTAGGTGAAATTTGGTTGAAGTCTGCCAAAACTGAATCCCACATATCTTGCATTTAGAATCGAGTACAAGTTTCTTAGGCCCTATACTCTTTACTTTCCGCACATTTCTGATTAGTTTTAGGAAAACGAACCACATCGCTAAATCATACACGCAAGAATCCCTTTCAAATCACCTACCAGCTGCTAACTGCAAGTTTGAACAATTGTGTAAGTCCCCTCGTAAGAACACAGCAATACACATCAACCGAACTAGGTCTATTCGCATTAAAGGAACCTTGGAGTTGAACGTGCGAACTTTCTCGCAATCTTAGCGCATGTAATACTTTGATCAAGAGAGAATGGAATAGCCTTCGGACTATTTTGGTCTGCTGTTTGGTGCGGTCACAAAAACCACGTCAAGACTACGTTAGAAGCACAAAGTCTTCTTAGACGCAACAATTCTTCGAACAGCATGAACGATTACAAGCACAAAGTCTTGTAGATCCTTCGACAAAGTATCCAAGAGTATGAGTAATCACAAGCACAAAGTCTTGTAGATTATTCAACAAGAACATGCAAGAGCATGAATGATTACAAGCACAAAGTCTTGTAGATCACTCAACCAATGATAAACAAAAAAATAACAATGCAATCTAAATAACAAATGTAACACAAAGTTTACATCAACTACTTAGACTCTTTCAGATTCTTCGAACTAATCACTACCAAATCAGATTAACTCATAAAAGTAGCAAATCCAACGCAAAGTTTGGCTTGCAATCCTTTTCTTTATTAATCGAATCTCATTCACAAAGCATGAACGCAAAGTTTCACAAATTTGCTTACAAAAGGGGTAGCACTTCGTTGCAAAAGGCTAAAAGATGATTTACAATGAAAATCCCTCACATTATATAGAAAGAGGGATGAGCAAAAGAAGGAAAGAGATTGAGAAAATCAGGGAAAGTTAGGTGAGCAATTTTAGATCTCACCTAACTTTGACCAAAGTCAAAGTGTAATTTGTTTTCAAAATATTACATCTTCGAACTTGGTGTAATTACAATTTACAAAATGACATTCGAAAATGTCGAGAAATATTTACAAGATGCATAATGAGATGCACCGGAAATGTCTAACACTGGAGAATAGGGGGCTGCTTCACGTTTCTTTGCATTGGGCGCGGAAGTCTTCAAATTTCCTCCTAGTCTCCTGCAGACAAACTTCATCTGGACCAACGGTGTAATCCACAATGGTGTGAATTCTGTGATTGATCTCATGGCAGATGAGTGAACCTTCTTGCACCTCGCCAAGATGTATCTTCAGTTATCCAATGTGAGCCTTGTATCACAAATGATGTCGAAGCTTCGAGAACTCAATCACAATCAAATTCATGATGGCTTCCTTGAAGATCAGGGATATTTCTGTGGCCGGCAGGAAGATACGATTTTCCTCAAGAAGTTGACCAGGCAACTCTCTGATACTTTTGTCAAGAATGGTGCGATGCCCGTCGACATCTTCCTGTATTTGGTGAAGATCTTCTATGAGAGATTGAACCACTTGAATTCTGTGTTTCAGTGATTCTCTTACCTCTACAAACTTTTCTTTGTCAGGAATTACCCCAACCTCCACCAATTTGCTGAGCTTTACCTGTTTCATTTCCGACCATGACAACAGGCATTTTTCCATGTCTCTGCGCTCCTGGGAAAGTACGCTCTTTTCTTTATCAAGCTCTGTGGTGAGCTTGGCCAACATGGTAGTTTTCTCATCCGCAGCCAAAATTATCTGAGATCCATGTTCGATGATCTTTTCAACAAAATCATATAACACCCTTCGAGGCTTAATTTCAGCCTTTCTTGAGACGGGTACACCATGTTTATGTAACCATTCTTCCGCGGTTGGCTAGGATTGGTCTCTTACCTTCTCTCATGCCGTAACCTCTTTTCCTAGACCATTGTATTGCAGGCAACGCCTTTAGCAATGCCTTTGCTCATCATAGACAGCGCTATGATATCACCTGTATCTGCAAAATCCTCTGGTAGGTCAGCGATATAAAGATCTCTGATTTGTTGAACAGTCAATCTACAATAGTCCATTTTGGGAATGGCTTCTTCATCTCTGTAATCTGCCCAGATGTCCTCAAAATGGTACCTGTGTTGGTGACCTTTTTGCAACTTTTTCCTGACATCTCGGTAGTCTAAATCAAACCTATACCTGTAGGTTTTGATGGTCATGATCTGCATTTCAACATAGACAGACTTAGCTTTTTGTGCAGTTTGGATAGTATATCGGCCGATGGTCAGTGGGAACTTGAACCCACGCTTGTGGTTGCTTCTTCGTTCTTTTTGCACTGACATCAACTGTCTGCATGTTTCCATGAGAATCCACTTATCCGGAGGATAACGTTGTAGCATGTAGGGACAACCGGTGTAGCAGCCTACTCTCAAGTAGGTAAACGTTGGGAATTGGAGAAAAATACATCCAACTTTACTTACCACCTTATAAGCCTCATCAGATACTCTTCTTCTTTCCAAGGTTGGATCAAAGTTGAAGAGTAAAGGTGCAAAGAAAGCATCAGTGACCCGTCTGAAATGATGAAAGCTCTCCTTTAGCTCCAATTGGTAGAAATATCTGTACACAGGCACCATCATCCGATTCCCTTTTGTAGATAGACCTGGGAATTGTCTCATCACAGCCGCTGCGTACACCAGGTAAGAAGTCATGTAGAACTTCAATGTAGAAGGAGCATTGATCAACTGCTCGTGCATTTCATCACTGATTTGTTTGCCCCAGTCGATATGCACCTTCTGCCTTATGATCCTGATGTACTCATACATCCAGTCGTGAAAGGTGGATGATTCCAGCAAGCCCTTCACTCTGCTTAGAAACGTGATCATATCCTTGACGTCATCTTTGAAGTCACTTCTCAGGAGTCCTTTCGGCCATCTAGAAACAGATGATCTAGGCTTCTTGAGCCATTGAGTGTTTATCAACTGTTTAGCTTTATTGGGATCAGCATCGAAGATTTCCTGTGCTTTTGATATAGAGATGTCAATGTATTTCTCCATATGAGGGACCTTGAAGACAATATCAAAGAAGTCAGGGTCGAGTCTCAGAATCTCGTGCCCGGAAGAGTCGATCACGCTTCTGCTTTCTCGAATGTAATGAGATACAACTTGAAGAACAAACTCAGTATTGTGCGCAGCCGTAGGGAACATCGCCACCAAGTGGAGATTGTTGTGTACGATTGCTCTCATTGAATCAGGAAGAGGCTTTGTCTCAGTTAGCTTCGCGAAGTCAACCAAGTCTTGATGACCAACTTCTGTATCTTTTATCCCTTCGACTTTGGAAAGCACCATAGTTGGCGGATAGACGCCTTGATATTTGTACTTCATCTTGCTTTTTGCTTTCGAAGAAGGAGGCTGAGTAGCAGTCATCAAAAGGAACTGGAACACTGAGCACTCTTGATTTGACGATCTCTGAAAGTAGACTGCAATCCGTTTAGCCAGAACAAACATCAATTGTTAGGAAACATGGGAAAGTGCAAAATGAGCACAAGGATAGGAAATCATGAAGCGGATGGCGAGGCACGCAAAATGACGCACGAATGCGGAAAAATGAGGCTTAGGAGTGCACTAGTCAAAAATGAAGTTCGTTTGGGAAGAATTGAGGAAAGCCTTAAAAAAGTGTAAGGGCGCTAAAATTCAACACCCTTACATTTTGGGAAAATTGTTTTTGGTGTAAGGGCGCTAAATTTTAGCGCCCTTACACTTTCCAGTGTTAGGCAATTTTTAACATTGTCAAAATGTTACAGCGTTGAAATTTAGCACTTTTGCAATTTCATGATAATTTTCAAATGCAAATGTAGGAATGAAAGGCGAGGGCGCTCATGTTTGGCGAAGGCAATTTGTTTGGATCATGAAAACTTTTGAAAGCAATTTGATTTGTCTTTGGATGCAACTCATTATTATTATCCACGCATTGAATTGCTAAAGCAACCATCAAACAGAAACCCTTTTGGAATCTCAAAGTTTGCATCAAAACGAATGGAGAAAGCAAAATGAACAACCCAAACGTTGGAAAGATACAAGTTTGAGAGAACATTGCGCATTGGGGAGAATGAGGAAAGAAATGTGAGGAAAGAGAAAGAAATGTGCGTTGGAAAGGAAAACGCGAGTGAGAAGAAGGAAACGTATAGAAATGAAAAACGCGAAAGGAGGAAAATGAAAAGCGTAGGGAGAAAAGAGAAGAATGCATAGGGTTAGATAAATACAAAGCTAAAAACGTGAATAAAGAACATTAGATCATATGCAAAATGTAGGAAGAAGACAATGCAAAAGACGTGTATGTTAATATTGAGCATATACAAAATGAAAGAAGAAAAACGGCAAAGCAAGACGACTTACCAGAACCAAAACGCGAAGCTTGCTGAAGAAAGAATGGCGAAACTTCAAAAACGTGATTTGCAGTTGAGAGGTAAACTTGCACAGAAAGAGAGAAAAGAAGATAAAAATGAAATGTAAACAATAAAAAGGTGAATTCATTCACTTAAGTGAAAATGAAAATTAAAAACCTAACTCAAGTCGAGCAATAAATTTACGCACGAAAAGTGGCACGATTGACGAAAAACGCGAAAACATGAAGAAACATGCCAGAAGCATAAAAAAGTTTAAGTGTTGAAGAAAAATGTAATGGCGCTAAAATTTAGCGCTATTTTATTTTTTGGAATTTCACTGAATGCAGGGGCGCTAAATTTTAGCGCCCTTGCATTTCCAGACTTAGTCAATTTTGCTTCAAGGCAGGAGTGCACTTTTTCAGTGCCACTGCATTTTTCGCAATTTGCAAAGTATGAACAGTGAAACGTTGCGAAAGATCTCGTTTCGAAGGTCTTTGCGAGGCGAACAAGGGGGAACGCTCGAATTGACTATTCGAGACTTGGGAACGCATTTTGAGGTGGCTTGAAAATCACCTCGTTATGCGTAATTGAACTTCACGAATCCTAAGAAACGGACAAGTTTCGTAGGGGGGTTATCCGTGGAACGAGCGTTGCTAGATTCCGTGATAACAGCTGGCTCCTGCTGGGGATCTTCCTTCGGTTGTTCTTTTGAAAAGAACGAAGGGAGAAGAAATCCAGAATTCAAGTGCCTTTATCCATCCATTGGGCTTGGAGTCAGGCGATGACGACGACAAAAACAAAAAGCAAAGACTCAAAAGGACTTAAAAATAAAAAGTATCTACATACCAACACCAACTTCTTTACTACGTAAAGTGCTTGAGATGTTGCCCATTGTGAGGAAATGCAAATGGCGTTCCATCTCTGTATGCTAACAAGAAACTGTTTTCACCATGCAACTGATGTATTTGAAAAGGTCCAGTCCATAGTGAGTCGAATTTCCCGTGCATACCTTTTGGCTCTCTTCGTTTGTCCCACAGGAGAACGAGGTCACCAACTTGAAATTCTCAAGACTTAGCCTTCTTGTCGAACAGTTTCTTCACTTGATCCTGGTGTTCCGCAATGCGGTCAGCCACCTAAACTCGATTCTCTTCCAATTCGGAGAGATACATGATGCGCTTGTCGACAGAATTGTCAAACGTCTCATCCTCAATGGCCTTGGCCAACTTGACCGCTGGTAGTTCCAAAGTTATAGGAATCTCGGCATTCAATCCGTACAAGAGCTGAAAAGGAGACATGCCGATTGCTCGCTTCGGAGTTATTCTGTCTGCCCACAAAGCATCAAACAAAGCCTTGTGCCACAGACGTTGATTCTCGTCCACCAGCTTGCGGATTATAGTTACCAGATTCTTGTTACTAGATTCCGCTTGACCATTACCCTGTGGATAATAGTCGAAAGAATGTGAAAAAGTTATACCATGCTCGAAACAAAACTCCGTGATCTCACTTGATGAGAAAGCAGAAGCGTTGTCCACAACAATCTTGTTCGGCACGCCGAACCTGGAAATAATATTTTCTTTTAAGAAATTGCACACTACTTCTGAAGTAGCACGCTTGGTAGGTATTGCTTCCACCCATTTGGTGAAATAATCTGTAGCCGTCAAAACATAGACATGTCCAGCACTTGACGATGGATTCACTGCACCTATGAAATCAATGCCCCATTGTTGGAAAGGTTCATCAATCACGACAGGTTTTAACGGCAAAGATGCCAATTTTGGACGGCCGACAAACTGTTGGCACAATTCACACTTACGCACCTAAGAGTACGCATCCTGAAAGAGTGTAGGCCAGTAATACTTTGCTCTCAGGATTTTGTGAGCGGTTACTGGCGCTGAGAAATGTCCATCACACGCCAAGTCATGATAAGATTTCAGCAACTTATGCTGTTGTTCTTTATCAACACACCTGAGAAATGTCCCATCCATCGCACGTTTATACAAGCCACTATCCCACAAGACGAAACTAGCTGACTTCAGCTTGACGGTCCTTTTTTCTTTCAGAGTCAAATGATTGGGACATTCTCCGTATGTCAGGAAGTGAGCAATGTTGGAATACCATTCATCGATGGTGCTAACAAATAGTACCATTGGAAGCGTACTGGGATCAACCTCTTCATCTGAGACCTCCTCATCCTCTGAAATTTCCTCATCTGGATTGTTTTCTGCAATGAGCTGACAAAGACCACGTCCACGTATCAACTTAGTGGGTTTAATTTCCAGATCGTATTCCTGAATCTTGGCAATCCAGTCTCCTCTTTTCGTTCCAAATTCCTGTTGTGTAAGGATAGACTTGACAGCCGAATATGGAACAAGAACTTTGACATGACTACCTAGAATGTAGAACCGGAAATGCTTGACGGCTTTTACCACTGCAAAAGCGTGCTTTTCCATCTGTGAGTATTTCAACTCGTAATTCTTTAGAGGGCAGCTCATGAATGCAATGGGGGATTCAAAACCCTCATCATTTTCCTGCACCAAAATTGCTGATAGCGTATGCTCGGAAGCATAACTGTACATCACAAAATCTTTGGTGAAGTTAGGGCAGACCAATACAGGCGCATGAGCAATGGCCTCTTTGATGTCATCGAACGTTGCTTTGCCTTCTGCCGTCCAGTGAAACGTGGCATTACCCTTCATCATATTCACAATGTGACGAGTCTTCTCAGCAAAATCTGGGAGGAACCTCCTTAAGAAGTTTACCTTGCCGAAAAAGGAATGAACGGCTTTCTTGCTTGATGGCAAAGCAAGGGACTTGATTCCATTGACTCTTTCTGAGTCAATCTTGATTCCTTCAGCAGATACTACGTGACCAAGAAGTTTACCTTCTGTCACCCCAAAAGTTGACTTTTTGGGATTGAGGGAAATGCCGTGCTGACGGCATCTCTCTAAAGTTTGTCTCAAATGATAGAAATGCTCATGGCGTTGCTTAGAGAATACCGTAAGATCGTCAAGGTACACCACAATGAACTTACCCATCACATCGCGGAAAGCGAGATCCATGGCACGTTGGAACGTAGCGCCGGCGTTGATCAAACCAAACGGCATCCTTCTATACGCAAAGGTTCCCCAAGGCGTTGTGAAAGCGGTTTTGTGTTGATCGCTTGAATTCACTTCAATCTAATTATAACTGGAAAATCCATCTAGCATGGAGAGCATCTCGGATCCAGTTACATTTTGTAGGACTTGATCCATCACTAGAAGTGGGTAATTGTCTTTGAGAGACAACTGATTTAGATTTCTGAAATCTACGCAAATGCAGATTTCACCATTCTTCTTGTGAACGGGGATGATATTGGCTATCCACGTTGAATGATGGATAGGGAATATTATCCGTGCATTCAGCATCTTTTGGACTTCCGCCAAAATTGTTCCAAAGATCTTGGGATTGTACAGCCTCTGCTTTTGTTTGTAAGGAAAAGCTCCGACCTTGAGAGGAATGTCATGTTGCACTTCCTTAGGCCGAAATGATTTTAGATCATCATATGAATATGCCAAGACATCAATGTACTCCTGCAGTAGCTGAGCAAACTGTCTTTTTTCTTCGGCCGTGCAACACTTGCCAATGTTGACCATCTTAGGATTGGTTTTAGTTCCGGAATTTATCTGTTCAACCTCATTTGATGAGTCAGAATCTGAGAGTTGCTTCTTCACATGACGATCATGCTTATCGAAAAGCTTCTCCAAGGATACCAATCCTTTAGGGATCTTATTGCCTTTGAGTTGTAGATATTCCTCGCCTGTAACAGGATCCATATCGGATACAGATTCTCAAAGTGGAGAATTGCTACCCTCAAAGTACAACTCATCAAAATTCTCTGTTTTCTCAAGAAAGGCGATGATTTGATGGTCGTCATTGAAAATCTGCCAGTTCTCTGAGTTGTCAGGTACACTTGGGCGGAAAACCAACTCTCTGGTGTAAGTAGAACCTTGAAAGTCTTTGTGTGGTACCAGGAGCGTGGCAGAGATTGCAAGGGAATCAGCTCTAGTATTGTATTCTCTGGGAACAACAGAGATATCAAAAGCCTCGAATTCCTCAATGGAATCCCATACTAGATTACGGTAATGCCTAAGCTTCTCATTCTTTGTTTGATAGAGATTTCTTACTTGACATACTATCAGCTCGGCATCACCTTGTGCATGAAGATTTTTTATACCTTTCTTCAATGCAACTTGCATTCCCAGCAACAGGGCTTCATATTTGGCGGTGTTATTGGTGTTATCAAACTGCAGCTTGAAGGAGAAAGGGAAAAATTGTCCTGATGGCGAAATGAAAACCATTCCTGCTCCAGAACCGGTCGAAGAGCAGCTACCATCAAACTCGAGCAGCCAGACACCATTGGAATCACCAACTGGAACAATGTCGAAGTCCAAAACTTCATCATCTGATGAAGATTCGTGATCGGAGATGGATAAATCTCTTGATGACATTTCATCTGAAGTTGAAGAAGTATCATCCTTCTCTAACTCATTTTGAGTGGAGGATTCTCCTACCTCATTTGTCTGTAGGTAGTAAGTTCCCATGCCTGATGATTCGAACAAAATCTGAGCTCTGGGATCATCTGACTCAACAACTGAAAACTTTGATTCTTTTTCAGGAATCAGCTTTTGCATCACACCCTTTAGTGGTATTCTTGCTTCGAACATATCCATACTTAGCTCTCCTCCAACATCTTTGCAGAAATTGCGTCCGAGGAGGATACCGTAGGAAGCTGGTACATCGGCCACAAGGACCGTCATCTTTATTTTCTTCTCTGGGTATGCGGCGAATGCGTATTGTGCATCTTTGATTTGACCGATCAATGGCACTTGTTTATTCTCCATGGAAAAACAACGGCTGAAGGTTTTGGTCATTTCAAGGCCTAACGCAGTAGCTACCTTGGCGGGCATTACATTGTCAGACGCACCAGAGTCTATGACACAGTTACTCAGCTTGAAACCATTTACAAGTAGGGAGATGAAAAACGGATCAATGCGTCCAGAAGCAGTTCGAGGATTAGATACAAGGTTACTCTGTGATACTTTAGGTTTAGGAGTAACTGGGGTGTCAGGAGGAGTATCCCGACTTGGGGAGATCTTTTTATCATTTACGAACTTGACAAGCCTGTCAAATTGATCGGGGTTGGCTTTGAGGTATTTCGCCTCGGACATTTGAACCTTGGTTTTCTTGGCATGGTCAATAATGTCGAAAGCCTGGAAAGAACTTTGTAGGTTGGAAGTCCTAACTTCGCTGATTGGTTTCACAAAAGGTACACTGGTCTTTGGAACGGGAGGATTAGCTTTAGGAATAACGGGAGTTGACGAAGAAGAACGAGGTGCACTTACTTGTGGATTTGCTGCTTTCTTAGGTTGCCAAGGGAGGGGAGATCCTCTTTTGGCGATCGTTATGGGCGGCTTTTCTTTTTCTGGAACAGCAGCAGCTTGAGCTTTGTCAAGTTGATTTTGTTGATGCCGCGTAAAAACAGCATAAGCGTCAGTTACCAAGTCGTCTTCTTCTTCTTCTTCTTCCATCATTTGCAAATAGCTAATCTTGGAGTCGCCAGCCGATTCAATTTCTTCTTCTTGGAAGAGATCGACATTTTCTTCTTCAGGATATTCGGGCTGAGCATAATCCTCTTGTTCAGTCTCATAGTACCGGGTGGCATTGTTAGCAGGCGGGGCTTCAAGAGCTAGTCGTCCTGGAGGTGCTGGGAGACGATTCTGATTTTTGTTGCCAGCATAATTAGGGAAAGTCCTCCTAGGGACGTCTTTGTAGTTATTACCATTGTTGTTGTTTGACACTTGCTTCTTAAGAGACAAAACTTCATTCGCCAACCTTTGGATCATGGGATCTGTAAAGTTTGAATTGACCATGGGAGTACTAACATTAGATGCTGAAGATCCTGAGGCTTGCATCCTCTTATTTCCGTTAGTCCCCGTTCTGATTTCTCTAGCAAGGATCATGTCGTCCTCCAGACTGGTAGCCAATTGTTGGGCTGCTTCAATGTTAACCAGATTTTCCCTACGTAAGTAAAAACTTACCTTAGGTAGTTGAGTGTTGATGAAGAAGCATTTCAGGTTATGATCCGTTGGTTTAGCATCATTTGGGATCCGTGTCACCAACTTATTGAATTTCGCCACAAACTCGCGCATAGGCTCATGATCCTCCTTATGCATAGTGGTGAGTTGCGCCAATAGAGCATGTGAATCTTCAGCAGGCTTAAATCTTTCTTCAAATTTAGTGCGAAGAGTGGCCCAATTGGTGACGGAAGCATTGGGGAGAGTAAAGAACCATTCGGCTGCAACCCCTTGAAGGGATTCAATGAACAATCTTACAGAAACATCTTCGTGCTCAATGCCAAGAACGCCGCATACTATGTAGAATGCGGATATGTGCTCATCGGGGTGCTGTTTGCCATCACCTTGAAATTTCAGAAGATGCTTCCTGGATACACGCGGAAGTTCGTGTAAAGGTGGAGTCAAACGGAGGGGGCCAAAAGCATTTCCCCATGGTCTTGTAGGTGGTGCGGCCATGACTGGTTGCACAACAAGTACTTGAACAGGACGCCTGCGATAAATTGACCAAACACTTGGGATCGGAGATCTTGGGCTACGTGGAGGGAAGCTTATAGCCCGTTGCAGTGGTGACCTTGCTCGTGGAAGAGTAAATGGAAAGTCACGTTGTAACAACTCTTCAAAGAGTGGATCTGTTATTCCTTGAGCCCTCAATCCTCATGTATATATTCGGTTTGCCAGAATGTAGATCTGAATACGAAAGGGTGTTACAGAGTTAACAATATACAAAAGAACAGCAAGAAAAAGGAAATTTATCTACTTCAATCTGAAGCGTGAGGCTCAGATTGCGTATGTAGGTTCCCCAGTCGAGTCGCCAAAAAACTGTTGGGTGAAAATTATGTAATCAACTTTTCAATAGATTACACAACTTGGACTTCAGCCACAGCTATGTGAGATGTGAATCTCTCCTCTCGGAAAGGGGAGGCGCCCTTCTTACTGCTAACAGAAGCGATAGTAAATCAAACAAATAATTACAAAATGTACACGAAATTCACGGAGTGGGGGGGTGTGTTACATTCATCCTTCTCTCTTTTTTCAGAGAAGATGTTTACAATGCTTCACTTGTTGGAAGTTGCGAATTCTTGATAACCTAAAACGAACAACTAGCAGTAATGCCAATATCTCTATCTTGTCAAAGCGAAGCATAGAGATACCAGAAGTAATTAACAACAAACAAATAAATTAAAAAGGGAAAGCTCACGAAGGCACAAAGTCGTTCCGTAGCTTTATCAGTGTTGGATCTGCGTAGACGTACTGTTTGCTACGTTAGAAGCACAAAGTCTTCTTAGACGCAACAATTCTTCGAACAGCCTGAACGATTACAAGCACAAAGTCTTGTAGATCCTTCGACAAAGTATCCAAGAGTATGAGTAATTACAAGCACAAAGTCTTGTAGATTATTCAACAAGAACATGCAAGAGCATGAATGATTACAAGCACAAAGTCTTGTAGATCACTCAACTAATGAACCACTTGGATTCTGTGTTTCAGAGATTGAACCACTTGGATTCTGTGTTTCAGTGATTCTCTTACCTCTATGAACTTTTCTTTGTCAGGAATTACCCCAACCTCCACCAGTTTGCTGAGCCTTACCTGTTTCATTTCCGACCATGACAACAGGCATTTTTCCATGTCTCTGGGCTCCTAGGAAAGTACGCTCTTTTCTTTATCAAGCTCGTGGTGAGCTTGAAAGCCAACTTTATAGTAGTTTTATAAATGCAGTAAAATTATGCGAGATCCATATTCGATGATCTTTTCAAGCAAAATCATATAACACCACCTTGGGACAAAATTTCTCAACTTTCTATTGACGGAAATTTGGGTCTTCTAATATTTACCCTTGTCGGCGTGATTTGTCATTAGCAGGAGAACCCGGCCAGTCTCTTTACACAATAGTGGCATAATGCTCACGCCTCTGTTTGTACATGTTCTGAGATTATCAACTTTTGTCAGCTACGCTTGAATAATATCCAAAGTGACTTAGCGGCTTTTTGCACTTTCGTTGGTAACCTTGCCAATTTGGACCTTTATTCTTGTGTAGTCCTCCATATTTAGCATCACCTTCTTGATTGATTGGTATGCCAATTTCAGCATACTTGTGGCAGACTTATCAACATTCAGCCTCCGAGTATACTTTTGCCCTTCTTCTTCCCTTTGGCCTTTGGAAGAACTATCTCTTCAGAGTCGAGGCTCCTGCACGGAGAAATCATTTTGCTTCTTGCTTCGACACTTGAGATATTAGCCAGGGAGGAAGAAAAGAAGTGTGAACTTCTGGATTTACTGTCAATTCGGTCGCCATTGCCACTTCTGAAGTTATTGTCACATCTGAACTCACCATTGGTATTGTGACAATTGGAGAAGTGTCTGTCATCATTGCTCCTGTAGTTGACACATTGAGCTGATCACGCATTGACTCATTCATGAAATGATTGAATTCGTTTTCAGAAGTGATATCATACGTTGGCGAAGACAAAGCTAGGGAGAATGGGCGATGGTGGAAGCAGCTGATGTATCAGCCGTATGAATGCTTGTATCAGCGATGGAGTATCAAAGTAGGTTGATCTTCTTGCGGGGATGAGGATATCTGGCTGCAGGAATGCTTATTAGTAGGGATAGGTGGCCCGAGGAGCGGGGAAGTGGAGAGTTCTTGAATCACGGAGAATTATGAGGAGCGTTTTGAAGTCCGCGAGGCGATGATGTTACGTGGATTTCCTCAACTTCATTCTCGGGGAATGATAGTTATTTTCTTCATCATGCTCGGGTTCTTTGACGATCACCCTCTTGTCTCTCGATTAAGCTCGCACCGAAGTCACTGCCAGAGATCCTTCTTGAATCTTCATGGACTCTTGCCGGCTTTCAAAACCTCACCGGCATGAAGATGCATACGCTGAATCTTCATCTTCAGCGGATTTGTCGCTTGTAGTTTCTTCTTCATCGGAATCTACCTCCTCTAGAATGGGGTTTTTACCCTTAGAGCGAGCTGGACGAGATTCCGTCTTCTCTGTCTCTTGTACAGCCTGGGTATCTTTCTTACCAACAGTGAACTTGATCCTAGGGCCTCTCCGTGAAGAAGTGGGAACGGCTGCTGATTTGTTTTTGTCGCGAAGTTCTTGCTGTTGGCATGCTTCTGCCTCGGACTCTTCTCCTTCTGAGTCAGTCCTGAAACTTTTCATTGCATGACCATGTTTGTGTAACCATTCTTTTGTGTTGGCTAGGATTGGTCTCAGCCTTTCTCTCATGCTAGTAACCTCTTTCCTAGACCACCGTATTGCAGGCAACGGCCTTTTAGCAATGCCTTGCTCATCATAGACAGCGTTCATGATATCACCTGGATCCTCAAAATCCTCTGGTAGATCAGCAATACCAAGATCTCTGATTTGTTGAACTGTCAATCTACAATAGTCCATTTTGCGAATGGTTTCTTCATCTTTGCAATCCACCCAGATGTCTTCAAAACGGTACCTGTGTTGGTGACCTTTTTGCAACTTCTTTCTGACATCTCGGTAGTCAAAATCAAACCTATACCTGTAGGTTTTGATGGTCATGATCATCTCAGCATGAAGCGAGACTTAGCCTTTTATGCGGTTTGAGATGATATATCTGCCGATAGTCGGTGGAAACTTGAATCTGCAGCTTGTGGTTGCTTCTTAGTTCTTTAACGCGCCGGTACATGCTTGCATGTTTCCATGAGAATCCATATCGAAGGATAAGCGTGGTAGCATATAAGGACGGTGTAACAACCTACTCTCAAATGAAGTAAGCGTTGGGAATTGGAGAAAAATACATCAACTGCTTACCGCATATATAAACCTCATCGGACACTCTTCGCTGCTCTTTCCAAAGTACGGATCAAAGTTGAAGAGTAAATCATAAAGAAAAGCATTGATGACGTGAAATGATGAAAGCTCTCCTTCATCCAAGCGATGAAATATCTGTACCGAGGCACCATCATTGATTCCTTTTGTAGATAGACACGGTGTCTCATCGACTCTTTGCGTGCGGAGTAGAAGTCATGTGAGACTTCCAGTAACAGAAGGAGCCATTGATCAGCATTCATGCATCATGGTGAGTTTGTTTTGCCCTGGAGTCAATATGCATACGCCTTCTTATGATGATCGTGTATTCATACATCGGTCGTGAAAGGTGGATGATTCGGCAAGCCTTTCACTCTTGCTCAGAGAAAGGCGTGATCATATCCTTGACGTCATCTTTGAAGTCACTTCTCAGGAGTCCTTTCGGCCATCTAGAAACAGATGATCTAGGCTTCTTGAGCCATTGAGTATTTATCAACTGTTTGGCTTTATTGGAATCAGCACCAAAGATCTGCTGTGCTTTTGACATAGAGATGTCAATATATTTCTCCATGTGAGGGACCTTGAAGACAATGTCAAAGAAATTGGGGTCGAGTCTCAGAATCTCGTGCCCGGTAGAGTCGATCACACTTCTGCTTTCTCAGATGTAATGAGACGCCACTTGAAGAACAAACTCAGTATTGTGCGCAGCTGTAGGGAACATCGCCACCAAGTGGAGATTGCTGTGTACGATTGCTCTCATTGAATCAGGGAGGGGCTTCGTCTCTGTCAACTTTGCGAAGTAAACCAAGTCTTGGTGGCCAACTTCTGTATCTTTTATCTCTTCAACTTTTGAAAGCACCATAGTTGGCGGATAGACGCCTTGATATTTGTACTTCATCTTGCTTTTTGCTTTCGAAGAAGAAGGAGGCTGAGTAGCAGTCATCAAAAAGAACTGGAACTCTGATCACTCTTGACTTGACGATCTCTGAGAGTAGACTGCAATCCGTCTAGCCAGAACAAACACCAATTGTTAGGAAACATGGGTAAGCGCGAAATGAGCACGAGGATAGGAATTCATGAAGCGGATGGCGATGCACGCAAAACAATGCACAAATGCGGAAAAATGAGGCTTAGGAGTGCACTGGTCAAAAATGAAGTTCATTTGGGAAGGTCTGGGAAAAGTTTGAAAAAAAAGTGTAAGGGCGCTAAAATTGCTTTTGGAGTAAGGGTGCTAAATTTTAGCGCCCTTACACTTTCCAGTGTTAGGCAATTTTTGACATTGTTAAAATGTCACAGTGCTGAAATTTAGCGCTTTTGCAAATTTTGGCAATTTTTGAAAATGTAGATGCAAGAAGGAATGGCGAAGGCACTTGAGCTTAGCAAATGCAATGTTTGTAGAATGAAAGCTTTTGAAGACCATGCCTCATTATCAATGCATACGCATTCAAAGATGTTATCAAGAACATTTCATTTTTGAGATTTCCAAATTCGCTCCAAAACGCATGAAGAGAGTAACAAAGATCTTTCAACACAAACACGTTGGATAGATATAAATTCCCAAGGGATATCGCGCACAGAAGAGAAAGGAGAAAGAAACGCGAAGGAAGGATAAGGGAAGAAACGCGTAGGGAAACAAAGAAACGCGAATGCGTAGGGTAAGAAAATGGAAATGAGAAGAAGGAATGGGTATTGAAATGAACAACGCAAAGGGAGGTAAGAAAGACGCATTCAAAATGAATGAGGGTTCTATTGCGTAAGGAGAAGAAAAACGCGAATGGAGAAGGGAGGACGCGAATGGAAAGAAAGTGAATGAACAAAATGCGAATGATAAGAAAGTGAATAATGAACATTAGATCATATACAGAACATAAGAAAAAGATAATGCGAAAGACTTACCAGAACCAAGGCGCGAAAACTTGCTGAGGAAAGAATGGCGAAACTCCAAAAACGTGATTTGCAGTTGAAGTGCAATTCGCCCAGCAAGAGGAAAAGAAGATAAAATGAAATGTAAACAACAAAATGGCGAACTCATTCACTTAAGTGAAAATGAAAATTAAAAACCTAACTCAAGTCGTGCAATAAATTTAGGCACGAAAAGTGGCATGATTGACCAAAAACGCGAAAACATGAAGAAACATGCCAGAAGCATGAAAAAAGTTTAAGTGTTGAAGAAAAATGTAATGGCGCTAAAATTCAGCGCCCTTGCATTTTTTGGAATTTCACTGCATGCAGGGGCGCTAAATTTTAGCGCCCTTGCATTTCCAGACTTAGTCAAATTTGCTTCAAAGGCAGGAGCGCACTTTTTCAGTGCCACTGCATTTTTCGCAATTTGCAAAGTATGAACAGTGAAACGTCGCGAAAGATCTTGTTTCGAAGGTCTTTGCGAGGCGAACAAGGGGGAACGCTCGAATTGGCTATTCGAGACTTGGGAACGCATTTCGAGGTGGCTTGAAAATTACCTCGTTATGCGTACTTGAACTTCACAAATCCTAGGAAACGGACAAGTTTCGTAGGGGGGTTATCCGTGGAACGAGCGCTGCTAGATTCCGTGATAACACATTATCACCTTGCTCAACAGGGTAACTGGCTTAGAAGATGCCACCAAGTTTCAACCCTGGATGTTTTACGCCATACCCCACATCATGACGAAAACCGAGTTCTATGATTGGCGTACCTTGATTAGTGACAGCCTACATCAACAGATGACAAAATACTTCCAATTCCATGAGTTTCATATGGTGTCTTACCTAGTCTACCTGGTGGCCTATCAAGGTCAATTCAGAGGGATGAACACCAAGGGATCATTGAGTGTACAACATATATATAACTACTATCCCAAGTTGGAATTCACGAAGTCACTGCATCACTACAAAGAGTGAACGAGGCCTTTCTAATGTACACCAGTGTTCCACGGGGTTTCGGGGACAGGGACGGGGGGACGGTAGGGGACGCGTTTCGGGGACGCGGGGACATGGGGTCTAAGTTTGGGGGCAGCAGGGGGACAGCGGGGGACGGTGGCGGGAGGGTGGTAGGGTGCTGAAATACATATAGTACTTGAAAAAATAGTTATAAAAAGTTGCATAAGTATAAGAATTATACATCTTGGAGACAACTAGGAGTCCCCTAGATGTCTTGAGGACACCCCAGCATCCTCAAAGTCCTAGCAACATCTTGGAGACAACAACATTGGTGGTGGGATGGTGGCGCTGGTGGTGGGCTAATGGGGGGACGTCCCCCCCAAGTCCCCAAGTCTTCGAGACGTCCCCCTCTAGGAAACGCAAGGATTTTTGGGGGGACGCATCCCCGTGGAACACTGATGTACACAGTGTGGGACCTAGACAATGAATTACATGTCCGCATGTCTTCAGTTGCCAGGGCAGCAATGGCGGAGTGGGCAGATTGGTTTATACAATTTCCTACTTTCACCTATCTCAGGGTGTATGGCTATTCAGGTGCCCCACTTATGTTACCAAGGTACCCATCAGACGAGGTCGTCTTCATGGAATTAGGCAAGCACACAATGTCCACACAATCTTGAGGAACAGAAGGAAACCTCCTCTCCATTTTCTGTTAGGGCTAGGAATTTATACGTGCAGGACTGCCACAGATGCTAAAACAATAGGAGATGAGTTAGATAAACTCGGCCTCGAGTCCTACAGTGAGAGACAATCATTTGATCCTCGTGGTGTCTACGCTGGCCGACTTGAGAAGAACTATGCTCACATTTCCGCCCTTTAAGATTTTTGGGCTAATTGTACATGTTGGGTGAAAATTATGTAATCAACTTTCGACAAATTACACAACTTGGACTTCAGCCACAGCTATGTGAGATGTGAATCTCTCCTCTCGGAAAGGGGAGGCGCCCTTCTTACTGCTAAGAGAAACAATAGTAAATCACAAAAGTAATTACACAATGTACACGAAAGTCACGGAGTGGGGGGGGTGTGTTACATTCATACTTCTCTCTTTTTTCAGAGAAGATGTTTACAATGTTTCACGTGTTGGAAGTTCCAAATTCTTGATAACTAAAAACTAACAACCAGCAGTAATGCCAATATCTCTATCTCGTCAAAGCGAAGCGTAGAGATACCAGAAGTAATTAACAACAAACAAAAGAAAATAAAATGGGAAAGCTCACGCAGGCACAAAGTCGTTTACGTAGCTTTATCAGAATCGGATCTGCATAAGCGTGCGTTTGCTTTCACGTTAGAAGCACAAAAGTCTTCTTAAAGGCGCAACAATTCTTGAATTGGCATGAGCGATTACAAGCACAAAGTCTTGTAGATCATCCAACAAAATGTCAACGATCACGAACGATTACAAGCACAAAGTCTTGTAGATCCTTCGACAAAGTATCCAATGGAATGAATAATTATAAGCACAAAGTCTTATAGATTATCCAACAAGAACATGTGGAGCATGAATGATTATAAGCGTCATATAGATCACTCAACCAATGATAAACAAAATAACAATGCAATCTATTAATAGATGTAACACAAAGTTTACATCAACCACTTAGAGTCTTTCAGATTCCTCGAACTAATCACTACCAAATCAAATCAACTTACAAAAGTATTGAATCCAACGCAAAGTCTGGCTTGCAATCCTTTTCTTTATTGATTGAATCTCATTCACAAAGTATGAACGCAAAGTTTCACAAGTTTGCTTACAAAAGGGCAGCACTTCGTTGCAAAAGACTAAAAGATAATATTACAATGAAAATCCCTCATATTATATAGAAAGAGGGATGAGCAAAAGAAGGAAAGAGATTGAGAAAATCAGGGAGAGTTAGGTGAGCAATTTTAGGAGATCTCACCTAACTTTGACCAAAGTCAAAGTGTAATTTGTTTTGAAAATATTACATCTTTGATGTACGGTAATACAATTCTAAAAGACATTGAAAATGTCGAGAAATATTTACAAGATGCATAATGGGATGCACGAATGTCTAACAAACGAAGCTTCTTCATGTTTCTTTGCTTAGTATGAGTCACTTCAGCTTCGGTCTCTGCATGAACTTTTATTTAAGAACCAAGATCAAAGGACATCACAGCCGGGATCACTTGACGAGATCTGGAGAGAAACTGCAAGGATGGTGAATCAACATGCGTTAGCAGAAAAAGCAGCATTGGGAAGCGTGAAACGAGCAACTAGGCACGAAAAACGATGTAGGAGCGAAGAAATGGGGTTCGGAATGGAAACAGAGCAAGTTTGAAGAGACTAAGATAAAAACTGCTAAAAATGCAAAGGTGCTAAAATTCAGCACCATTGCACAAAAAATGACTAACTCTGGAAGAAAAGTGCAAAGGTGCTAAAATTCAGCTCCATTGCAAAAAATGACTAAGTCTGGAAGAAAAGTCTTTGATGCAGGGGCGCTAAATTTTAGCGCCCTTGCACTTTTCAGAGTTAGAATTTATTCTGGCATTTTCAACATGTCATGGCGCTAAATTTTAGCGCTTCAGCATCTTGAGCACATTTTGGAAAACGGATGTAATGGTGAATGAAAACGGCGCTCGGGGTTTGCAAAGTGTTTGTATGCATAGATTTGCAATCGAAATTGGAGAATAAAGAGAAAGCAAGGGTAACAAATTACAAAGATGAAACGCGAAAAATGCTGGAGAGGGATGTCGAAAAACTCAAAAAACGTATTTGCAGTTTGAAGAAAACTCGCTCAGCATTAAGAGAGGAAGAACTAAAATCATAAACAATGAAAATGGCGAACTAAAACACTTTTAAGTGAAAGAGAAAATCGAAAACCTAACTCAAGTCGAGCAATAAATTTAGGCACGAAAAGTGGCACGATTGACGAAAAATGCGAAAAAGATGAAGAAACGCGCCAGGGCCAGAAAAAGCTTAAGTGTCAGGAAAAAGTGTAATGGCGCTAAAATTTAGAGCTATTACATTTTGGAAAAAGTCACTTTCATGCAGAGGCGCTAAATTTTAGCGCCCTTGCATTTTCCAGACTTAGCCAATTTTGGCTTCAGGGCAGGAGCGCACTTTTTCAGTGCCACTGCATTTTTCACAATTCGCTAAGTACGAACAGTTAAACTTCGCGAAGGAGCTCGTTTCGAAGGTCTTCGCAAGGCGAACATGGGGGAATGCTCGAATTGACTATTCGAGACTTTGGAACGCATTTTGAGGTGGCTTGAAAATCACTTCATTATGCATACTTGAACTTCACGAATCCTAGGAAACGGACAAGTTTCGTAGGGGGGTTATCCATGGAATGAGCGCTGCTAGATTCCGTGATAACAGTACAGATGAGTTCGAGGTGCGGAGGCGTAGTTACAACAGGTTCACTCTCCACCAGATGAAGCACTGCTTGAATGAAGACATAGAAGGGTTATCAAATGATGACGAGGATGTGCTTCTCTCGATGTATACTCAAAAGCGAATTGAAGATCAGCCCCTTTCACAAGTTAATTGAGCTAATAAAGATTCCCTTTTAGTTGAAGACAAGACAAGATAAGTCCTTGAGCATAGCAAGGTTTTCTTGATCCTTTAGAGGAAAAACTCCTGTATAGTAGCAAAGCCGCCGAGGACAATTCCCTCTTCCTCCAGAGCACGATCAAAAGGGAAGGGTAAAAGTCAGTCTCAAGAAGGCATCAAAGGTAGTAGATCAAGTAAAAATGTAAGAAGAAGGTTAGACTTCTCAGGCATAGTCATACAGGAGCAACCTATAGCTGAAACAGAAGCTCCTCCTGACGAGCCCGTACCTCAGAAAGAAACAGAGGAGCCACCTTTGACACATTTTTTTGTACCTTTGACAGACTCTTCACCGATTCACATCAACCTTGATATTGTAATGTCCCCTTCTCGAACATGACTTCTTCGGATTGACCGTTGGCCTATTCTGGAGACCCGTAGGCTTCTCGGTGGTGAAATTAGGGTTTCTTGGTTGGTGGTTTCTTGTGCTCACGGATTGGTGATTGAACTGCGGATTCATTCTGGGTTTTTCGTGAGATTTTCG
The DNA here is from genome assembly GCA_007258455.2 of Sequoia sempervirens. Lineage (NCBI taxonomy): Eukaryota > Viridiplantae > Streptophyta > Pinopsida > Cupressales > Cupressaceae > Sequoia > Sequoia sempervirens. The sequence goes on from VDFB02044908.1 coordinate 109,997, forward strand.
GTGGTGTGTTCTTCTTGGCATTCTAAGCACTTTCACAAATTTACTATTTTTAGTAAATTCTATTTTTGGCAGTGGTCCTGTTGGGTTCGGCACGATTGACCTTCTACTTCAGTATGTTCAGTTGGATTGCTCAACTTTGGCTTTTGGGCACGTTTGGAGAGATAAGTAGAATTATTTTAATAAAGTCACATTCTAATGTTATATTTTGCTGTTGACCCCCCTTAGCCTAGTGATTGAACTTATGTTGTTTTTAAAAGTGGGTCTTTGAGGGGTGGCGCTTCATGGAGACATTTTATTATATTATTAAGTCCAAAATCAATGTTTGAAAAGGTACGCCCATCCTTGGTGAAAGATTATTTTAAATTAAAATGTCAAAATTGCTTCAAGACAAAAGGGACGCCATCCTTGGAGGGAAAAGGAGTTACTTTAAATTTGAAAAGCAGGGTTTCTAGAAGCTTCTGGTGAGCCTTCACAAAGTTATAAAAGGAGGTCTTGGTCTTCATTTGTATTATCCAACATCTTGAGTAAAGTTATGCTGCCGAAATGGTGAGAGGATTGCTTCGAGGAATGAATGCCTCCTAGCTAGGCTCAACTTCGTGCTTGTGAGATAGCACCTAGTGGAGAGGTTTGCTTGTGTTTTGAGTGAATTTTGTAGTGAGGATAGCTGTGTTGTGAGTTAATGCATTGTAGTTCAGTTAGTTGCATTTTCATGTTATTTTCTGGAGTTGCTAAGATTATAGCTGATTGTAGTTTTCACTCATATTTCAAAAATACAAAAAGATTTCATTCTGGGTATTGTTCGTTTCTTCTTGTCTAGGGTGGGCGCCCCTTTGCAGCAATTTTCAGATTTTAATGTGAAGAACTTGAATTTTAAAAAGAAAATCGCCCCTCATAAAGCCGTACCATTCTAGATACCTTGGGATTTGTGCAAAAAATAAATAACAGCATTTAAGTTCTGTTTTGTGTCTTCATCATAGGCGCCTTCATCATAGTAGTTGTTTGCATCAGATTTCATGCTTTTTGGGTGAGTAGTGAGTGAGATGTGAGCATATCTTTGAGTTTTTGTCATGCTGATTACCAGTTTCAGTCATAGCTCTGTCATAACAGCTTGTATTGAATCCTTCATTTGAGCTAGGTTTTGAAAAGAAAGGCATTGAGAGCATTAAGGATAATCTTATACATTGTTGCAGCTGTGAGAAGACTCTTATCTTGTGCTTAACTGCTGAAACTCTATTATTGTAAGCTGAACAGTAGTACTGTTAGCATCTTTCTTATTTCTATTAATCTTATGTTTGTAACTGCCCACTGAATAAGTGGAAGAGGCTGGCTTGCCGCCTATTTACTTGCTTTCGCATTGTAATTTCATAAGTCTCTGCCATATGGTCGCCTCTTATCCATCATGGATTGAGTAGCACATACTTGGTGTTGAGTTAATTTTCAGTATTGCAATAGATAGGGATCCTTTGACCGTATGCTCGTCGTTCCCCGATGCATCTCTTGGTTAGAGTTCTTGTTTCAGCATTTCCTTTAGATCCTCTGACCAATGCTCACACCTTGCCCACATCGGGATCTTGGTGTACATTCTGGTTAGAGTTGCTTTCAGCATCGTTTTGGTTTATGAGCTAACCTTAACGGGTGCTTGTTCATTGTAACTTGCAATTGAAAAATCGAAAAAAAATTGGCTCGGTATATTTCAGATATTGAAGATGAAGAGATTGAAATTGCACCTCCTAAGGAAGTTAGTAAAGATACTACCGTGTCTGGGCTTGAGAACTCCTTGGGAAGGGTAAGAAGAAGGCCTTCATATCAAGTGAGTGTTGATGATCTCGATAATATCTATCAGGAACCTCCTAAGAAGAAAGCAAAGAAGCAAGTTCACTTTCATAGGAATTCTGATAACGAGATAATCATGGAGACTGCATTGCCCCCAGAAGACAAGAACAGGGATGAGGTGAATATGGATGACTTCGTGACGGTTAGGGCTAATCTTGGTAGAAATCTCAGGCATGGGGATGTGAGTCTTTTCAGAGTTGTGTCCGAAAACCTTCAGGAAAGAGTGCTTAAAGATGGAGAAGACAAGGCAGCCCTCAAGGTTGAAAATCAGCAGCTCAGGCTTTATATTTCCAACCTTGTCCGTGGTTCTTCACAGGCAACCCAGTTTCTGCCCCAGATTTTAGAGACACTAGTTGATCATCAGCAGTTAAGACAGCTGATCATTTGTGGGAAAGAAGCTCAGGAATGGATCGAGTGTTTCATTGTCAAAGGAAGGGAGATCTTGGCACGGATGTTCCAGTTGAGAGAAAACGCTCATGAGTTACGTCAAGGTATCCAAGGGTTTGAAAAAACATTGGCTGAAGTAAGAACAAGGCATGAAATCATCATTGCTGATTTAGACACAGCTTATGGTTCAGCAGTTTCAAAAGAACACAAGAGACAAATCCTTGCTTGGAGAGAGCGTCATGTTTTCAAAGTTAAAACCTATGAGAGGACATCTGAGGAATTTTTCACCTACAAACAAAGGGTGATTGAAGCTCTCCTTTTCATTAGTGAGTTTATCATAGAGATTCCTTCTCAGTACAGTCTTGAAGATGGTTCCTACGTCGGGCTTGATGTAGCGCAGGATCCATTTCAAAGTGTTGTTCCCAGTTGCAATCCAGTTGGTGGAAGGATAGGTCATATCTCAATGATGTCAGCAAAGTTTGAGAAAGCGGCCAATGAGGTCGAAGATTTCCTTAGGTCAGTTGCAGATGCTGAAGATATTCTAGAAAAGCGGTGTTTTGCTATTGATGGTATAGATGCACCGAACCGGGACACAATTTCTAACTTCCTAGCGAATGTCATCAAGCTTTAAAGCAACTTTCTTCTAGAAGCTTTCTTTCCCGCTTTCTTTCTATTCTTGGAATAATTCTTATCCATTCTTTGAGAAGAGAAAGAAGATAAAATGTAATAGTTAGCGTTTCCTGCTTTTTCTGCTTTCTTAGGTATTAGATGTTATCTTCTTTCTAGATTTAGTAATAAATCTTGCTTGCTGAGCAAGCCCTAGATTGTGAAAGCAAGGAGATTTTAGGATTCCCTACTCCTCTTCTTGTCTATAAATAAGAGCCTTTGCTCATTAGTTTCTTTAACCATGCTAGTGATAACAAAACGATGAGCCTATTGTGCCTTCTATTTGTTATTCGAGTGTTGTTCAATTGTGTTGTGATAGAAAATTGATGAGCCTCTTTAGCCAACAAGGAGTTAGTGTGATTGTTGTTTCTATTGTGTAAGAGCAAGATTGCAAGCCTCTTTAGCTGCAATTTCTTGTTCCAGGCATGTTAGAAATGAGTTTTGTTCCAGAAATTTGAGTTATAAAATCATGAGCCTCCTTTGCCTTGATATAACATCTCAAATTTCCGTTATTTATGTTCTACTTTTATGATCTTGATTTCAACTTACAGTGAAGTGTGTAGGTGGTTGTTGAGAGAGTTTATTGAAGTATTTTGTCAGAAAATCTACCTTATTCATTTCTAGTTTCTCTTGCTCTACTTATTACTTGAGAAGTTAGAAACGTCTTTAGTTTAAGTTAGTCGTAGTTGAAGTCTTAAAATCAAAATATCTCAGCTGCGGCGTTTTTGTTTAATAAACCTTGTGCTCTAAGCTGATAAAAAAAATAGGAAACTTAATTCTTAGTTTACTTTCTTTCAACACCATCAGCAAGAGGGAGCTTCCCCTCCTAATTTGAAGAGCAGTTTATCTGTGCATAGCTGTCCATTTCAAATACGCATTCCAGAGGTGCGAATTTAAACACCAACACATTGAAAGTAAACTCTTTGAAAAACCAAGAAAATATACAAGGCAAAAAACTTGGTGTTAGCAAGTGTCCACCTGGGGTGGTACATTACAGTGGTATCAAAGTGGTTTCTTGCCACCCTGTTGGGTTAGACATCACATGAGATCACAAGAAGTTGGCCCTTATAGGTACTATACGAAGTAGAAGAGCAGAACAATAGGTTAACCAGGCTGGAGAACAGGTACCATAGGAGATTATAGGTAATAAAGGTGGTGGTAGTCCTCCTAGACATGATAGACATGATGAGGATCAAGAAGTAAGGAACATTTTTAGAGATTTAGAAGTAGGGCAACATCAAATAGCTAACATATTGCAGCAATTGATTGTAGCCATTCAGCAAATGAACCACACAAGAAGGCCACAACAAGAGAAAGAAGACCATGCAAGTGTAGTTGGTAAACCTAGAGCTAGGAGAAGACCCACATTTACTTATGATAGGCCTAAACGACCTACCTTCTTGAGAGATAAGCCAGAGGATGTTCAGGAGGGGGAGGTAGAGTTCACAAATAATGTTATAGCTATGCACAATGAGTGGGAGTTGCCTCCACATGTCAGAGAGCATCTTACTTTTGACCGCTTCATGAGTCAGAAGCGAGATCATGGTAGGACTAGACAAGAGAGGTCACCGTGACACCAAAACAAGGAATTGAAACATGCTACTAGCAAGCTCACACTTCCTTTGTTCAATGGTAGTGGGAAAGTTACAACTAGAGCCTGGATCAGCAAATTGGATACCTTTCTTACTTTACGTCCTCTGGCAGAGAGGGATGCTATTCGGTTTGCAGTGCTACATTTAGATGGGGTAACTTATGATTGGTGGCATCATGGGTTGATTACATTGCAGCATGATCGCATTACTTCTTATCAAGAGTTTATAGATAGATTGGTAGAGTGTTTCGATAAGAATGACCTAGAGGTTTATTTTAGAGAGTTTGCATTGTTGAGACAAACTAGTAGCCTGGATACTTACATCAGCGAGTTTCAGCGGCTATCTGTCATGGTGCCGAACTTGACAGAGAAGAGGCTAGTGATGTTATTCACTGAGGGGTTGCAGGAGCCATTGAGAGGTTGGCTCAAGGCCTTTGATCCGTCCTTCTTACACACAGCCATCAAAAAGGCAAGGAGTATGGAGTTAGCTGCCCCTAAAAGGCAGTTTCAGCCTAAGACTAATACCTTGCATGCAGAGGAGGAGCGTTCCCCAGTTGTTGATCAGAAGAAGGCAATAGCAAAATGAGATGATGCAACACAGGACGAGTTGAGGAAGAAACAGTTGTGCTATTGGTGCAAAGAGCCTTGCAACAGAGATCACGATTGTCCTTTGAGGCCTAAGGGCAAGGCCAATCGTGTTATGTGGCTATATTATGATGAGGATGAGTCTGAGTCTTCAGATCAGTAGGCTGTTTTGGATGACGTTGAGGCTAGACAAGCCTCTTTGGAGTTGGGACCTGATGCCAACCTATCCCCGTTGGCATTATCAGCTAGACCACCCAGTGGATCATCTTTCAAGGTTAGAGGGTCCGTGGATGGACAACATTTCCTAGCTATGTTGGACACTGGGGCTACACATAATTTCATCGACAAGAGTTTTTGTTAGCAGGTGTAGACTTCAGACAGAGGCATTCGCTGGTTTCAGAGTTTAGGTTATAGATGGCTATACCCTCACTTGCACTCGACGGATTTGCAGTCTTACACTCATGTTCAATGACTACGAGATGCAGGCAGACTTCTATGTAGTCAACATGGGTGAGATTGATGTGGTTTTGGGTATGAGATGGCTCCAAGATATTGGAGAGTTCACCCTCAACTTGTCGAGGATGGAGATGTCTTTTGAGTTTGGTGGCAAGTGTTATGTGTTGAGGGGGATTGCAGATGGGAGCTTGCGTTCTTTCTCTCTCATTCGTGAGGAGGATGAGAAGAAAGAACAGGGGATATTTCAGGAGGGGTTTATTCACCCTCATGATACTCACGGTCCAGAGTTACACAGTTTTGATCAGTGTGGTGTTGTTCAATTTGTGAACAACCATTTGTTCGAGGTCGACGCTACTATGACTTATAATAATCTGCTATTTGTGTTGGATGTTGATCATGCAGTGGACCCCAGTCGTGAGATGAGAAGAGATAGTGATGTTTGGAGTCCTTACAGTGTACTAGGATTTCAAACACAACTCATTGAGGAGTTTACAGGTGTGTACACGGAGTTGAGCGCATACAACTTCACCTCTGATCTGCGTGTACGGGAGTTATATCAGGTGCACCATTCTGATATGCACGTGTTGGACATGTTGGATGACAACATATCTCGTGTAGAGGTTGGAAGCAAGTGTTGCTTGTAGTTTGACTTGCTTCCTCATGAGTTTCTTGCTCCTATGACAAACATTGTTGAGGTTGAAAGGGTACAACACGCTATTCCATCTGATTAGTTGTGGGAGTTATAGGAGACAGTTGTGGCTGGAAGGGATATTACCCAACACTATCCATGGGATCCAGGTGGAGTGATGTGTTCCTTGTTGTAAGGATCGCTTGGGGACAAGTAATCTTTGGGAGGGCAGACTGTAATGTCCCCTTTCTAGCTCAAACATGTTCACAGGTTGCTTAGCCTATTCTTGACCCTCATAGGCAAGCACGGATGCTTAGGGGGTCATAGTTGGTAGTATTTGGCACGGTTTTACCTCCAAAGATCAGTATGAGTTCAGGGTGACCTTTGTCGGACTTCATTTGGCACACTTACTATTTATAGTAAGTGACTCTTTAGGGTTACTATTTATAGTGGGGCACTTGGACAGGTGAGATGCAGTGTTGACCTTAGATCAGGCCTTTGCAGTTGTTCCAGGACTCAGTTGTGTGTAATTACTATTTATAGTAAGTCAGCATATCAGGAGTTGCTATTTTTGGTAGGGCATCTGATTGATTAGAGTTTGGAAGTTGTGACCTTGGTTTCAGTTGGTAAAGTTAAATGATGATTATTTATGGAGATATTAATATTAAATGTGCCATTAGTGATATCATAATAAAAAGTTATAATTTAACTTTATATTTGAATGGGGCCAATGACACATAAAAGTGCATTTAATGATATTAATTATAGACAACGGTATTTTGGTGACAACAAAAGCAAATTATAAAATATATCATTTAAATGATTTAAAAAAAAGCCAAAAGAGGTCGATTTTCTCAAAGGAGGTATAAAAGCAAAGCAAAAAAGCAAATCAACTTCATTGTATGGTGAGTACTTCAATTTGTTTTTGAAGATTTTGGATTTTGTTGTGAGAAACCAAGGGTTTCAATAGTTTGGCTTGTTGTACCCCAAAATTAAAATTTTTGTTACACATACATTTTGAAGAAACGAGTAAAGGTCTTGTTAAATCTGTCAAAAAGTCAAAATTTGGGTGTGCATGTCTTGCATGAGGGGTTAAAATGTAAAATTTCCAAAATTTGATGATATGGGTCTGCTCAGAGTGACCTAGTCTACAAAACCCAAATCTCAGTTTTTCATCCCTACTCTTTAGGAAAATTGCTATTTTTAGAAAAATTTTAAAACTATTAACTTTTTTTGGGTTTCTTTTTTAACAGATAATGGCAAGACTTTCTAAAAATAGAAAATTGGTCTGTTAAGGTTCAAACTAATTTTGATTGGCTCAAAATACTTCCATATCAGGTTAGTGCAGTCAGAATCTCCAAAAGATTAGTTTTGCCCTAGTGGGTCTATTCTACTTTTTCAGAAGCATATCAGCCTCAGGAGCTCTGAGGTCATCAATGGAGGTTAGTCAGCAGCTAGGCATCAGATTCAACACTCAAGCATTCAATAGGAGGTGAGTTGGTGATCAAGCACGAAGAAACAAGGAGGAAGGTGAAAACATTGAAATTTTTACTAAGTTTGCTTGACTTGGGCAGCCCAGGTGAAGAAGGGCACCCATCATTTTAGGGCACCAGATGATGAAATTAGGATTTGAGATTCTAAGAAAGGTTGCTCAATTTCCTTCTATGTAATGTCCCCTTCTCAAACCTGATCTTTCCAGTGACCGTTGGCCTTTTTCTGGAAACCCGAAGGCTAGTCGGAAGGTAAAATTAGGGTTTCCTATTTTTCAGGATGTCTTTGCTCGGAGTTGGTGGATTCAATGGCGGAGTTTTTCTGGGTTTTCAAAGAGCTTCGCAGTGGTATGTTCATGTCGGCATTCTGAGCGTTTTCTGGAATTTACTATTTTTAGTAAATTCTATTTTTGGTAGCTTTTCAGTTGGGTTCAACTAGGTTGACTTCTTGCTTCAGTTTGGTCAGTTGACTTGGTCATTATTGGCTTCAGGGCACAATTGGAGGGATAAGTTGATATATTTAATTAAACGTCACGTTTTAATATTATATTTTAATGTTGACCCCTTGGCCTAGTCTATTGACTTTATGTTGTTTTGAAAAGTGGGCTTTTTGAGGGTGGCGTCTTCATTAAGATTAATTTATTAATTTCCTAAGTCAAAGCAAGCTTAATGTGGGCGCATTTATCAAGGTGTTGAATTTAATCAAAATATCAATATTAAGCTTGAGAGGAAAAGGACGCCATCTTGGAGAAAGGATTAGGGTTTTGATTCTGAAGTGGATTTTAGGGTTTTGTGAAGTCGACAGGAAATTATAAAAGGAGGACTTTGAGCTTCATTTCACATCTTTGGTCTACCATATCGTTATGCTGCCGGTTTGGCTCTGGAACTGCTTCGAGGAATGAAGGCCTCCTAGCTCGGGCATCACTTCTTGTTTGTGAGACAACAACTAGTGGTGATTTTAGTCTAGTTTGTGAGTTCATTGGAAATTGTGCATTGTAATCTGCATTTGTCTACTTAGGTTCAGATTTCGCATATTAGAAGTTTCTGGTCTTTGCATTTTAGCTTCAGCTGTTTTGATGTTTAATTCATAAATCAAAAAAGACAAAAAAATTCATTGTGGGTATTTCATAATTCCTTCTATCTGCTCTAGGCGCCCATGTATGCCAATTTGTAGATTTTTTAGAAAGGGATCTGAATTTTAAAAGCAAAATCGCCCCTGTGCTGGGCGGTACCATTTATTGTGTCATTGGGATTCGTGCATTTCTTAGAATCTATATTTTAAGTCTGTTTTGTGTTCTTAGTTTGAGCGCCTATCTTGTATTAGTGATGTGCAATTGATATCAAGCGATTTGAATAAGTGGAGAGTGAGTTTTGAGCATTTCAAGGAATCCTATGCTGCTGGTTATCTGTTGAAAGTGTAGGTCTGACAAGACAGCTTTGAGAAATCTGCAATTTCTTTGTTGAATGCTGGTGAGAGTTCTTTAAAAAGCAATGTGGAGTCTTCATTGATGATGTTATCACGGAATCTAGCAGCGCTCGTTCCATGGATTACCCCCCTACGAAACTTGTCCGTTTCTTAGGATTCGTGAAGTTCAGGTACGCATAACGAGGTGATTTTTGAGCCACCTCGAAATGCGTTCCCAAGTCTCGAATAGTCAATTCGAGCGTTCCCCCTTGTTCGCCTCGCAAAGACCTTCGAAACGAGATCTTTCGCGACGTTTCACTGTTCATACTTTGCAGATTGCGAAAAATGCAGTGGCACTAAAAAAGTACGCTCCTGCCTTGAAGCAAAATTGACTAAGTCTGGAAATGCAAGGGCGCTAAAATTTAGCACCCCTGCATGCAGTGAAATTCCAAAAAATGTAAGGGCGCTGAATTTTAGCGCTATTACATTTTTCTTCAACACTTGAACTTTTTTATGCTTCTGGCACGTTTCTTCATGTTTTCACGTTTTTCGTCAATCGTGCCACTTTTCGTGCCTAAATTTATTGCACGACTTGAGTTAGGTTTTTAGTTTTCATTTTCACTTAAGTGAATGAGTTCACCATTTTAGTTGTTCTTATTTTATTTTTCCCTTCTCTCCTCTTGCTGTGCGAGTTCCTTTCAAACTGCAAATCACGTTTTTTAAGTTTCGCCATTCACCTCTTCAGCGAGCTTCGCGTTTTGCCCTGGTAAGTTTTCCTTTTGGGTTTGTCTTTATTCGTTTCATTTGTATGTGTCCATTGTTAACATACACGTTTTTTATTCTTTTCAACGCATTGTGTTCTCCATTCGCGTTTTTCATTCTATTCGCGTTTTGTTCTCTCTTTGCGTCCTCTCTTCTCCATTTGCGTTTTTCTTTCCCTACGCATTCTTCTCCCTTCTAACCCCACGCATTCTCTTTTTGACTCTTCATTCGCGTTTTTCTTTTCAATGCACATTCTTTCTCTCCATTCGCGTTTCTTTCCTTATTCTCCTCTATGATCGATGTTCTTTGGAACTTGTATCTATCCAATGTATTCATGTTACTCTCTTCATGCGTTTTGGAGCGAACTTGGAAATCTCAAAAAGAGAAAGAAAGAGTTCTTTATAAAATCCTTGAATGCATATGTAATAGGATGGAAAAATTTCGAGCTTTCATGTTTTTAAACAAATTGCCTTCTCCAAACACGAGCGCTCTCGCCTTTCCCTCTTGCATCTGCATCTCAAAATTATCAAGAAAAAAGTAGAAGCGCTAAATTTCAGCGCTGTGACATTTTGATAATGTCAAAAATTGCCTAACACTGGAAAGTGTAAGGGCGCTAAAATTTAGCGCCCTTACACCAACAACAATTTTCCCAAAATGTAAGGGCGCTGAATTTTAGCGCCCTTACACTTTTTTTTTCAGGATTTTTCCAATTCTTCCCAAATAAACTTCATTTTTGACCAGTGCACTCCAGAGCCTCTTTTTCCGCATTTGTGCATCGTTTTGCGTGCCTCGCCATCTGCTTCATGAATTCTCATCCTTGTGCTCATTTCGCTCTTACCCATGTTTCCTAACAATTGGTGTTTGTTCTGTCTAAAACGGATTGCAGTCTACTTTCAGAGATTGTCAAATCAAGATTGATCAGGGTTCCAGTTTCTTTTGATGACTGCTACTCAGCCTCCTTCTTCGAAAGCAAAAAGCAAGATGAAGTAAAAATATCAAGGCGTCTATCCGCCAACTATGGTGCTTTCCAAAGTCGAAGAGATAAAAGACACAGAAGTTGGTCATCAAGACTTAGTTGACTTCGCGAAGCTAACTGAGACAAAGCCTCTTCCTGATTCAATGAGAGCAATCGTACACAGCAATCTCCACTTGGTGGCGATGTTCCCTATGGCTGCGCACAATACTGAGTTTGTTCTTCAAGTTGCATCTCATTACATCCGAGAAAGTAGAAGCGTGATCGACTCTTCCGGGAAGGAGATTCTGAGACTCGACCCCGACTTCTTTGATATTGTCTTTAAGGTCCCTCATATGGAGAAATACATTGACATCTCTATATCAAAAGCACAGGAAATCTTCGTTGCTGATCCCAATAAAGCTAAACAGTTGATAAACACTCAATGGCTCAAGAAGCCTAGATCATCTGTTTCTAGATGGCCGAAAGGACTCCTAAGAAGTGACTTCAAAGATGACGTCAAGGACATGATCACGTTTCTAAGCAGGGTGAAGGGCTTGCCGGAATCATCCACCTTTCACGACTGGATGTATGAGTACATCAGGATCATAAGAAGGCAGAAGGTGCATATTGACTGGGGCAAACAAATCAGTGATGAAATGCACGAGCAGTTGATCAATGCTCCTTCTACATTGAAGTTCTACATGACTTCTTACCTGGTGTACGCAGCGGCTGTGATGAGACAATTCCCAGGTCTATCTACAAAAGGGAATCGGATGATGGTGCCTGTGTACAGATATTTCTACCAATTGGAGCTAAAGGAGAGCTTTCATCATTTCAGACGGGTCACTGATGCTTTCTTTGCGCCTTTACTCTTCAACTTTGATCCAACCTTGGAAAGAAGAAGAGTATCTGATGAGGCTTATAAGGTGGTAAGTAAAGTTGGATGTATTTTTCTCCAATTCCCAACGTTTACTTACTTGAGAGTAGGCTGCTACACCGGTTGTCCCTACATGCTACCACGTTATCCTTCGGATAAGTGGATTCTCATGGAAACATGCAGACAGCTGATGTCAGTGCAGAAAGAACGAAGAAGCAACCACAAGCGTGGGTTCAAGTTCCCGCTGACCATCGGCCGATATACTATCAAAACTGCACAAAAGGCTAAGTCTGTCTATGCTGAAATGCAGATCATGACTATCAAAACCTACAGGTATAGGTTTGATTTTGACTACCGAGATGTCAGAAAAAAGTTGCAAAAAGGTCACCAACACAGGTACCGTTTTGAAGACATCTGGGCAGATTGCAGAGATGAAGAAGCCATTCGCAAAATGGACTATTGCAGATTGACAGTTCAACAAATCAGAGATCTTGGTATTGCTGATCTACCAGAGGATTTTGAGGATCCAGGTGATATCATGAACGCTGTCTATGATGAGCAAGGCATTGCTAAAAGGCCGTTGCCTGCAATACAATGGTCTAGGAAAGAGGTTACTAGCATGAGAGAAAGGCTGAGACCAATCCTAGCCAACACAGAAGAATGGTTACATAAACATGGTCATGCAATGAAAAGTTTCAGGACAGACTTAGAAGGAGAAGGGTCCGAAGCAGAAGCACGCCAACAGCAAGAACTCCGCGACAAAAACAAATCAGCGGCCATTCCCACTTCTTCGTGAAGAGGTCCAAGGATCAAGTTCACTGTTGGTAAGAAAGATACCCAGGCTGTCCAAGAGACAGAAATGACAGAATCTCATCCATCTCGCTCTAAGGGTAAAAAGCCTATCCTGGAGGAGATAGATTCCGATGAAGAAGGAACTACAACCGACCAATCCACTGAAGATGAAGATTCAGCAGAAGCAGACTCCGATGCCGAAGAGGTTTCTGAAAGCGGGCAAGAGTCTGATGAAGATTCTGAAGAAGGATCTGAAGGTGACTTTGAAGGCGAACCAAAATCGGAAAGACAAGAGGGTGATCAACAGGAACCCGGGCATGATTAAGAAAGAACTACTCCTCCTGAGAATGTAGTTGAGGAAATTCACAGAACATCATCGCCCGTGACTTCAAACGTTCCTCATACCTCTCCTGATTCAAGAACTCCTCCACCTCCTGTTCCTTCGTCACCTATTCCTACCACAAGCATTCCAGCAGCTGAGATATCTCCTATCCCTGCAGCATCAACCCAGCTTGATACTCCTTCAGTCACAAGCATCCATACGGTTGATATACTGTCAAGCCATCCATCGTCCATTCCTAGCTTGTCTTCGCCCACGTATGATATCACTTCTGAAAACGAATTCAATCGTTTCATGAATGAGTCAATGCGTGATCAGCTAAATGTGTCAACTACAGGAGCAACGATGACAAATACTTCTCCAATTGTCACGATACCAATGGTGAGCTCAGATGTGACAATAACTTCATAAGTGGCAATGGCGACTAAATTGACGGTAAATCCAGAAGTTCACACTTCTTTTCTTCCTCCTTGGCTAATATCTCAAGTGTCAAAGCGCAAAAAGCAAATGATTTCTCCAGAGGAGCTCGACCTTGAGGAGATAGTTCTTCCAAAATCCAAAGGGAAGAAGAAGGCAAAGGTATACTCGAGGCTGAATGTTGATAAGTCTAGCCACAAGTATGCTGAAATTGGCATACCACTGAATCAAGAAGGTGATGTCAATATGCAGGACTACACAGTAACAAAGGTCCAGCTTGGCAAGGTTACCAACGAAAGTGCAAAAGCCGATGCGCAAGTCACTTTGGATATTATGGCAAGAAGGCTGTATAAAGTTGAGCAAGCTCGTAACATGTACAAACAGAGGGTAGAGCATTATGCCACTGTTATAAAGAGACTTGCCGGTTCTCCAAGTAATGCACAACCGCTGACAGTGGTAAATATTGAAGACCCAGCTGTCAAGAAAGCTGAGAAATTCGCCTCCAAAGGCAGGGTGTTATATGATTTTGTTGAAAAGATCATCGAACATGGATCTCAGATAATTTTGGCTGCGGATGAGAAAACTACCATGTTGGCCAAGCTCACCACAGAGCTTGATAAAGAAAAGAGCATACTTTCCCAGGAGCGCAGAGACATGGAAAAATGCCTGTTGTCATGGTCGGAAATGAAACAAGTAAAGCTCAGCAAATTGGTGGAGGTTGGGGTAATTCCCGACAAAGAAAAGTTTGTAGAGGTAAAAGAATCACTGAAACACAGGATTCAAGTGGTTCAATCTCTCATTGAAGATCTTCACCAAGTACAGGAAGATGTCGACGGGCATCGCAACATTCTTGACAAAAATATCAGAGAGTTGCCTGGTCAACTTCTTGAGGAAAATCATATCTTCCTGCCGGCTACAGAAATATCCCTGATCTTCAAGGAAGCCATCACGAATTTGATTGATAGTTCAGACTTCTCAGAACCTTTGCTGAACATCATTTGTGATACAAGGCTCACATTGGACAACTTGAAGACGCATCTTGACAGGTGCAAGAAGGTTCACTCATCTGCCATGAAATCGATCACGAGAATTCACACCATAGTGGATTACACCGTTGGTCTAGATGAGAAGTTTGTGCAGGAGACTAGGAGGAAATTTGAAGACTTCTACGCCTAATGCAAAGAAACGTGAAGCATCCCCCTATTCTCCAGTGCTAGACATTTCCGGTGCATCCCATTATGCATCTTGTAAATATTTCTAGACATTTTCGAATGTCATTTTGTAAAATGTAATTACACCAAGTTCGAAAATGTAATATTTTCAAAACAAATTACACTTTGACTTTGGTCAAAGTTAGGTGAGATCTCCTAAAATCACTCACCTAACTTTCCTTAATTTTCTCAATCTCTTTCCTAATTTTGCTCATCCCTCTTTCTATATAATGTGAGGGATTTTCATTGTAAATTATCTTTTAGCCTTTTGCAACGAAGTGCTGCCCCTTTGTAAGCAAATTTGTGAAACTTTGCGTTCATACTTTGTGAATGAGATTCGATTAATAAAGACAAGGATTGCAAGCCAAACTTTGCATTGGATTCGATACTTTTGTAAGTTAATCTTATTTGGTAGTGACTAGTTCGAAGAATCTGAAAGACTCTAAATAGTTTATGTAAACTTTGTGTTACATCTATTATTTAGATTGCATTGTTATTTCTGTTTATCATTGGTTGAATGATCTACAAGACTTTGTGCTTGTAATCATTCATGCTCTTGCATGTTCTTGTTGAATAATCTACAAGACTTTGTGCTTGTAATTACTCATACTCTTGGATACTTTGTCGAAAGATCTACAAGACTTTGTGCTTGTAATCGTTCGTGCTCATTGATACTTTTGTTGGATGATCTACAAGACTTTGTACTTGTAATCGTTCATGCTGTTCGAAGAATTGTTGTGTCTAAGAAGACTTTGTGCTTCTAACGTAGCAAAAGGTACGCTTACACAGATCCAACACTGATAAAGCTACGGAACGACTTTGTGCCTTCGTGAGCTTTCCCTTTTTAATTTATTTGTTTGTTGTTAATTACTTCTGGTATCTCTACTCTTCGCTTTGACGAGATAGAGATATTGGCATTACCGCTAGTTGTTCGTTTCAAGTTATCAAGAATTCAGAACTTCCAACACGTGAAGCATTGTAAACATCTTCTCTGAAAAAAGAGAGAAGGATGAATGTAACACACCCCCCCCACTCCGTGA
Source organism: Sequoia sempervirens (assembly GCA_007258455.2). Taxonomy (NCBI): domain Eukaryota; kingdom Viridiplantae; phylum Streptophyta; class Pinopsida; order Cupressales; family Cupressaceae; genus Sequoia; species Sequoia sempervirens. The sequence continues at coordinate 125,432 of VDFB02044908.1, forward strand.
ATTTTGTGTACATTTTGTAATTACTTGTGTGATTTACTATTGTTTCTCTTAGCAGTAAGAAGGGCGCCTCCCCTTTCCGAGAGGAGAGATTCATATCTCACATAGCTATGGCTGAAGTCGAAGTTGTGTAATCTATCGAAAGCTGATTACATAATTTTCACCCAACAGATGATTGTCCAAGTCTGGAGAAAAGGTTGGATCTATTTAATGCCTTTCCGTTAATCTTTACTTCTCAACAAGAAATTCACTAATAGTGCACTACTCTATTATATGCTGATTTGTATTGTTAGCAAGATTTCATCTCCTAGATTGTAATCTGGCAGTAGTACTAACAGCCATTTAGATTCTTGCTTATCAAATTGGAATGCCCTTCTTACTTTCAGCAGTTGATATTGTTTTTAATTGACCTCCGCCCTATGGTAGCTACTTTCCCATTCTGGGTTAGCAAGCATGTAGGAACCCTGGTGGTTCTCAGCCCGGAAACCCTACTGATTTGTTTTGGTTTTTTTTGCAAGTTTTGATTTTTTTGTGTTTTGTGGTTTTTCAGTCAAAAAGAGAATGCTGCGATTTTCTAAGGAAATTGCTAATAAATTCTAAATAAATTCTAAGTGCATGAAATAAATCAAATCTTGCTCATAAAAGGTAGGCGCATCATTTATTATCACTTTCAGAGCATATACAATGATAAATACTGAGATATGAATGAAATACAATAATTTTATTGAGGAACCTGGTTTATTACAGCCGCCTTGGGAAGAGTGAAGAATGTACGGCCAGCTCCAAATGATCAATATCCAAGCTCGAAAACGGAGGAATATTTCCCAGAACACTAGGCGCCCTTACTGTAAAAGACAAGAGATCAAAAGCCTGAGCGATTTCTTCTGATGAAAAAGTACGGCCCTTGCTGGTACGGCCTGTATAGCAGCAGCATTTAATGAGGTACGGCGCCTTGGAAAATGTGCCAAGACTCTGAAGAATGATCTCTGATAAAGACGTCCTTTATTGACTGATGAATAACTCTGTAAATCACTGCCAAAATCAATGAATGAGCCCAATCTGTGATCCCTGTGTGAAATCACCAAGTGCAAGCTTAAACTAGTATTTCACAGTCTCAGTCTGCCTAATTCCTGAAGAGTTTTCGTTCTCCAGAAACGTTTGTCTGCCAGAAACCCTAGGGTTTGCAAACTCCAATGCTCAGAGCAAAAAGACAAAAGTCGAATAATAATCTCATAATGGTTCGATTTTGTCTTGAGTGAATATATATCTCCCTTTGAAAAGTTTGACCCAAACTCCTTTTAAAATAATCATTTAATTAAATGATTTAATTTGCCTTAATACTTAGGAGAAATATTTAATAATTAAATGGCGCCTTATTTTAATGAATAATAAATATTCATTAAGTCAAAATTTAATACTTTATTATAAAGTATAATAAATACTTTATAACAGGCCAATTTAATTAAATATTTTAAATATTTCAATAAAGTGACTTTAATATAAAGTCAAAATATTAAATATTTAATAAATCATTAAATACTCCTTATTTCTTCGTCTGATCATCAAACTGCAGAACTGGGTCGACTCTGAGCTGAATAGTTGAACCAGGTGCCCTGCCCAAAATAGCAGCTTCCGCCTGACCTAACTTTCTAAAAATAGAAAGTTCCTGAAAATGCACTCTGGAAGATTCTGCGAAGGCCCAACCTGAAACAACTGCAATACTGGAGCTACCAAACACTAAGTAACTGCCTCAGATGATCCTCTGCACACATCTGTCAGCCTATGAGGATCAAAATAATAGGCTCACTCCTCGACAAACAATGTCAGCTAAAACGGGGACATTACAGTCCGCCCTCCCTGAAATTGCTTGTCCTCAAGCAATCTCTGCAAATACAGATGCACTGCACCACCTGGATCCCAAGGATAGTACCGGACAATGTTCCTGTTGGCCACAATTGACTCCTGTAACTCCCACAACTGATCAACAAGAATAGAATACCATTCCCTATTAACCTCAGTGCGGCCCGGCATAGGATCAAGAAACTCAGAAGGAGGCAAGTCAAACTGCAAGCAACACTTTCCCCCTAAAACTGCACGAGATATACTTTCATCCAACATATCAAGCACGTGCATACTAGAACTGTGCACCTGAAACAAATTGTGTACATGCGGGTCAATCACGTAACCATATGCACTCTGCACCATATACACACTGTGATACTCCTCCGTGAGCTGAGTCTGAAATCCCAGTGCACTAGTAGGATCCCAAACGCTATCAACATTCTTCTCAAGACTAGGATCAGGAGAGTGACCCATATCAAACGCAAAGAGTGGATTGTCATATGAAGATATAACATTCATCTCAAACAATGGACTGGTCACAAACGGACCCAAACCACTAGGTTGATCCCAAACGACTGTCTCAGAACCCCCGGGGTACTGAGCATAACCATGCCTGGTCTGCACAAAATCCTCCTCTACCATCCCACTCTTCCCACTAACGAGAGAGATAGAACGAAGGCTGCCATCTGTAATTCCCCTCAACACATATTTCTTGCCCTGTACCTCAAATCTCATCTCCATTTTAGGCAAGTTGAGGGTGAACACACTAATGTCCTGCAGCCATCTCATACCCAACACTAAATCCATCCCACCCAAGTTGACTACATAAAAGTCTGCCTGCAACTCATAATCATTCAGCATGAGAGTGAGATTACAAATCCGTCGAGTGCAAGTGAGTGTATATCCATCTGCCACCCGAACTCTGAATCCAGCGAAATCCTCTGTCTGGAGTCTACATCTGCTGACGAAGCTCTCATCAATGAAATTGTGTGTGGCTCCAGTGTCGAGCATAGCAATACATCGCTGTCCTTCCACTAATCCCCTAAACCTGAATGAGTCATCCCGTACACTAGTAGATAACACCAACGGGGATAAGTTGGCATCGGGCCCAAACTCCATAGAGGCATTCCCGGCCTCTGCATGTTCTGAAACAACCTGCTGGTCTGAATCATCAGACTCGTCATCATCATAGTAAACCCACATGGCGCGGTTGGCTCTGCCCTTCGGTCTCAAAGGACAATCATGCTCCTTGCTGTAGGGTTCTTTGCACCAATAACAAAGTTGTTTCTTTCTCAATTCATCCCGAGTTGCATCATCAATTCTTGCAACTGGTTTCCTTTTTGGTTCTGCAACTGGTGTATGACTCTCCTCAATAGGCAAGTTGTTTGTCTTAGGCTGAAATTGTTTCTTCGGAGCAGCAAGCTCCATACTCCTTGCCTTCCGCATCGCCTCCTGAAGAGTAGGAGGATCAAACGCCTTGACCCAACCTCTCATAGGCTCTGTCAAACCCTCAACGAAGAGTATAATGAGTCTCCGTTCTGAAATACCAGTCACCATAACTGCAACTCTCTGAAACTCACCAATGTAAGAATCCAAGCTACCTGTCTGCCTGAGCTGAGCTAGCTCCCTGAAATAAAGTTCTGGATCCTTTTTATCAAATCGCTCTATGAGCCTGCTAGTGAATTCCTGATAGGTATTGACTGCATGATGGCCTAGCGTATACATGCCGTGGTGCCACCAATCATGCGCTACTCCGTCAAGATGTAAAGTAGCAAATTTAATGGCCTCGTCCTCCTGCATAGGCCTCAATGAAAGATAGTCGTCCAATTTTTGGACCCAAGACCTTGCTGATGTCTTATCAGACCCATCAAAATATGGCAAGGTAATCTTGCTAACAGCATACTGCAAGTCCCTGTTCACCTGTGGCTGTGGCTACTGATGTTGAGGGGGTCTACGGTCAAATCTACCTCCTCCTCTGGGTTTATGGACATCCATAAACTCATGAAATGTAAGTGCCTGCCGGATCTTAGGTGCTAGTGACATGTACTCACCATGAAATCTCGTCACATCTGCCACTGACATGCCATTATGTGGCTGAAACTCCTGATGCTGCCCCTGTTGCTCTGCCCCCGGAGTCTGTGGTGGAGTCTCCCTAGGTAAGAAAGTAGGCTGTCCTGGCCTACGCTCCTAATAGATCGGTGACGGCTGTCGTGGTACTGATGCCAATGGCTGATCCACTGGTGTAGTCCCGCTCGTCTGACCAATCTGTATGTAATGAGGCTGTGTGGGCGTGTATTGTCTAATGGTACCCATTAACTGAGACATCATGTCCATCATGTTATCATGCCTCCGTCTAAACTCCTCATCTGTAATATCACCCTCTGCATGCGCCTTCCCTGGATCCCTACGAGTCTCTGAGGAAGTCTCACGATCTGCCATTAGGGTTGCAACACTGTTTTCACTACTATTAGAACTGGATCTGTGAATACCAAGTACTCCTGACACTGTCTGACCTTCAGGGATAGGTGGACCTGTCCAATCCTCGTCTTTGCCTGTTCCTACGCCTCTAATATAATGAATAGTATCTCGGCTCATGAAAAGGCAACCAAAAAGCACACTGTATTCTGAAAAAGCAACTGAAAAAGCACAGGATGGCAGGAGATCTGTGCTCTGATACCACTGTAAGAACCCTGGTGGTTCTCAGCCCGGAAACCCTACTGATTTTGTTTTGGTTTTTGCAAGTTTTGATTTTTTTGTGTTTTTTTGAGGTTTTTGAGAAAATCAAGAAGCTGTGATTTTCTAAGGAAATTGCTAATAAATTCTAAATAAATTCTAAGTGCATGAAATAACTCAAATCTTGCTCATAAAAGGTAGGCGCATCATTTATTATCACTTTCAGAGCATATACAATGATAAATACTGAGATATGAATGAAATACAATAATTTTATTGAGGAATCTGGTTTATTACAGCCGCCTTGGGAAGAGTGAAGAATGTACGGCCAGCTCCAAATGATCAATATCCAAGCTCGAAAACAGAGGAATATCTCCCAGAACACTAGGCGCCCTTACTGTAAAAGACTGGAGATCAAAAGCCTGAGCGATTTCTTCTGATGAAAAAGTACGGCCCTTGCTGGTACGACCTGTACAGCAGCAACATTTAATGAGGTACGACGCCTTGGAAAATGTGCCAAGACTCTGAAGAATGATCTCTGATAAAGACGTCCTTTATTGACTGATGAATAACTCTGTCAATCACTGCCAAAATCAATGAATGAGCCCAATCTGTGATCCCTGTGTGAAATCACCAAGTGCAAGCTTAAACTGGTATTTCACAGTCTCAGTCTGCCTAATCTCTGGAGAGTTTTCGTTCTCCAGAAACGTTTGTCTGCCAGAAACCCTAGGGTTTGCAAACTCCAATGCTCAGAGCAAAAAGACAAAAGTCGAATAATAATCTCATAATGGTTCGATTTTGTCTTGAGTGAATATATATCTCCCTTTGAAAAGTTTGACCCAAACTCCTTTTAAAATAATCATTTAATTAAATGATTTAATTGCCTTAATACTTAGGAGAAATATTTAATAATTAAATGGCGCCTTTATTTTAATGAATAATAAATATTCATTAAGTCAAAATTTAATACTTTATTATAAAGTATAATAAATACTTTATAACATGGCCAATTTAATTAAATATTTAAATATTTCAATAAAGTGACTTTAATATAAAGTCAAAATATTAAATATTTAATAAATCATTAAATACTCTTATTTCTTCGTCTGATCATCAAACTGCAGAACTGGGTCGACTCTGAGCTGAATAGTTGAACCAGTGTGCCCTGCCCAAAATAGCAGCTTCCGCCTGACCTAACTTTCTAAAAATAGAAAGTTCCTGAAAATGCACTCTGGAAGATTCTGCGAAGGCCCAACCTGAAACAACTGCAATACTGGAGCTACCAAACACTGAGTAACTGCCTCAGATGATCCTCTGCACACATCTGTCAGCCTACGAGGATCAAAATAATAGGCTCACTCCTCGACAAACAGTGTCAGCTAAAATGGGGACATTACACTCTAGTGATCTCTGCCTTATGGTCTAGGGATAGAATATGGAGATTTCAATTTACAACAAGAGAAAATATCCACTTGGTAAGCCTGATGTCTGACAGACATTTTGAGCTAAATAACCGTGAAACATTTCAATATTGTCTAATGAAGTCAACCATCAAGGAATATCAACAATCATGAATAGATTCACTTTGAGTTCAAGAGCATGCACATGCAAACATATCATAGAGTTTTTGTTATGATTAGCAAGACTTACTTCATTAATACCATTCTAGATACATGAGTACATAGAAACAATTGTTGTATACATGCATTTAAAAGTTGGTAATTGGGTGATGGAGATCACATTATTTAGCTCTTAGATTTGAAGCATAGCAATCATCAGTGGTGTAAGTCTGTCCATGACATCAATCCAGATAACATGGACTCAAATAAATTGTAGATTCCCTGGTTTAAAGCACACTATGAAGTCTCACAAGGAGGGTGGAAATGAGTTTCACATATATGGCCTCATAGTCCATACTAGAGTCACTGTTTTTTACTATTTGTTTGCTATTTATAACTTTGGAAATGTGATTGTTTTTTACTGGACTTGCTATGAGAAATGTTATCTGTGGACCATATGCAAGGGCAACATGTAATATACCCAAGTTTCATGGCTGGCTCAATACACGAATGGCAATCTTTTGAAGGTTTGGTGTTTTAGCACCAAACATATGCCACCATTTATCTGAGATGAGAAAAAGAAACAAAATCAATCTCATTTCCAACTTTAAGATTCAGGTTTCAAGTTTCAGGTTCAACATTTAATAATAATATAAAAAGAGGAAAATTATGCCCTTAAATATATTTTTACTTGGCTGCAATGTCATCCTACTATCTTTGCACATTTGACATGCAAAGAGTTCTCCTTGTCCAATAGTAAAGGCGTCTATCGTGTGGACTATCTATGTAGTAACAACAGGCACCATCTGCTCTATCATTGAGTATAGCCCACCAAGAACCTCATCATCCCCGTGGAAATCATGGCGGAATTGGAAGGGCTGTATTTAGGAAATATGTGGCTGTATGGAGGGGCCTATGAAGCTGGTGATGCCATCTCCTAACAATGATCTCCCAAATGGAGGATACTTATCCTCAACTCCGCCATAGACGGATCTAATGGCCTCTTTGGTCCTATCCATTCCCTCATATATGTAGCCCATTGCGGGCCTCTCCCCATCAACAACACGTAGGAGAATTGTCAAGGGCTCGGTGAATTGCAAACATAAACTTAAAAATTAAATAAAAGAAAAATATGAATAAAAATTAAAACATAGTGTAGAATTAATTTTTACCTTCACAATGTTTGTAGTAGGTGCCCAAAAGTTTGGATCATCAAAAATGCAATTTGCCACATCAATCCTTGCAGTGGTCGTAGCATAGGACGAGGAAGTCCACTCACCAACAAACATACACCTCAAAGCTGCCTTTGACCGAATCAAGGATCGCAATGTGATGAAATGAGTGGCTAATCTAGTGATGCCGGGACGAGTCAACTCCCTCAACCCCGTGTGTTGCCTCATTAGGCTAAGGACCCATGTGTGATTGTATACAAATTTCCAAATATTTTTGGCTGTATCACACATGTTTTGATCCATGGAAGCTTGCCAAGATCCTCCAATATGAGGTCAAGGCAATGGCTGGCATATGGAGTCCAAAATATAGTTGGATGCCTCTCCATCGATAGTTTACCAGCAACAACATAATTTGCTGCATTATCGGTCACCACTTGAACCACATTCTCTTCGCCCACCTCAACTATGACCTTCTCTAAAGCCTCACAAAGGTATGTGGCATTTTTTACATGGGTGGAAGCATCAATGGACTTGATAACACGGTGGCACTTGAAAAAGAAGCAAAATCAATGATTCAATAAATTAAAAAAAACATAAATTAGTCATATTAATCACTAAATCAAATTCAAATTTCAAATTATTCATTGCATTGAGGGAAGTACAATTACTTGTGGAGGAAACAAGAAAATTTAGCAGCGTCCTATTTCTCCTATCGGTCCAACCATTGGTCATGATGGTTCAACCCTTCTTTGCTCCATAGCAAGTGTTGCTCCTCTATTTGGACTTTTACATCAGTCACCTTTTGACTCAAAAGTGGGCCCTTTAATTCATCTTCAGTAGGGGCTTTGAACCCCACCCCACAAATAGTTATGGCATCAACCATATTTTGCCAAAAAGGAAACCTAAAACATGTCATTAATAAATAAAATAAAATAAGTATTGTAAAATGGAGAGTTTAACTTTAATCATACTTCTAGATTGTAAATATAAAAATTCACGAGACAAAGAAATTAAGAATCAATTATTAAACTGTAACAGACCTGGTGTCTCTCAACCCCGATTGTTGGTGGCAAATGCAAATTTTTTTGTGTTTGGTTGTTTTGTATTGTTTTTGATGATTTTTGTGCAATAAGATGAATGGTGCGATTTTGATCAAATGCTTCTAAAATTTATAGAAAATGCAAAAATACAATTACTGAAGCAAATTAACTTCTAAATTGATGGCAATGAATTTTATTGGCTTTTTGAATGACTACATTACTGAAATGATAACATGCAATCAAGAAGGCAACACTAATTAATTCAAAAACCTGGTTTATTTGTAGCCATTAAACAAATAGATGAAAAGCTTGAACTGCCTGTGAAACAATGATCTTCAGCCAAGAATGGACGCCAGATGCTACCAGATTGATATGCGCCCCCAAAGGAAATAGAGAAGACCAAAAAGGCAAGGCGTTTGGGCTTCCAAGTTCACACGCCTAAAATGCTGAAGGGTATGACTTGAGCTGAAATGAATTATGCCATACGGCTGAAGGAAGATGCCTGTGATTTGATGAATGAAGCTAAAAATCGAACTCTCTTAGATTCAATCCTTTCTCCTTCAAACCTTTATTGAATCTTTCTCTGTAAGCACGAATATGACTTCTGGGTGAATCCACTCTGTTGACAAGCTTCAGTTGATTTTTCATAGCCTCAGTATGCTTGATTCTAAAGAGGGAACGTTCTCCAAAATCCAAAGATGAAGCGAATTTGCAGAGACCCTTGTTTCACAGACTCCAATGTTCTCAGAGAGAAATAAGGACAAATTAGAATAATTCACAATGAAGTTTGATTTGTCTTTGATGAATTATATATTCTCCTCAACAAGTTCGACCCAAAAAAGCAACTCATTAAGCATTTAATAAATCATTAATTCGCCCTTGGTAGACTTAAGGGGAAATTAACATTATAAGGCGTCCCTTTTAAAATGATTAATGAATATACATTCATTAATAATAATCGCCCCCTTTTAATATAAAGTATTAAATACTTTATATTATTCCATGAATAAATCAATATTTCATTAATTGACTTTATAATATAAAGTCATATCATTAATATTCTTCCAAATACCATTAAATGCTTAAATATTCGCTATCTGCTCACCAAATTGTCAAATTGGGTCGAAACTGAGATGACCAACTGAGCCAGGTGCCCTGCTAGAAATAGTAACCCATATTTACCTGACTTACTATAAATAGTAAGTGCCTGGATATCACTCTGTGAGAAACTGCCAAGGCCCAAACTTGAATCAATTGATGGAGTAATGTCCCAAAACACAGAATAACTGCCAAAACAACCCTCTAAACACACCTGTCGGCCTACGAGGGTTTGAATGATAGGCTAACCCCTCAATCACCTGAACTGCCTAGGAAGGGGACATTATAGTCCGCCCTCCCTGAAATTGCTTGTCCTCAAGCAATCTCAGCTCCGGATGCTGTAAAATCTCCTCTGACTCCCATGTAGCATCTTCAACCCGTAAGTCTCTCCATTTAATCAAATACTCTCTGATGACCCGCCTTCGAAGATGTCTCTCTCTAACAGTGAGGATGGCCTCAGGCACTAATATCAACTTCCCCTCGTCATCAAGGAGTGGCAGTATTGGAGAGGGAATCACATGCTGACCCAATGCCTTCTTTAGGTGAGAAACGTGAAACACATTGTGAATCCTGCTATCCGCTGGTAAATCTAACTCATATGCAACCTCGCCCACTTGTCTAATGACTCGGAATGGACCATAGTAACGAGGTTTCAACTTCTCTGCACCACTCTTTTGCAGAGTGGACTGACGGTAAGGTTGTAACATGAGATACACCATGTCACCCACTGTAAAGGAATGCTCAACCCTTTTCTGATCAGCATACTGCTTCTGCTGATTTTGTGCCCGCTGAATATTGTCTCTGAGAGACCTCATAATATCTTGCTGAACCTGTAACATATCACTTGTGATAGGCACTCTAAAGTCACTCAACACCAAATCCAAAAGGTTGGGCGCCTCATACTCGTATAATGCCATAAAGGGCGTCATTTGTATAGTCATGTGGTGAGTAGAGTTATAACAATACTCACAAAGGTATATCCACCTCACCCAAGCTCTCTGTTGTCCAGCTATATAATTATGTAGATATCCTTCCACCCACTTATTGACGATCTCCGTCTGCCCATCTGTCTGTGGATGGTAGCTGGTACTAGGTGTCAGTTCGGTTCCACAAATCTTGAACAACTCCTGCCAAAAGTGCTCATGAATCGACTATCTCTATCGCTGACTATAGTCCGAGGCAAACCATGTAACCTAAATAACTCTCTGAAGAAGAGCTCTGCAGTCTGCAATGCTGTAAATGTAGTAGTGATCGGAAAAAAGCGTGCATATTTTGTTAGCCGATCAACAACCACGTAAATGCAATCCTTTCCTTGGGATTTCGGCAAACCCGTGATGAAATCCATTGATAAACATTCCCGCTTCCTGTCAGGTATCGGAAGTGACTGAAGCAATCCATTAGGATATGTATGTTCCTGTTTGTTCTGCTGGCAAACAAAATACTCTTGTACATACCGAAGAACATCAGTCTTTAGCCCTTTCCAAGTAAACTGTTCTCGTACCTGCTTATATGTTTTGAAATAATCGGGATGGCCCGCCATAGGAAGATCATGAAAGGCTTTCAGAACTATATCCTTCAACTCTGAATCAGGAACCAGAAAAATCCGCCCCTTGTAAATGATCAAGTCATTCACAACGGTGTATCTACTATCTTGCTCTGTCCCGTCAACAATGCTAGAAGCCCATTGGTTCTTAGCATACTCTGCAATAATCCTGTGCCTCTAATCCTCAGAGATCTGTGCCATAGCATTCAACTGGGGTCTGTGAGACAAGGCATCAACTACAACACTCTGCTTCCCCTTAACGAAGGTAATATCAAAATCTTACAATTGCAATTTGTTGACCCATTTTTGTTGCCTTTCATTTAAGTCTCGCTGTCCAAGGAAGTGTTTCAAGCTATTATGATCTGTACGCACACTAAATTTACTGCCCTCCAGGTATTGCCTGAACTTAGCCAAAGTGTGCATAATGGCTAACATCTCCTTGTCATAAATGCTATAAAATCTTTTGGGACCCCTAAGCTTCCTACTCTCAAAAGAAATAGGGTGTCTCTCCTGCATCATTACGGCACCAATGCCCTCTCCTGAGGCATCACAATACAAATCAAAAGGCTTCGTAAAGTCTGGCAATGCTAAAACTGGACACAAAGTCATACTCACCTTAAACCTGTCAAAACACTCCTGAGCCTGCGGTGACCAAGCAAATGCCCCTTTCTTTGTCAAACCAGTAAGGGGTGCGGCGTGTCGTGAAAACCCACTAACGAATCGTCTGTAAAAAGTACATGACCCAATGAAACCTCTAAGCTGGGTAAGGTTCTCTGGTACTAGCCACTCTACCATAGCTCAGACCTTCTCAGGGTCCATACTAACTCCCTTGGCATTGATGATGTGCCCAAGATACAACTCAGCCATGCCTAGCTCACACTTGGACTCCTTGGCGTACAAGGACTCGTCTGCCAAAATACCTAAAATTGTATCTAAGTGAGCTATATGCTCCTCCCATGACCAGCTGTATACCAGAATGTCATCGAAGAAGACCAATACATATCTCCGTAGCTGAGAACTAAAGACCTTGTTTATTGTAGCCTGAAAGGTAGTAGGGGCGTTGGTTAGACCGAAAGGCATAACCAAGAACTCGAAGTGACAACAATGGCATTTGAAAGCGGTTTTCTCTATGTCCTGCTCCCTCATCCGAATTTGATGGTACCCGGATCTCAAGTCAATCTTCGTGAAGAAGACAGCACTGTGCAACTCATCAATCAACTCATCGATGCGGGGTATAGGGTACTTGTTTTTGATTGTTTTCTTATTAAGCTGGCGGTAATCTATACACATCCGAAGTGATCCATCCTTTTTCTTCACCAATACCACCGATGAAGCAAAAGGTGACTTGCTAGGTCTGATATGCCACATAGCCAACAACTCACTGATTGTTTTTTCTATCTCATCCTTGAGGCGTTTCAGATGTCTGTATGGCGTAATCATAATGGGCTTTGCGCCCTCCTCCAACTCAATAATATGCTCGATGCCCTTAACTGGAGGTCTGCCAGGTGGAATGTCACTAAACACTTTAGAGTGTTTAGTCCTTAGTTCTTGAATGTCAGGATGATACTCAACGTTCTGATGCTCTTGTTGTGCGGGTAACAACTTACACTCTGCAGCCCAATCCACCATATCATGACGAATGAGTCTCTCCATCCGTCTGAAAGATACCACTCTCAAATTACTTTCTCTAATGGCTTTTATAACATGTGGTTTCCTGTTTACCTTGAACTTCATCTCCATGTCTCGAAGATTGAGTGAACTCACTCAAATCGTGAAGCCATGCCATCCCAAGTACCACATCAGTATCTCCCATATTCACAACATAGAATTCAGCCTTGAACTCATAGTTGTTAAGCCACATCGAAAGATATGTCATTCTCCTATCACATTTGAGGGTGTACCCATCAACCACCTTGACTCGAATACCCTCAAACTCCTCAGTCTGTATGCCTCGTCTCTCTACCAACTGTGCATCTATAAAGTTATGAGTGGCACCAGTGTCGAGTAGAGTAATCACTTTCTGACCTGCTAGGAGCCCACGTAGCCTAAAAGATCCATCTCTCTGAAGACTAGTCAAGTGTGTCTCCTGTAACTTCTTTCCTCCCTCATTTTCACTATCATTTTCAGACCTTTCATCATCTGAATGTTCTGAATCAGCTTGCTGGTCTGACAGATCAAATTGCTCTTCACCCTCATAAAACCACTCCATCTGGTTACTTTTGGCTTTAGAACGAAGAGGGCATACATGTTTTTCATCATAAGGTGCCTTGCACCAAAAACATAACTTTTTCTTACGTAAATCATTCAATGTTTCCCTGTCAAAGAGTGGTGCATTCCGTCTCTTAGGATGAGCTTGAAGAAAACTTGCTGAGAGGTGCTGCAAGCGCCATACTGCATGCCTTCTTCATGGCCTCCTGAAGAGTAGGGGGATCAAATGCCTTGACCCAACCTCTCATCGGCTCATATAATCCCTCGATGAATAGAATGACAAGTCTCCTCTCCGAAATACTTGTCACCATGACTGCAACCCTCTGGAATTCACCAATGTAGGAATCCAAGCTACCTGTCTACTTGAGTTGAGCTAGCTCTCTAAAGTAAAGTTCTGGATCCTTTTTATCAAAACGCTCTATGAGCCTGTTCGTGAACTCCTAGTAGGTAGTAACCGTGTGATGACCCAATGTGTACATGCCGTGATGCCACCAGTCATGTGCTAATCCATCAAGATGTAGTGTGGCAAATTTAATGGCCTTGTCCTCCTGCATAGGTCTCAAAGATAGGTAATTTTCTAACTTTTGTACCCAAGACCTCGCTGAACTCTTATCCGAGCTATCAAAATAAGGCAAGACAATCTTGCTCACTGCATGCTGAAGATCGCTATTCACCTGTGGTGGTGGCTGGTATTGAGGAGCTTTGTGCTCAAATCTACCTCCACCCCTAGGTCTATGCACATCCACAAACTCATCAACAACAACGACTGCCTGATCTCAGGAGCCGATGTCGAGTACTCTCCAAAGAATCTGGTTACGTCGACCACTGATGTACCATGCTGTGGCTAAAACTCTGGCTGGTGACCCTACTGCTCTGCCTCTGGAGTCGGATGTGCCTCCTTAGTAATATAGTTAGGTTGTCCAGGCCTACGTTCATGAAAGATAGGTGACGACTGCCGCTGTACTGACACCTGTGGCTGGTCTATGCCTGCAGTCCCGCTAGTCTGTCCTATCTGTATGTAATGCTGGTGAGGCGGAACATACTGCCTCATCGTGCCCATCAATTGAGACATCATGTCCATCATGCTATCATGTCTCCGTCTAAACTCAGTCTTTGACATCTCACCCTTAGTAGGGTCTTTCCCTGGATCCCTTCGAGACTCAGTCGGAATCTCTTGATCTGCCATGAGTGTGGTAATACTGTTCTCACTACTACTAGAACTGGATCTGTGTATACCCAGAACCCCTGATACTGTCTCACCTTCTGGAATAGGTGGTCCTATCCAATACTCTACTCTGCCTGTTCCTCTACCCTTGTCGTAGAATATAATGTCTCTACTCATGAAAAAACATCGAAAAAGCACACATCTAACTTAAAAAGCAGAGGATGGCAAGAAAACTGTGCTCTGATACCACTGTAAGAGACCTGGTGTCTCTCAACCTTGACTGTTGGTGGCAAATGCAATTTTTTTTGTGTTTTGTTGTTTTGTATTGTTTTTGATGATTTTTGTGCAATAAGATAAATGGTGTGATTTTGATCAAATGCTTCTAAAATTTATAGAAAATGCAAAATTACAATTACTGAAGCAAATTAACTTCTAATTGATGGCAATGAATTTTATTGGCTTTCTGAATGATTACATTATTGAAATGATAACATGCAATCAAAAAGGCAACACTAATTAATTCAGAAACTTGGTTTATTTGCAGCCATTAAACAAATAGATGAGAAGCTCGAATTGCCTGTGAAACAATGATCTTCAAACAAGAATGGACGCGAGATGCTTCCAGATTGATATGCGCCCCCAAAGGAAATAGAGAAGACCAAAAAGGCAAGGTGTTTGGGCTTCCAAGTTCATACGCCTAAAATGTTGAAGGGTACAGCCTGAGCTGAAATGAATTAAGCCGTACGGCTGAAGGAAGATGCCTGTGATTTGATGAATGAAGCTAAAAATCAAACTCCCTTAAGTTCAATCCTTTCGCCTTCAAACTCTTATTGAATTTTTCTTTGTAAGCACGGATATGACTTCTGGGTGAAGCCACTTTGTTGACAAGCTTCAGTTGATCTTTCACAGCCTTAGTATGCCTGATTCTGAAGAGGGAACGTTCTCCAAAATCCAAAGATGAAGTGAATTTGCAGAAACCCTTGTTTCACAAACTCCAATGTTCTCAAAGAGAAATAAAGATAAATTAGAATAATTCACAATGAAGTTCGATTTGCCTTCGATGAATTATATATTCTCCTCAACAAGTTCGACCCAAAAAAGCAACTCATTAAGCATTTAATAAATCATTAATTCGCCCTTGGTAGACTCAGGGGAAATTAACATTATAAGGCATCCCTTTTAAAATGATTAATGAATATACATTCATTAATAATAATCTCCCCCTTTTAATATAAAGTATTAAATACTTTATATTATTCCATTAATAAATCAATATTTCATTAATTGACTTTATAATATAAAGTCATATCATTAATATTCTTCCAAATACCATTAAATGCTTAAATATTTGCTATCTGCTCACCAAACTGTCAAACTGGGTCAAAACTGAGATGACCAACTGAGCCAGGTGCCCTGCTAGAAATAGTAACCCTTGTCTTCCTGACTTACTATAAATAGTAAGTGCTTGAATATCACTTTGTGAGTCTCTGCCAAGGCCCAAACCTGAATCAACTGATGGAGTAATGTCCCAAAATGCAGGATAACTGCCAAAACAACCCTCTAAACACACTTGTCAGCCTACGAGGGTTTGAATGATAGACTAACCCCTCAATCACCTGAATTGCCTAGGAAGGGGACATTACAGTCCACCTTCCATGAAATTGCTTGTCCTCAAGCAATCTCAGCTCCGGATGCTATAAAATCTCCTCTGACTCCCATGTAGCATCCTCAACGAGTGAGTCTCTCCATTTAATCAAATACTCTTTGATTACCCGCCTCCGAAGATGTCTCTCTCTAACATCGATGAGGGGGTCGATCCAATGATTTAAAAATTATTTTAATTTAATTTTGAATCCCAATAAGGGCACCACTATGAGGGGTTGGTCAGCTTTGGGATATGAACTTTAATTTCTTTTTTTTGCTGCCATGTAAAGATAAGATCTGCTCTTGAAATTAATTGATGTAGTGGCCTACTTTGATTCTTTGTTCAATGAATTTCATCGTGATGATCTTGCCATCAATCATCATACTCCTATGTGCCTTTGACATCAATGACAACAATTCTAACAATCTCCCCCTTTGTCATTGATGGCAACCCATCATAAAATAATCTTTCTCTATTGCTCCCCTTGTCTCTACTTCTGTAATGTCCCCTTCTCAAGCATGATCATTTCAGTTGACCGTTGGCCTATTTCGGAGACCCGTAGGCTACTCGGAAGGTGAAATTAGGGTTACTTGATTTGGAGGTTGTTGTTGCTCGAAATTTGGTGATTGAATTGCGGATTCTTTCTGGGTTTTCAGAGAGTTTCGTAGTGGTGTGTCTTGCTTTGCGTTTTGAGCACTTTCTGGAATTTACTATTTTTAGTAAATTCTATTTTTGGCAGTGGTCTTGTTGTTTTCGGCACAGTTGGCTCTCTTCTTCAGCCGGTTCAGTTGGTTCGTTCATTTTTGGCCTTGGGATGCATTTTGGAGAGATAAGTTCAATTTATTTAAATAATGTTATATTTTAATGTTATTTTTTTAAAGTTCCCCCCCTTGGCCTAGCTTCATCACTTCATGTTGTTCTAAAAAGGTGGTCTTCATGGGTGGACGCCTCATGGAGGTGATTTAATATTTTTTAAGGTCAAAAGTGAAGCTTGTGTTTTGGACGCCAACTTGAGGAGGTGATGATATTTTAATATTTTAAAAAGTCAAAAAAATAGCTTTGAAAGTGGACACCACTTCTTGGAGGGAAAAAGGTTTATTTCAAATTTGAAGTTAGGGCGCACTTTCTAGAAGCATCTAGAGATTCCTTGTTGGGCTTATAAAAGAAGACCTCTCCTCTTCATTTCACATCTGATATGTTGAGTAAGTTTATGCTGCCGAAATGATGCTGGAATTGCTTCGAGGAATGAATGCCTCCTAGCCTTGGCTCGACTTCGTGCTTGAGAGATAGCATCTAGTGGAGAAGTTTGGTTGTTGTTGAGAGGATTTTGTAGTGTGGTTTGCATTGTAGCTTGGGTTTTGCTTTTGTAGTCCAGTTTATTGCATTTCTTATCATTTTCTGGAGTTGCTAATATCAAGGCTGAATCTGTAGTTTCATTCATAAATCAAAAAATAAAATTTATCTCCTTCTGGGTATTGTCTTATTGCATTTCTCTAACAAGGGCGACCTTACTTGCTAAGTTTCAGATTTTATGATGAAGAATTGAATTTTATGGAAAGAAATCGCCCCTCACTAAAGGCCGCACCATTTGGGGTTCTCTTGGAGTTTGTGCAAAAAATAAATATCAGCTTTTGAGCTAGTTTTATGGTTCATTCTTGGGTGCCTTCATCCTAGGAGCACTTTGCATTAAGTCTTTTGCATTTTGGGTGAGTATTGAGGGAGTAGTGAGTAATTTAGTGGTTTCCTGTGTTGCTGATTTAGCATTCTAAGGGCAGGTCTGTCACAAATTAGAACATTGAGATTGGTCTTTTGAGTGGAGTTATTGGTCTTGGTACTATTGTTAAGCAAGGGAGAGTCTTCTATTTTGTTGCAGCACTAATTAGCTCTAATCTTATGCTCTTGGCAGGCATTCTTCATTATATTGTAAGCTGAACAGTAGTATTGTCTTCTAATCTTGCTCTTCATGCTTTGCAATACCCACTGAATAAGTGGAAGAGGCTGGCTTGCCGCCTATTTACATTTGAATTGCATTGTAGTACTTAGCATCTCTGCCATATGGTAGCTCCATTCCCACTCCGGGTTTGAAAGCACATTCTTGGGTGTGAGTTTACTTTTAGCACTTGTAGTTGGTAGGGATCCTCTGACCATATGTTCGTCCATCTTGGGCACATTCTTGGTTAGAGTTAATCTTACAGCATGCATTGAGATCCGCTAACCATATGCTCACAACTTGCCCAATTCGGGATCCTGGTGTACATTCTTGGTTAGAGTTGTATTCCGCATCGTTTTGGTTTAAGTGCTAACCGTAACGGATGTGTGTTGCATTGTTTATTGTAATCAAAAATTGAAAAAATTGGTTCAAAATATTTCAGTGGTATCAGAGCCACACATCCTGCCATCCTGTGAAACAAACCTTCTATGAGTGACAGAGAAAAAAGATACTTAGCAAGGGAAGACAAGAATGCTACAAGTCAGTTCAGTGGCATCAGGTTCCAGAAGGTCAGGCAGCTTCAGAGGTATTGAGGGCTCATTGGGAGTCTTCTCAGGAAACAGAAATGGCGGAAGGTAAGAGGTCAGCGGGTGGTAACGAGAGGTTTAACAGCAATAGAGATGAAAGTGGAAAGGGAAGAGAAAGAACTCCAAGTCCGGGAAAGAGGTTCGAGAGGAAGATGGATGCCATAATGGATATGGTATCTTTCATGATGGGGAAAATGGATCAGAACCCAATTCCACAGAACAATGCGGGGCATACTGGAGAATACAGTGCCTCCAACCAGCATAATGGACATGCTGCTCAGCCTACTTCAAATAGCACATACATTTCTTCTAGGCCGTTTAAACCCACCTTCTTAGCACCAGTAAACCCCCAACCTGATCCGGGTTAAAATGCATCATTTGTGGAACAGTTGAGACTTGACCGTGTTGAGTATGAGTCTCTTCCTGATGAAATCAAGTTAGACATGTCTTACAACGACTTTGTGGATCATAAGAGAAAGAATAGAGGGCAAGGAAGACATCATGATCATAGGGGAACAACAGTACAAAGGGACTTACACCAAGCCATCAACAAGGTTACGCTTCCAGATTTTGATGGGAGTGATAGTAGTTCAGCTCGAGCTTGGATACAAAAGTTAGATAACTATCTAGCTCTCAGACCTATCGCAGAAAAGGAGGCAATCAAGTTCGCTACGCTACATTTGGATGGTGTAGCACACGAATGGTGGTACCATGGCCTAGTCACCTTGCGTCATCAGTCTATCACTACCTATGATGAGTTCACCAATAGACTCATAGAGAGATTTGAGAAAAAGGATCCAGAAGTGCATTTCAGAGAGTTGGCACAGCTTAGGCAATATGGCATAGTTGATGCCTACATAGCTGAGTTTCAAAGACTTTCAGTCATGGTCACGGGAATCATTGAGAGGCGTTTGGTTATCCTATTCAGTGAAGAGCTGATGGAGCCACTCAAGGGTTGGATTAAAACTTTTGATCCACCCTCCTTACAAGAGGCAATGAAGAAAGCAAGAAACATGGAGTGGGCTGCTCCTAAAGCAAAGTTCCAATCCAAGCCATCATTTCACAAAAAAGATAAAGGAAAAAGACCTCACCATAAGGAGTTCAAACAGCATAAAACTCATGTCACAAGGTTGGATCCAGAGACACTTAACGAACTCCGAAGAAAGGGTTTATGTTTCCGGTGTAGAGAAAAATGGTCACAAGATCATATTTGCGCAAAGGGAGTCAAAATTCATCAAATTGAATACTATTCAGCTGAAGAAAGTAATTCTGATTTTTCAGACCAACAGTCTGATTTTGATGACAGCGAAGTGGAAAGAGCTCCAGAAGAGTCCGAAGATGAAAAAGGAAGTGGAGGTACTTTGTCTCAACTTTCGAGCTTTCAAAAAAATGAATCCTTCAAAGTTCGAGGGATGATTAAGGGGTAGCGAATAGTTGCTTTGATTGACACTGGAGCAACGCATAACTTCATTGATGAAGTTGTGGTGGCAAAGAAGGGGCTGCAAACAGAAGAATTTGAAGGCTTCAAGGTTATGGTTGCTGATGGGCTTCACATTTCTTGCACCAAGAAGATTTCAAACATGTCTATGCAATTGGGCAACTATGAAGTCAAGGATGACTTCTATGTAGTCAACATTGGAGATACGAATGTCGTCTTAGGCATCCAATGGCTACGTTCGCTTGGAGAGATCTCTCTAAATTTGCAAACCATGGAACTTAAGTTCCAATCCAATGGAAAGAAGGTGGTGCTAAAAGGAATGTCCAATGGTGGTCCTCGGATTGTATCCTTCAAGAGAATGGCAAGGCTGATTCGGCATGATCAAGTTGAGTGGGCTACGGAATGTATGATTCTTCCAGCTAGTCCGGTTGAAATAAAGAGGGACTATCCTCCTCATATTCAGTCTCTACTCACCAAGAAGAGCAAGGTGTTTGCTGATTTACCTCCTGGGCCACCTCCTGAACGGGGTTCAAAGCATGTCATAGAGCTCAAGGAAGGGGCTAAGCCAGTTATCACAACTCCATATTGGTACCCTAAGAAGCAGAAGGATGAGATTGAGAAAAACATTAAGGAACTCTTGGAGATGGGCTTCATTCGTCCAAGTAAGAGCCCCTTCGCTTCAACAATTGTTCTTGTGAAGAAGAAGGATGGTACCATCCACATGTGTGTGGATTATCGTGCTTTGAATCAAAGCACCATCAAAAATCGATACCCCATTCCGAGGATAGATGAGCTCATTGATGAGCTACATGTAGCCAAGTTCTTTTCAAAGATTGATTTGAGGTCGGGCTACTACCAGATTCGGATGAGAGGGTCTGATGTTGAGAAGACAACATTTAGATGTCACTATGGTCATTTCGAGTTTTTAGTCATGCCATTTAGGTTGACTAATGCTCCTACTACTTTCCAGTCTTGCATGAACAGAGTCTTTCAGAAGCAGTTGAGGAAGTTCGTATTGATATTTTTTGATGACATCCTTATCTTCAGCAAGACATGGGAAGAACATCTCAAGCACTTGGAGGAAGTGCTTAGCATCCTGGATTCAGAGAGTTTGTTTGCCAAAAAATCCAAATGTGAATTTGGAATGAGAGAGCTACTTTACCTTGGTCACATAATCAGTGCTGATGGAGTGAAGGTTGACCCTGAAAAGATCAAGGCAATAGTTGATTGGCCACCTCCAGAGAACTTGACTCAATTGAAAGGGTTGTTGGGTCTTTGTGGTTTTTACAGAAGGTTTGTGAAGGGCTACTCACAAAATGCTGCTCCTCTTACTGACCTCACGAAAAAAGGGGCTTTTTGTTGGTTAGAAAAGGCAATATTTGGTGGGGAGCAAGTTTGTGGTCAAGACTGATCACAATAATCTCAAGCACTTCATGCATCAGAATGACTTGAACAAAAGGCAACAAAAGTGGGTGAGTAAGCTTCAAGCTTACGATTTTGACATTGAATATGTAAAAGGAAAAACAATAGTGGCTGATGCTCTATCTAGGAGACCAAATTTGAGCTCATTGCGTGAGCTTACTGCTGATTGAAAGGAGATGTTGCTTGCTGATTATGCCAAAAATCAGTTTGCAACCAGCGTCATTGAAGGTACTTTTCATGATGAAAGGTATAAGGTGGTTGAAGGTTTGATACACTACAAGGGTAGAATCTTTTTGGTGGCCGATTCTAAGTTCAAAAATAAGATTTTGATGACATTCCATGACATTCCACTTGTTGGTCATCAGGGTTTCTTCAAGACATATAGGCAGATTTGGGAAAGATTTTCTTGGAAAGGGCTGAAAGGAGAGGTTCAACGCTACATCCAGGAGTGTCCCACTTGTCAGATGAACAAAAATGAACATACTCTACCAGCTGGTCTGTTACAACCTCTCCCCATTCCCAATCAAAAATGGGAAAGCATATCAATGGACTTCATCATTGGGTTGCCAAAGGTCTAAGGCAAAGATTGTATCTATGTTGTAGTGGACAGATTAACAAAGTTTGCTCACTTCTTTGCCATTACTAGCTCTTTTTTAGCAGCTCAAGTTGCAGATTTGTTTTTCCATGAAGTGTTTAGATTGCACGGGTTGCCGAAAAACATTGTGAGTGATAGGGACAGCAAGTTCCTAAGCACTTTTTGGCAAGAGGTTTTTAGAATGAGTGGTATGGTGCTTACTCCAAGCACTAGTTATCACCCTCAAACCAATGGACAAATAGAGGTAGTGAACAAGTGGTTGGAAGGCTATTTGAGAAACTATGTTTCTGAATAGCAAAAAGCATGGGTGAAATGGCTTCACATAGGCGGATATTGTTACAATTCTTCCTTTCACATGTCAATAAGGATGTCACCTTTCATGGCTCTTTACGGTTGAGGCTCCTAGCTTTGCTGATTTGGTGTTTGGTGATAGCAAAGCCCCTCAAGCCAAGGATTTGTTGCAACAAAGTCAAGATATCTTGAAATCATTGAAGAACAACCTTCAGATTGCACAGAATCAACAGAAAATGTATGCTGATTGGCGGCGTGTTGAGCGCTCTTTTGAGGTTGGAGATATGGTTTATCTTCGACTGCAGCCTTACAGACAGTTTACTCTCAAGAAGAGTGGAACTGAGAAGCTCAAACCTCGTTTTTATGGGCCATTCAAAGTTATCATAAGGGTTGGAGCAGTAGCTTATGAGTTGGAGCTACCTTTGAATAGTAGAGTACACGATGTCTTCCACGTGTCTCGCCTCAAGAAGGCACTTGGACACAATGTTGTTGCTTCATCACAGTTACCACCTTTGGATGAAGAAGGATAGTTAGTTTTGATTCCAAAAGAGATTCTTGACTCCAGAGAGCGTTCTTTAAGAAAAAGAACAATCAGAGAGCACTTGGTGAAGTGGAAAAACTTGCCTATGGAGGATGCGACTTGGGAGAGTGAGGAGATCCTGTAGCATCCAGGCTTGCGATTGCTTGAGGACAAGCAATCTTGGGGAGGGCAAACTGTAATGTCCCCTTCTTGAGCATGATCATTTTAGTTGACCGTTGGCCTATTCCGGAGACCCGTAGGCTACTCGGAAGGTGAAATTAGGGTTTTCTGTTTTGGAGGTTGTTGTTGCTCGAAATTTGGTGATTGAATTGCGGATTCTTTCTGGGTTTTCAGAGAGCTTCGCAGTGGTGTGTCTTGCTTTGCGTTCCAAGCACTTTATGGAATTTACTATTTTTAGTAAATTCTATTTCTGGTAGTGGTCCTGTTGTTTTCGGCACAGTTGGCTCTCTTCTTCAGCCGGTTCAGTTGGTTCGTTCATTTTTGGCCTTGGGATGCATTTTGGAGAGATAAGTTCAATTTATTTAAATAATGTTATATTTTAATGTTATTTTTTTAAAGTTCCCCCCGTTGGCCTAGCTTCATCACTTCATGTTGTTCTAAAAAGGTGGTCTTCATGGGTGGATGCCTCATGGAGGTGATTTAATATTTTTTAAGGTCAAAAGTGAAGCTTGTGTTTTGGATGCCAACTTGAGGAGGTGATGATATTTTAATATTTTAAAAAGTCAAAAAAACAGCTTTGAAAGTGGATGCCACTTCTTGGAGGGAAAAAGGTTTATTTCAAATTTGAAGTTAGGGCGCACTTTCTAGAAGCATCTAGAGATTTCTTGTTGGGCTTATAAAAGAAGACCTCTCCTCTTCATTTCACATCTGATATCTTGAGTATTGTTAGGCTGCCGAAATGGTGCTGGAATTGCTTCGAGGAATGAATGCCGCCTAGCCTTGGCTTGACTTTGTGCTTGAGAGATAGCATCTAGTGGAGAAGTTTGGTTGTTGTTGAGAGGATTTTGTAGTGAGGTTTGCATTGTAGCTTGGGTTTTGCTTTTGTAGTCCAATTTATTGCATTTCTTATCATTTTCTGGAGTTGCTAATATCAAGGCTGAATCTGTAGTTTCATTCATAAATTAGGAAACAAAATTTATCTCCTTCTGGGTATTGTCTTATTGCATTTCTCTAATAAGGGCGACCTTACTTGCTAAGTTTCAGATTTTACGATGAAGAATTGAATTTTATGGAAAGAAATCGCCCCTCACTAAAGGCCGTACCATTTGGGGTTCTCTTGGAGTTTGTGCAAAAAATAAATATCAGCTTTTGAGTTAGTTTTATGGTTCATTCTTGGGCGCCTTCATCCTAGGAGCACTTTGCATTAAGTCTTTTGCATTTTGGGTGAGTATTGAGGAAGTAGTGAGTAATTTAGTGGTTTCCTATGTTGCTGATTTAGCATTCTAAGAGCAGGTCTGTCACAAATCAGAAAATTGAGATTGGGTTTTTGAGTGGAGTTATTGGTCTTGGTACTATTGTTAAGCAAGGGAGAGTCTTCTATTTTGTTGCAGCACTAATTAGCTCTAATCTTATGCTCTTGGCAGGCATTCTTCATTATATTGTAAGCTGAACAGTAGTACTGTCAGCATTTCTTCTAATCTTGCTTTTCATGCTTTGTAATACCCACTGAATAAGTGGAAGAGGCTTGCTTTCCGCCTATTTACATTTGAATTGCATTGTAGTACTTAGCATCTCCACCATATAGTAGCTCCATTCCCACTCCGGGTTTGAAAGCACATTCTTGGTGTTGAGTTTACTTTCAAGACTTGTAGTTGGTAGGGATCCTCTGACCATATGTTCGTCCATCTTGGGCACATTCTTGGTTAGAGTTAATCTTACAGCATGCATTGAGATCCGTTGACCATATGCTCACACTTTGCCCAACTCAGGAGCTTGGTGTACATTCTTTGTTAGAGTTGTATTCCGCATCGTTTTGGTTTAAGTGCTAACCCTAATGGATGTGTGTTGCATTGCTTATTGTAATTAAAAATTGAAAAAATTGGTTCGGAATATTTCAGCTCCCCCTTTGATCAAGGCAAAGGAATCCTTAGAGCTGTAAGATAGTGTAGCGATAAGCTCTCCTTGAATACTGTAACAATCTGACCCAAATTTTTTTTTTTGATTTTGCTCTCTGACTGTTTGGGAATGAACTCAAACAGCAAACTGGAAGTCTCCCTTGCAAGTACGCCTTGAACCAAGGTTGTGAAATGAAGATACCCAGCTGTATAGACTTAAACGGCAGGCCAAAGGGTACCATAAATTGAAGCTGACATCCACCTTTCACTTCTCAAAAATCTGTGCAGAACAACCAAGGGGCCATACTACAAAAGGGGCAAATTTGTTTGATAAAATTGTAGAGTCCTCCAAAAAATCTAATATTGCATTAGTAGGGTCGCCCTAGCATGGGAATATGTGTGAACCAATACCCATTTTCAAATCCTTCATCATTTTTGACTTGTGAACAATAATATGATTCTCCAGGCAAACTGGAAACTCCAAAAAAAAGCCAAAATATCATTCCAATCTGAAAATAAAGCACTCCACACTAGAAATACCAGACCACACACCAAAATCCTACTGCAACCAATCAAAGTATTGAAATATCTTCATGCTTGAAAGCCCAAATGTGTTCTTTGCCTGAAAACACCCTACACCAGCCTGAGCAAGGTCTTTCATTGTTGGGGCTGATCTTAGAACTAAGGGGTATCTTCCTCAACTCCGTCGTGCAAGTCTCTGGCTTCAAACCAATAGCATAACACAATAAACAATCTCCAACATAAGTCTGAAAATGAGCCTCCAAAAGAGTTTTATGTTTCTTCATTGAGATGGGCACCCTAAACCCTAAATCCATGCCATTCAAAAGCTTTGTTTGAAATATTTCTCCAAGAGGGACGCCTAAGGTGAGGGTCATTTAAATTTTTAACTTTTAAAAACATCTTAAAGTGATAACTCTAGGCGCCTTGGTCACTTTTATGTCCCCTTATGACCCCTTGACACAACTTAATAACATAAAGTCACTTTTTTAATAACCCTTTTAAAAACATTAGCCAAATATTAAAATAATTCCACCAAGTGACTTTAGTCATCGAAATATACTCATATTGGCAAGCCAGACCTGGGCCATGCTTCGAACAGGACTTACTATTTTTAGTGATATACTAAAAATAGCAAATCATCATCCAAAGGCTCCAACTGGAGGCAACTGAAAAGCATTGAAGCTCAACACCGACAGCCCACAACTGCTGACCCCTACTAAAAATAGTAAAGACCTGGCAAAAACACCAACTCAACTGGAATTGAGTCCCCTAACTGAATCTCCTAGCCAACAAGAACCCGAAAATTGGCTAGAGGAAATGTCCATTGATACCTAAGTAGGAGGGGACATTACAAATACCATCCCCTTGAATAATGTATTTCATCAATGGCTAGATGAAGAGGCTATCACTCCCAACTTCTATATTAGGTACTCAAATGTCTCCTTTGTAAGAGGCTTTGTAAAGATGTTTGCAACATATTCCTGTGTAGCATTATATTCTAACTTTACCTATTGGTTTGCCAATTGCTCCCTTAAGAAATGATATTTGATTGGAATGTGTTTGGTTCAAGAATGCATCACAAGATTCTTCAATATATTGATTGCACTTGTATTATGACAAAGTATGGATATGGGATGATGATAATCTACCTTGATATCACTCAAAGTTTGCTTCATCCAAAGAACTTGAGCGCAACAAGGAGTTGCTGCAATAGACTCTGTCTCTGCTATAGACAAGGAAACAAAAGCCTATTTCTTACTTAACCATGATATAGGACAATTGCCTAGAAAGAATGCACCTCCACTTGTACTCTTTCAATCATCCACACTACCAGCCCAATCCACATCAGTGTCTGTTGCTAAGGTGAAGTCTTCACCTCTTTGGTACCACAACCCAAAATCCAAAGTGCCTTTTAAATATTTAAAGATCCTTTTAACTGCTTGCATATGGGTTTCTTTTGGTGGAGCTTTAAATCTTGCCACCATAACAATTGCTTGCATAATGTTAGGCCTTGAAGTTTCTACATATAACAGACTCCCAATCATTGATCTATAAAGAGTTTGATTGGTCTCAGGGGATTCATTATGTTTACTCAACTTGCACCTTGTGACCATGGGTGCACTCACAAGTTTGCAATCTTCCATTCTAAATTTCTTCAATATTTCCTTAATATCTTAATCTATGAAATAAACATTCCTTAATTTGATTGAGAAATTTGCAACCCAAGGAAGAAGTTCAACTCACCAAAAGCTCCTTTTGCATGTTCATGGCAAAATCTTGGCACATTTTATCATTGCTACCCCCAAAGATAATATCATCCACATAAACTACATTAGTCAATTGATGATCATCTTCAGTTCTAATATATAGTTTGCTGTCAGCAATACCTTTTTTAAAGCTTTGTTGTTGTAGATACTTATCCAATCTTGAGTACCAAGCCCTGGGGGTTTGTTTCAATCCATATAGTGCTTTCTTTAACTTATAAACATGATCCTCATTTTCAGATAAGATGAATCCTTCAAGTTGTTCAATGTACATTTCGTCTAGGTTTCCATTCAAAAATGCTGATTTTACATCCATCTAGTAGACTTTGAAATTCTTAAAACTAGCAAATGCTAAGAACATTCTTATAGCTTCAGGATGAGCAACTAGAGCAAATGTTTCTTCAAAATCAATACCTTTGACTTGAGTATATCCCTTGCATACTAATTACCCACTTAGTGCCAATTACATTTTTATCCTTAGGTTTTGGGACAAGTTCCCAAGTTTCATTCTTTTCAATTTGATTCAACTCCTCTTCCATGGTACTCATTGAGTGTTTGTCTTCACTTGCTTCCATAAAGTTTTTGGGTTTGATTTTAGATAGCAAGGATAAATTTGCATGTTTTGATGTAACGACCAATCTTCTCCTTGTCTGAATTTCTGTATGTTTGTCACCAAGAATTAAATCTTTTGGATGATTCTTCTAAACAAACCTAGATGGTGTCTTAGGTGCCTTTGATGATGTCTTTGAGTTTCTTTGCTCAACTTTCTTATGTTTAATCTCTTCCTCCACTTCTTCTTTGCAACTTTCTTCTTCTTGATAATCATCTTCTTGTGCCATTTTTTTTGTTGCCATTCATCATCTACTCGAACATTTGCACTTTCAATAATATTGTGCAACCTTTTATTGTAACATCTATAAGCTTTGCTTCTTGAAGAGTATCAAAGGAAAATACCTTCATTTTCCCTAGAGTCAAATTTTTCCAAGTCTCTTTTTATATAACATTTACTCCCAAATGCTTTGAAATACTTCACTGTGGCAAGCCCCCCCTTTCATAGTTCATATGGTGTTTTGGAATTGGTTGCTTTGATTTGTCCTTAGTTTAGAATGTGCACCGCTGTATGAACCGCTTCTCTCCAAAAGGTCTCTAGTAGCTTGGACTCATTTAAAATGGTCTTTGCCATTTCTTGGACCGTTCTATTTTTTCTTTCCACCACTCCATTTTGTTGTGGAGTCCTTGCGGTAGAAAGATGTCTCCTTGTACTATGCTATTCATAGTATTCTTCAAATTCTTTTGAAGTGAACTCTCCTCTTCTATCCGATCTCAAACATTTGATTTTTGGACCAATCTCATTCTGAACTAAGGCTTTGAATGCCTTAAACTTTTCAAAAGCTTCAAATTTTTCTTTCAAAAATATAACCAAGTCATTTTGGAATAATCACCAATTAATAACATGAAGGGGATTCGGTGCATCCCATTCTACACTGTGGGCCTGTCCATCCCAATGTCATCAAATATACGCATGAGTATGAAGTATACACGTGAATACACGTAATACACAAAGTATTCACATGAATCATGTGTTACAGAGCATACAAAGTAAACCTTTGAATACACTTGCATACACATAAATTATCTCAAATTATACACTTGAATACACAAACATGGGAAGCATGGAACATACATGTAATACGTGAAGCATACACAGGATTGCAGGAAAGATGCTTTGATACCAATTGTAATGTTCCCTTATTAGAGACATAAAATGCACAAGTTAGGGTAAGGGAATTGTGTTTACCAATCAATTAACTTATAAATGAAATTTGCCTTTAGGACTTGCACACATAATGCATAACCAACAAATACGACACAAAATCCTTGTTCATAGTTAGATTAGATAATTCAAGTTGTACACATTAAGAATAAGGCAAATGCATTGCTATGAAAGCATCACATTCTTATAAAACCTATTACTATGTATTGAATAGATTTTCATCCTTCCCTCTTTCCTGACCTCAGTGGATGATGGTAGAACTATTGTGCTAAGGGCGCGTGAACGGTCTCCAAGTGGACTCCCTCAAGGTTTCCTACCCGTCTTGGGACTATCCATCAAGTGACTGAATTACTCGCCTCTCCCTCCACAACTTCCTATCCTCAGTGGGTATTAGTGAAAGGGATTTTGCCCAAAATCTATTCTTATAGTAAGAATCATAATAGCTTATGAGGTACAATAATTGCTGCAAGCATCATTATCGGATAGTCGTAAACTATATATATATATATATATTTATCAAATATCGAAATATATTTATCAAGCTGTGAATCATATATATATATAAAATGTATTATATATCAAACATATATACCAACCATTACTAAACTCTTAATTTATTTGTTTATTTCCATTTATTTAACTTTTGACTAGTTTCCATCATAAATTGTAATCATCTATTCTATAACAGAAATTACTTACCTATTATTTAAAATATAAAATACTTACCATGCTAGCTGCTGAATAGTCTGCAGGTAGTCCTCATTGTTTATTTCCTTACTCCTCTTTCACAGTGACATATAAGTCAAACGTAACCCACAGGTAATATGAGATATAGCCTATGCACTACCACAGGATTCCATGTCCTTGCTCAATATCTATTCAGTTTCATGCATCATTGTTAGCGGCTCATAATCAGTAATCCTTATGACTTCTCCATTATCATTTGAAATCTCCTTGATTCAAGGATGGTGTTGTAAATAAGACAAATCATGAGACCTGGGACAACTTGCATATCTTGATAAAATACTAATATAAGTTTACTCTAGATGGTAGTGGCTTATAAAATATCTTCGGCCTCAAATAATACTCTACTACTTATGTTTGTATCTCCAATGATCGATGATTGGAAACAACTGAGATAACTCGATGCTATATGTACAAGGGATTTATAGTTTGGTGCAGAAGGCTCACCGCTCCTTGGGAGTAGCCATGAAGTCCCTATGGCAATTGAATGATTCTCCGAAAACCATCGATGTCTTTCCTGCTTTTAGTTTCTGATCTTATATACCTTGCTTTGCCCAAGTGACACATCCTTCCATTCTTCCAATAATATCACCTCTTATTGATGCCCTTATACTCTTATGTAAGTTGGCCTTAGGTTAATTAACAAATTAATATAATGAGGCGATCTTGTATATAAATCGGTATGTCTTCAATTAATACAATTGGGTGAATATTGCGATCTCAAGAAACATACATCGGTTTCCCCAATATATAATTTGGAGTTGGATTATAATGCATCGGCTTGTGATCTCTAATAATAGTATTTATAATTTAAAATGATATTCTGGATTATCTTTATTTTATTATTTTTATTTTGGATGTTGAGTATCATAATAATAACAATCAATTGTCTATATATATATATATAATTTATTCATTATAATAATATTTAGTATTTCTGTTTTGGTAATTGCAATATTATACTTAATATATATATTTTATACTTGACTATTATAATTATAATATTATCGGCGATAATTATAATGATATTTTAAATGGCCTTCTTTTATATTTATATTCTAATATTTCGTATTTTGGTTATGATTTTGGGGACATGACACTTTCCCATATCTCTCATTGCCTGTTTGTTGCCGATTTTGACAAGATTATCAAAGTTTGTGTCCCATCCTTATGTGCCATAGCCAACTCTCATCTTCTTTTCCCATATAACATTTTTCACCTTTGATTTCACATTCTTAAACACAAAATGTGAGTGTGTCCTTGGCCACACATTTGACTCACACTTAGGAGATAGTGTTTCAGCCCTTCGACATATAGGACATTCTCAGTTTTTGTTCTTCTATTATCTAGGTAAGAGGAACTTTTTCGGTTATCTTTGCTATAGCATTGTCCCCAAATTTCATTGTTTGTGCATTCACTTCCTTCAAGGTGAGAAATTTACTTTTATCACCGGTCATGTGGCTTGAGCATCCATTGTCAATATCCATTGGTCTTTCTCATTTTGAGCATAAGGCAGTTTGTACAAGCATGACCTCTCCTTTTCTCTCCATATTTTGGTGTTTTCCTCCTTGAGCTTTGCCATAGTTTCATTCTTTTTGTTTTGTTTGGGAGAATCTACAAAACCACTTATACAAAAACGTGCTGTGTGCCAAAATTATTGCACTTAAAGCATATAACATTATAGTCTACTAAAGGGGCAAAAGAGTTTTTGTTCTTGTTTATGAACCCATAAGGATTTCTATTCTTATTCCACCCAATATTTCTTGCATGTGTCCTAAAATCAATTGCTTTATGACCTAATTGATTACACATGAAACAAGAACCAAAGTGTTGTACCCAAACCAAATTTTTTGCTTCATTAAGGCATTTTGCTTAAAAGAGTTTAAACCTTGCTAGAATGATGTCAAAATACAGTTTTGGGCAAGCAAGCATGGACTTTGGTTAGTGTCGTGTCAGTCGTTAGTAGCAATTGAGCAATACCTGGAGCTTAGAATCTGAACCTGGGACTCAGAACAAGGCATATCACAATGGAGAAGCATTTCACGACAAGTTTTTACTCCTACAAGGTCATTTCAGTAGCAACGAAGGTGTTTACAGAGATCAAACAGATGTAGATTTTTAGCAGAAAAGCAAATTTGAGCCCCTGTAGCTTAGGGGCGCCCTTCTTTTTGAGGGCCCAGATCTTGTTGCTTTTGCTTGCAGATGCATTCAGTCTCTTTAGAATTAGTTTGGCTATCTGACGAGCTGTCCGGCGAAGTCATCCGAGTTGTAGAACTTTGGCAATTGAGGTTAGAAGCTAAAGGTAAGAGTTGATGCATGTCACAGAAGATGGTCAGTTCTCAGTTTGCTGCGCCCCTATAGCCTAGGGGCACCCTTGAATATGGCTCATCAGATGATGGTATTTGCAGAAATGGTCTTCTTGAGATCTATGCTAATCTAGTCTAGCTTCGCAACGCCCCAGTTAGCTAGTCAATCCGACATTTTGAGTGATCGTGGTAGAGATTCTACTAGACACGTAAATCAAAGGGTGGAGAAATGTAGTGATACACGCCTGTATCTCTGTAGGCCAGGGGCGCCCAGCCTTTAGGCTTGTCAGATGGGGTTTTTAGTTTTCAAAGTCTTCATGAGACTTGTGAGGAATTACTCCAACTATCCAACAAGCCCAACCATCAACCTTTGGGATTTGGCAAACGCTCGTATGTGCGAGGTCTTTGTAGAACGCTGAAAAGTGAAGACATTCGGAAAATGGCCAAGTATGGAATGTATATTTCACCTTGGAAAAGGCACCCTTCTCTTTGAGGTCTTAGAAGCAGTTTTCTTGCTTCGTCACCTCTAGAGACATCTCTCGTAAGTTGATCTAGCTACACGATGAGACAGACGGTGCGTGAATCAGAGCACTCCAGCTCCCGGTATCGACGGTCGAAGTAGGGTAGTTAGTTGAAAGTTATACTTTTGATAAAATGGTGTTCGAGCTTTCACAGGCCAAGGGTGCCCTTGCTTTTGGGGTCCCTAATGCAGTCTTTTGGTATCTTCCTGTAGAAACCCCTTGTTTCCCCTAATTCTGAATCTGAAAGTTTTCTGATGTTTTTCTGAAGTTTTGGGTTTTTGAACGTTTTTGACGTTTTTGAGATTTTTTTGCAATAAATGAAATATGGCGATATTTGCAAATAATTGAGGATAAATTCAGATAAAATATATATCTCTTGGAAATAATGAAATATAGACGCCAAAATGTATATAAATCTCTTCTGGAACAATTACATTAAGAATCCAATGCATGCAATAGAAAAGCAATGATTTTTGTATGAAAACCTGAAGATTTCAGCTTGCTGGTAATTAACTTGAACTGGTACGGCTGACATGCAAATCCACTTCTCCCTCTGTCTGAAGATGCTGAATGATGCCTGGATTGTGGACGCCTTGATTGGTGAAGACAGGAGTCAACTATGAAAGGCGATTTGCTTCCTTTGTAAATACGTCCTTTTTCTGGATGGTACGGCCTGTACAGTACAGATCTGTACGGCTGTGACAGCATTAAATGTCTTTGTACGGATCCTTTAAAAATTAATCTCTAACCCTCTGGAATATGGTGCGCCCTTCTAACTGCCAATGAGTGAGATGGTTTTTCTCTGAAACCCCAAGCATGGCTCTCTTCAATAGTACGGCCAAGTACAGAAAAGTACGGCCTTCTTTAAACAGCAGCAATAAAAATGACTTGGTACGGCTTCTTCCAATTTTCTCCAGATCTCTTGAAAGGTGCGCCTAAAGGTATGAATGCCTTCTGAATGCGAAAATACTCTGAAACTCTCTGTAAATATTTATTCTCTGAAGCTCAATAATTTCTTCTGGATGAAGAAATCTCACAGCTGGCAGTAAATCGGGTGATATCTCACACCCTCTGAACTGATTCAATGGAGATGGCTCGTTCTCCAAGAATTTCGAACACAAACCCTAAGGTCTCCGTTCTCAGACAAAACTGATGAATTTTCAACAAGTCAAAAAAATGCATAATGGCTCAAAATCCCAATGCAAAACCTTTATTCTTCTCAAAAGGGCGAATTCCTTAATAATAGGGATTATTAAAATTCGACTTCTTCCTTTTTTGATTTATTTCAATAGTCTCAACATTAATTTTTAATTATTAAATTAATCGTCAACTGGCCCCTTTTAATGTTGGGCGCCCCCTCAAAAAGAATCACTTAAGTTATAATTTTAATATTATAACTTTATATTATAATCATTAAATAATTAATATTTAATTAATGCAATTAAATATTAATATTTCCTTGATTACTCATCCGATGACTGATCCGTCTGAAGCTGACGAACACTGAAGTGATTCTGAACGCTGCCAAAGCCATACTGCTAAAAATAGCAGGGGTCCCACGCTGCCTGCCAGGAACTGCTAAAAATAGCAACTCTGCAAGAAACGTCCGAATGAGCCCGAACGAAAGCCAATTGATCAAAACCTGACAAATCTGAAGCTGAGCCAAGCTCCGAAATGACCCTCTATCCAAACTATCAGCCTACGAAGGTCGCATGATAGGCCAATCTTATGAACTCTGATGCTCGCCAAAAATGGGGACATGACACTTCCATATAGTCGTTGGATGCGGAATACTTCCAGTCATGCAGTGAGCCTACCATCCAGTTAGTACGATTCATTGTTTGTCGTCAGCAACAGTTAGAAGCGTCAGATAGCAGAACGGAGAAATGGTTAAGTCTGGTGCCTGAAAATCAGTTTAATCAAAGACGCCTAATTTTTCGAGGTGTCAAACGTTGGTTTTAGTAGTTACAACTCCCAACAAGCATTTCATCCTTGCTTTGCAGGCTTTGCGATGAATATCTCAGCTTGATCTCAGCATCACTTAGTCGCTTGGAAATCAAAGCTGAATATGGTCAACTGTAATTTTGTAGTCAGCTACAAAATAGGAAGTTAGCATTTATCTCTTGCAAACGGACCCCTAGAAGGCCAAATAAGGACTTTTCGAAATCAACAAAGTTCATCGGGTGCATCTAGATGCTTTGCTTTATTGCTAACTGATTAAAAATAATATTTAGTATTTATTTTGCATGCATAAGTATTAAATGGCGAGCGCCTTTTTGATGCTTATTCTCAAAAACGCATGTGATGGCAACTCAATATTTTATTATTATTTTGTAATCTGGACTTTGAGTCAGTTGCAGTTCAATTGGAGGGTGTCCAATCAAAAACATTCTTTTTCAGGCAGGTTTTTAAAAGCTTGCAGTCATCCTTTATGGCGCGATTTTGAAATATTCCGAGCCAATTTTTTTTCAAATTTTCAATACAATAATCAGAGCAATACACAGTCGTTAGGGTTAAATCTAAACCAAAATGATGCTGAAGCAACTCTAACCAGAATGTACACCAGGATCCCGATGTGGGCAAGGTGTGAGCATTGGTCAGAGGATCTGAATACTGAAAACAAAGCTGGAAGGAACTCTAACCAAGAATGGTGCCAGTGATGGCGAGCATATGGTCAGAGGATCTTAATAGAAATGTTGATACAAAAACTCTAACCAAGAAATGCGTCGGCTAACGACGAGCATGTGGTCAGAGGATCCCTACCATCTAATAAGCTGAAAGCAAACTCAACACCAAGTATGTGCTACTCAATCCAATACGGAAATGAGGCCACCATATGGTGGAGATAAAAGAAATACAATTGCAATTACAGAATGTAAAGATGAGCATTACAAATCATGATTAAGCAAGATTAAAGAACTGTTGTCAGTACTACTGTCAGCTTACAATATGATAGAGAATTCGCATGCCAAGAGCATAGAGTTAGAACAATTCAACGAGCATTTAAATAGAGAATTCTCCTTGCTTAATGGAAATACCAAGACTGATTTCTTCTCTCAAAAACCAGATTTAAGATTCTGATCTATTCAGATCTGCACCTTTAAATGTAAAACCAGCACCTTGAGATCGCACTAAAATGGACATATCTCTCTCACAACTCATCCAATTGACGTGAAACGAAAAGCAAAAGACCCTAATGATGAAGGCGACCAAGATAGAGCACAGAAAACTAAGCAAAAGACTATATTATTTATGCACGAATTCCAAGGCAGAAACAGATGGTACAGCCCTCAAGGAAGGGCGATCTGCGTTTAAAAATTCAATCATTCACTATAAAATCTGCAACTTAAGGAAAATGGACGCCCCTTATAGATAGAGAGATATAATCAGTACCTAGAATGACTCTTTTTGTATTTTCTGACTTATGAATTAAAACTACTATCTGCTGTAACAAAAATGCAACTCCAGAATTCCCCTAATATGCATAAACTGAATTACAAAGCCACCAAATACTAAGATGCAGAAATCTCACAATAAATCACTTAAAACTACACTATTCACCACTAGTCGCTATCTTTCAAGCGAGAAGCAATGCCAAGCTAGGAGGCTTACATTCCTCGAAGCAATCCCAAAGCCAATCCGGCAGCATAACATTCCTGTAGACAAAAGATGCTGAAATGAGAACCAATGGCTTCCTTTTATAATTTCGAATTGACCTTCTCGAAACCCTAATCTTCCTTTTTGAGTCAAACCCTAATTCTCCAATAGATGGCGTCCCACTTTCCCAAGCAATACTTGACTTTTGATTATAAACTTTATCTCTTCCTTGAAGTTGGCGTCCAACTTATGCTTGGATTAAATCTTTTAATAAGAAATATAATTAATCCTTCAATGGGGCGCCCACCCATAAAGAACATCTTTTAAAACAACTTAAAGTGAAGTTGCTAGGCCAAGGGGTCAATGTTAAAATATAACATTAAAACAAGACTTAATTAAAATAATTCAACTTATCTCTCCAATTGTGCCCTAAAGCCCAAAAATGAATAAGCCAACTGATCAGTCTGAAATGGAAAGCCAACCGTGCCAAAACCAACAGGACCATTGCTCGAAATAGAATTTACTAAAAATAGTAAATTCCTGAAGATGCTCAGAATGCCACGAAAAACATACCACTACGAAGCTCTCTGAAAACCCAGAAAGAATCCGTCATTAAAATAACCAACCTTGAGCAAGAGCATTCTTCAAAACTAGAAACCCTAATTTCACCTTCCGAATAGCCTACGGGTCTCCAGAATAGGCCAACGGTCACTGGAAAGATCGTGCTCGAGAAGGGGACATTACAGTCCGCCCTCCCCAAGATTGCTTGTCCTCAAGCAATCGCAACTCTGGATGCTGGAGAATCTCATCATTCTCCCAAGTTGCATCCTCTATAGGCAAGTTTTTCCACTTCACCAAGTATTCTCTGATTGTTCTTTTCCTCAAAGAACGCTCTCGAGAATCAAGAATCTCCTCTGGAATTAAAACCAACTATCCTTCTTCATCCAAAGGAGGCAACTGTGATGAAGCAATAACATTATGTCCAAGCGCCTTCTTGAGGCAAGACATGTGGAAGACATTGTGCACTTTGCTACTTGAAGGTAGCTCCAACTCATACGCTACTGCTCCCACTCTCTTGATAACCTTGAATAGCCCATAGAAGTGAGGTTTGAGCTTCTCAGCTCCACTCTTCTTGAGAGTAGACTGTTTGGAAGGCTGTAGTCGGAGATAAACCATATCCCCAACCTCGAAAGAGCGCTCAACACGCCGCTGATCAGCATACCTCTTCTGCTGATTCTGAGCAATCTGAAGATTGTTTTTCAATGATTTCATGATATCTTGACTCTATTGCAATAAGTCCTTGGCTTGAGGAGCTTTGCTATCACCAAACACCAAATCAACAAAGCTAGGTGCTTCATAACCATAAAGAGCCAAGAAAGGTGACATTTTTATTGACATATGAAAGGAAGAATTATAACAGTACTCGCCTATGTGAAGCCACTTAACCCACGCTCTTTGCTGTTCCGAAACATAGTTTCTCAAGTAGCCTTCCAACCACTTGTTCACTATTTCAATTTGTCCATCTGTTTGGGGGTGATAATTAGTGCTTGGAGTAAGCACAATACCACTCATTCTGAAGACCTCTTGCCAAAAAGTGCTTAGGAACTTGCTGTCCCTATCACTCACAATGTTTTTTGGCAGCCCATGTAACCTAAACACCTTATGAAAAAACATATCTGCAACTTGGGCTGCTGTAAAAGAGCTGGTAATGGCGAGGAAATGAGCAAATTTCGTTAGTCTATCCACTACAACATAGATACAAT
Organism: Sequoia sempervirens; assembly: GCA_007258455.2. Classification (NCBI taxonomy): domain Eukaryota; kingdom Viridiplantae; phylum Streptophyta; class Pinopsida; order Cupressales; family Cupressaceae; genus Sequoia; species Sequoia sempervirens. The sequence goes on from VDFB02044908.1 coordinate 163,222, forward strand.
CCTTCCCTTGGACCTTGGGCAACCCCGTGATGAAGTCCATCGATATGCTTTCCCTTTTTTGATTGGGAATAGGGAGAGGTTGCAGCAGACCAACTGGTAGAGTATGCTCATTCTTGTTCATTTGACAAACAAGACACTCCTGAATGTAGCGTTGAACTTCCCGTTTCAACCCTTTCCAAGAAAATCTTTCCCGGATCTGCCTATATGTCTTAAAGAACCCTTGATGACTAGCAAGCGGAATGTCATGAAATGCCAACAAAACCTTCTTTCTAAGCTTAGAATCAGCTACCAAAAAGATTCTACCCTTGTAGTGTATCAACCCTTCAACCACTTTGTACATTTCGTCATGAAAAGTACCCTCAAGGATGCTGGTTGCAAACTGATTTTTGGCATAATTAGCAAGCAACATGTCCTTCCAATCAGCAGTAAGCTCACACAATGAGCTCAAATGGGGTCTCCTAGACAGAGCATCAGCCACAATGTTATTTTTCCCTTTGACATACTCAATGTCAAAGTCGTAAGTTTGAAGCTTACTCACCCACTTTTGTTGCCTCTCGTTCAGATCCTTCTGATGCATGAAGTGTTTGAGACTATTGTGATCAGTCTTGACCACGAACTTGTTTCCCACCAAATACTGTCTGAACTTAGCTAATGCATGCATAATGGCAAGCATTTCCTTGTCATAGATAGAGTATGTCCTTTCAACACCCCTCAGTTTTCTGCTCTCAAACACAATGGGATGTTTGTCTTGCATCAAGACAGCCCCAACTCCTTCACCAGATGCATCACATTGTAGCTCGAAAGGCTTGGAAAAATCCGGAATGGCCAGAACCGGACAAGAGCTCATGATCCTCTTAAACTTATCAAAAACAGTCTGAGCCTTTTTTGACCAACAAAAAGCCCCTTTTTTTGTGAGATCAGTAAGAGGAGCAACATTATGTGAGTAGCCTTTCACAAATCTTCGGTAAAATCCACAAAGACCCAAGAACCCTTTCAATTGAGTCAAGTTCTCAGGAGGTGGCCAATCAACAACTGCCTTGATCTTTTCAGGATCAACCTTCACTCCCTCAGCACTGATTATGTGGCCAAGGTAAAGTAGCTCCTTCATTCCAAATTCACATTTGGATTCTTTGGCAAACAAGCTCTCAGATTCTAAGATGCTAAGCACTTCCTCCAAGTGCTTGAGATGTTCTTCCCATGTCTTGCTGAAAACCAGGATGTCATCAAAAAATATCAACACAAACTTCCTCAATTGCTTCTGAAAGACTCTGTTCATACAAGACTGGAAGGTAGCAAGAGCATTAGTCAATCCAAATGGCATGACTAGAAACTCGAAGTGGCCATAGTGACATCTAAAAGCTGTCTTCTCAACATCAGATCCTCTCATCCGAATCTAGTGGTAGCCCGATCTCAAATTGATCTTTGAAAAGAACTTCGCCCCATGTAGCTCATCAATGAGCTCATCTATCCTTGGAATGGGGTATTGGTTTTTGATGGTGCTTTGATTCAAAGCACGATAGTCCACACACATGCGCATGGTCCCATCCTTCTTCTTCACAAGAACCACTGCTGAAGCGAAGGGACTCTTGCTTGGATGAATGAAACCCATCTCCAAGAGTTCCTGAATATTTTTCTCAATATCATCCTTCTGCTTCTTAGGGTACCGATATGGAGTTGTAATAACTGGTTTAGCTCCTTCCTTGAGCGAACCCCGTTTAGGTGGTGGTCCAGGAGGTAAATCAACAAATACCTTGCTCTTTTTTGTGAGTAAAAACTGAACATCAGGAGGATAGTCTCTCTTAGTTTCAACCGGACTAGCAGAAAGAATCATACACTCTGCAGCCCACTCAGCTTGATCATGGCGAATCAGCCTTGCCATTCTCTTGAATGACATAACCCGAGGACCCCCATTGGACATTCCTCTTAGCACTACTCTCTTCCCATCGGATTGAAACTTGAGCTCCATACTTTGTAGATTTAAGGAGATCTCTCCAAGTGAACGCAGCCATTGAATGCCCAAAACAGCATCCGTATCTCCAATGTTGACTACATAGAAGTCGTCCTTGACTTCGTAGTTTCCCAACTACATAGTCATGTTTGAGATCTTCTTGGTACATGAAATGTGGAACCCATCAGCAACCATGACCTTGAAGCCTTCAAACTCTTCTGTTTGCAGCCCTTTCTTTGCCACCACAACTTCATCAATGAAGTTATGTGTTGCCCCGGTGTCAATCAAAGCAACTATTCGCTGCCCCTTAATCATCCCTCGAACCTTGAAGGATTCATTCCTTTGAAAACTCGAAAGTTGAGCCAAAATATCTCTGCTTCCCTTTTCATCTTCAGACTCTTCTGGAACTCTTTCCACTTCACTATCTTCAAAATCAGATTGCTGGTTTGAAAAATCAGAATTACTTTCACTAGCTGAATAGTACTCAATCTGATTAAATTTAACTCCCTTTGGGCAAACATGATCTTGAGACCATTTTTCCCTACATGGGAAACATAACCCCTTTCTTCTGAGTTCGTTCAGTGTCTCTGGTTCCAATCTTGTGACATGAGGATTATGTTGTTTGAACTCCTTATGCTGAGGTCTCAAAGGGGGTCTTTGATGATGTCTTTTCCCTTTATCCCCTTTGTGGAATGATGGCTTGGATTGAAACTTTGCCGTAGGAGCAGCCCACTCCATGTTTCTTGCTTTCTTCATTGCCTCCTGTAGGGAGGGTGGATCAAAAGCTTTAATCCAACCCTTGAGTGGTTCCATCAATCCTTCACTGAAAAGGATTACCAACTGCCTCTCTGTGATTCCAGTGACCATGATTGAGAGTCTCTGAAACTCAGCTATGTAGGCATCAACTGTGCCATACTGCCTCAACTGGGCCAATTCTCTGAAATGTATTTCAGGATCTTTTTTTTCAAATCTCTCAATGAGCCTATTGGTGAACTCATCATAAGTTGTGATAGACCGATGACCCAAGGTGACTAGGCCATGGTACCACCACTCGTGCGCCACCCTATCTAGGTGTAGCGTAGCGAACTTAATCGCCTCCTCTTCTGCCATGGGTCTAAGAGCTAGATGGTTATCTAGCTTCTGTATCCAAGCTTGAGCTGAACTGTTATCACTTCCGTCATAGTGTGGAAGTATAACCTTGTTGACAACTTGGTACAAGTCCCCTTGAACGGTTGTTCTTCTTTGCTCATAATGTCTCCCTTGTCCCTTATTCTTTCTTTTATGATACATAAAATCATTATAGGACATATCCTTCTTGATTTCATCAGAGAGAGAATCATACTCCGTACGGCCAAGTCTCAACTGTTCCACGAATGAAGCATTCTCTTTAGGATCAGGTTGAGTGTTTACTGGTGCCAAGAAGGTGGGTTTGAATGGCCGGGATGAAATGTAAGTGTTGTTTGAAATAGGCTGAGCAGCATGTCCATCATGCTAGTTGGAGGCACTGTGTTCTCCTCTATGTCCAGGATTGCTTTGTGGAGTTGTGTTCTGGCCCACTTTTCCCATCATGAGGGATACCATATCCATCAAGGCATCCATTTTCCTTTCAAATCTCTTTCCGGGACTTATCGATCTCTCTCTTCCCTTTCCACTATCATTTCTGTTGCTGGTAAACCTCTCGTTACCCTTGACTGACCTCTCACCTTCTGCCATATCTATTTCCTTAGAAGACTCCCAATGAGCCCTCAAGACCTCTGAAGCTGTCTGACTTTCTGGAGCCTGATAGGGCTGAAACGGTTTTGCAACTTTCTTGTCTTCCCTTGCTATGTATCTCTTTTCTCTGTCACTCATAGACGGTTTGTTCACAGGATGGCAAGATACATGGCTCTGATACCACTGAAATATTCCGAGCCAATTTTTTTTCAAATTTTCAATACAATAATCAGAGCAATACATAGTTGTTAGGGTTAAATCTAAACCAAAACAATGCTGAAGCAACTCTAACTAGAATGTACACCAGGATCCCGATGTGGGCAAGGTGTGAGCATTGGTCAGAGGATCTGAATACTGAAAACAAAGCTGGAAGGAACTCTAACCAAGAATGGCGCCAGTGATGGCGAGCATATGGTTAGAGGATCTTAATAGAAATGTTGATACAAAAACTCTAACCAAGAAATGCGTCGGCGAATGGCGAGCATGTGGTCAGAGGATCCCTACCATCTAATAAACTGAAAGCAAACTCAACACCAAGTATGTGCTACTCAATCCAATACGGAAATGAGACGACCATATGGTGGAGATAAAAGAAATACAATTGCAATTACAGAATGTAAAGATGAGCATTACAAATCATGATTAAGCAAGATTAAAGAACTGCTATCAGTACTACTGTCAACTTACAATATGATAGAGAATTCGCCTGCCAAGAGCATAGAGTTAGAACAATTCAACGAGCATTTAAATAGAGAATTCTCCTTGCTTAATGGAAATACCAAGACTGATTTCTTCTCTCAAAAACCAGATTTAAGATTCTGATCTATTCAGATCTGCACTTTAAATGTAAAACCAGCACCCTGAGATCACACTAAAATGAACATATCTCTCTCACAACTCATCCAATTGACGTGAAACGAAAAGAAAAAGACCCTAATGATGAAGGCGACCAAGATAGAGCACAAAAAACTAAGCAAAAGACTCTATATTATTTATGCACGAATTCCAAGGCAGAAACAGATGGTACGACCCTCTAGGAAGGGTGATCTGCCTTTAAAAATTCAATCATTCACTATAAAATCTGCAACTTAAGGAAAATGGACGCCCCTTATAGATAGAGAGATATAATCAGTACCTAGAATGACTCTTTTTGTATTTTCTGACTTATGAATTAAAACTACAATCTGCTGTAACAAAAATGCAACTCCAGAATTCCCCTAATATGCATAGACTGAATTACAAAGCCACCAAATACTAAGATGCAGAAATCTCACAATAAATCACTCAAAACTACACTATCTCACCACTAGTCGCTATCTTTCAAGCGAGAAGCAATGCCAAGCTAGGAGGCTTACATTCCTCGAAGCAATCCCAAAGCCAATCCGACAGCATAACATTCTTGTAGACAAAAGATGCTGAAATGAGAATCAATGGCTTCCTTTTATAATTTCCAATTGACCTTCTCAAAACCCTAATCTTCCTTTTTGAGTCAATCCCGAATTCTCCAATAGATGGTGTCCCACTTTCCCAAGCAATACTTGACTTTTGATTATAAACTTTATCTCTTCTTTGAAGTTGGCGTCCAACTTATGCTTGGATTAAATCTTTTAATAAGAAATATAATTAATTCCTTCAATGAGGCGCCCACCCATAAAGAACATCTTTTAAAACAACTTAAAGTGAAGTTGCTAGGCCAAGGGGGTCAATGTTAAAATATAACATTAAAACAAGACTTAATTAAAATAATTCAACTTATCTCTCCAATTGTGCCCCAAAGCCCAAAAATGAATAAGACAACTGATCAGTTTGAAATGGAAAGCCAACCGTGCCGAAACCAATAGGACCACTGCCCGAAATAGAATTTACTAAAAATAGTAAATTCTTGAAGATGCTCAGAATGCCACGGAAAACATACCACTGCGAAGTTCTCTGAAAACCTAGAAAGAATCCGCCATTAAAATAACCAACCTTGAGCAAGAGCATCCTTCAAAACCAGAAACCCTAATTTCACCTTCCGAATAGCCTACGGGTCTCCAGAATAGGCCAATGGTCATTGGAAAGATCATGCTCGAGAAGGGGACATTACAGATTTCATTCTATTTAATCATGGCGCCTACCATTATTCACTCATCCAGCTTCAGAAAATCGTATTTCTTCAAGGTAGAGACAATTTTGCTCCAGAGTTGGGCAATTTTTGTCAGTAGTCAGTGATCAAAACATCAGATATTCCTTTTGCAGGTACAAGTTCATAGTTATCAACAAATTTGAAGAACTAGGTGGCGATTTTGACAGAGAAAAACACTTAAGAAACGTCTTTTCTCTTCTTAGATTCTTCCAATTTCTCTCAAATTCAATTCGCATGTTTGAGTAATAGGAAAATTTTGGCAAAATTAATCATCTGGATTGATTCTACATAGTTTGCTCGAGAAAACCAATGTGCTTGAATTTTTCAGGAAAATTTACTCTAGTGCATCAGTTTTCGAGGTTCTAATTTTTTTCAACTGAAAATTCCTTGCATGGTCGAGTAGAAGTGAAATTTTCGCATTTCTGACGTTCTAGGTTGTCTTAGAATATTTTTCTGGACAAAACCCATATCTCAGATTTTTCGCTGAAAATTGCCCTTCGATAGGCTATTTTTAGCTTTCTACAAATCTTGTTAGAATATAGCCGTGTTCACAGTCAATAGGCGAGATTTTCAAAATGCAATACACTTAGCTCAAATTCAAGACCAAATTGGTCCTGACTCATGATTTCATTAGGACAGTTGATACGAATCTTCACAAGGTGCTTCCAAAAGCAGTCTTAGATCCTGTCAAGATCAAAGATTCGATTCTCCAGAACATTCAATAGTCCGGGTTACTTGAGGCCGCCTCCATACCTATCTCAGTTCATTGCGTGGAGTTTGTAATTTCTTGTGTTAAGCATTACAACTCTGCTACTCGTGAGTTAGTGTCAGTAGATGGACGAGTTATATGTAGTCTCCAGCCCCTGGACGTCGAAAGATGTTTTGGTATCCCTCAGCACCCAAGCAGTCTGGTCATTTGTATGGAGTAGTGTGAGCATGCATTCAACACTGATATGGACAAGTGCCAAAGTAAGATGGTAGAGCGATGATTGAAGCAAAAGAAGAACAAATTGCCAAACAACGTGGGTCGCAGTGAGTACAAGGATGAGTACGTAATTCTAATCACACTCTTGAATCGTGTCTCAGGTCATTTAGATGCAAACATTTTCCAGCCTTGGATGTATTACATCATTGGTCGCATCATATCTGGGCAAGAGCATTATGATTGGGCATCCTTCATCAGCGATATTCTCTATGAGCAAATCACCGGTTTCCTAGTTGTCCACGAGTTTCACATGTGTTCTTACCTCGTGTACTTGATCGCTTACCAGGGTTAGTTTAGTGGATTGAACACGGTGGGCATACTATGTGTTCAGAAAGTCTATCACTATTATGATCAGCTTGAGTTCACTAAGGCTGAACGTCACTTCAAGCGTGTTCACGAGGCTTTCCTGACTTATACAGTGAGAAACTTGGATCGGGAGTTGCACATTCATATGTTGGCGGTTGCTAGAGCAACGATGGTTGATTGGGCAAATTGGTTCATTCAGTTCCCTACATACACCTACATCCAAGTATATGGATTTATAGGAAATCCAGCCATGCGTCCATGCTATCCTTCAGATAGGAAAGTTTTCATGGAGTTCCTAAGGCAATGACATGATGTTCATCGTCTTTTGCGCCGCAAGTATAAACAGGTTACCAACTTTCTCGTGTAGTTCAGAATCTATTACTGCAGAACGACAATTGATGCCAAAGCTGCAGGACAAGAGTTAGAGAATTGCAAACTCAAGTATCTTATTGATACACGCCCCTATGATCCTTGGGGTCGTTATTCAGAGCGTCTTGGCATTCACTCATACCATAAGCCTACAATGGAGGACTATTGGGCAAATTGCGAGGACGACTTTGAGGTGCGTAGACATAGCTATGGCCGCTTCTCTCTCTCACAATTTTTTGTCTTTTTGGTAGATGTGGGAGGTTTATCAAATGATGAGGGAGAAGTCTTCCTCAGTTTTTCAGAGAGCAGGTTGATACACAACCACTGCTGGCAGTTGATTGGTATGCCAAGGAGTACGCATCAGTAAAGGAGAGGTCTAGTAGAGTTATCCAAAACAGTATACTTTACCTCGACAGCAAGAAGACTAGGAGGGTAAATGTGCCCAGAGCAGAGCCGCCACCAGTGGATCCTTCGTTACCTTCCTTGTCTAAACCCAAATAGAAGAAGAGGACTAATCCTCCAAAGAAGAGTCAAGCGCCAAACAATTCAAAAAGGAAAGGCGCTTGCCATTGGTACACACACGAAGCCTGTGTAGAGGCCAATTCAGAGTTTGCCAAAGCCTGAGGTCCAACCTTGAGTTCCATCACCGACCCTAGAGCAGTCACCAGTCGCAATTCACAGTGAATTGGACTTAGACTCTCCATCTCGTAGTAGCTCCTCTACATATTCACTCTCGTCAGATCCTCTTGTTTTTAGTACAGATCCTTCCAGTGGCATTAGTCGAGACCAGTCTTGGATTGAAGCTCAATTGGGAAGGAAGAGGAGGCAGCCATCCTATGTCCTTGATCATTCTAATTTTGAGCATGTTTATCAGGATGCACCAGACAAGAGGATCAAGAAATAGGTCCACATAAAGAGGAATGCTGATATGGAGATCGTCGTTGAGATTGCCATACCTCTAGAGGGGAAGAGTTTGGATGAGATTGAAGTTTAGGACTTCGAGGTGATCACAGTCAACCTTGGTTGAAGCACCCGCCAGACACAGGTTGATCTCCTACAGGTTGCTACGTACAGCGCTAGGGATAGAATACTGAAGGACGGAGAAGACAAGGCAACCCTCAAGGCTGAAATCAAACAGCTTCATCAATACATTTCTAGCCTTGTACATAGGTCAGATGTTATCGCCACACTCCCGCCGATGCTTGAGCCACCAGTAGAACAGGTCAACTTGATCACCTGGTTGCATACGACAAGCGTTTGGAGGATTGGGAGTTCATTGCTAGAGGACGCTCTGTGCTTGCAGAGTTATATCAGTTGCGGTACAATGCACGAGAGCTCCGTCTACGTCTCCAAGATGAGGAGCGAGACATGGCGATTAATAGACCATGGGATGAGATTATGATTGCTCACCTGAGTGTGGCATATGAATCAGTCACAGATGCGGAAGATAAAGAAGCTATCTACTCCTGGAAGACACAGTTGGTTTTAAAGGCGAAGATAGGAGAGACGATGGCATTCGAGTTGGCTAAGAGTAGAGAGCACGTCACTAGTGCACTCCGATATGTGAGAACTCTCGTGTGCCACATACCATACCAGTATCAAATTGAGGGTGGTGCGTATGTTGAACTTGCTGACATACAGTCAGAGCTCTAGGCACTCATTCATAGTATTTTCAGTGGGGAGACCGTTGGTTGCAAGATGGATCAGCTTACAGTCATGTCAGCATTGTTCGATGAAGCAACCAGGAGTAGAGGTGAACTTCAATGTCAAATCTCAGCTGGTGAGGATAGACATAGCATACTTTGACAGAGTATCGGTGCTCCAGACAGTGATGCAGTTAACAATCTCGTTGAGGGATTGGTTGCTCGAGATCACGACTAGTAGACTTCAGTTCCCACCTCTCAGAATAGTCATTAAACACAAGAGTGAAACATGGTGTTACCTTTTCAAGTTAGCTCGCTATCACATCTCATGCATGTCTATTCTGGGATCATCTATGTTTACTTGGAGTTGTATTTAGGGTTTACGTTAACAAATGGTAGTATTCTAGTTAACTTTGCTTTCAATAAGGATGTGCATGCTTGCACATTGTCCATTTAGATTAATTGTACCGGTTAACTGATGGTAGTGAAATATTCCGAGCCAAATATTTTCGTTTTTTCAATAACAGATTACAAACCAATGCACTTGTTAAGGTTAGCAGCTAAACCAAAACGTGCTGAAGCAACTCTAACCATAATGTACACCAAGATCCCGATGTGGGCAAGGTGTGAGCATTGGTCAGAGGATCTAAATCAAATTGCTTATGCAGGAACTCTAACCAAGAATGGCGCCGATAATGGCGAGCATATGGTCAGAGGATCTTCTACCCTAAGTACTGAAAGGGAACTCGACACCAAGTATGTGCTACCCAATCCAGTATGGAGTGAGGGGCGACCATATGGTGGAGTGTTACAAAGTACAATGCTTGAAAGAAATACTGAAAAGCTGAAAGTACTCAACACCCAGAATGTGCTTGCTAACCCAGAGTGGGAAAGTAGCTACCATAGGGCGGAGGTAAATTAAATACAATATGAAATGCTGAAAGTAAAGATGAGCATTACAATTTGATAAAGCAAGACTCTAAATTGCTGTCAGTACTACTGCCAGCTTACAATATGAAAGATGATATCTTGCTAGCAATGCGAATCAGCATATAAATAGAGTTGCAACAATATTAGAGAATTTCTTTTGCTGAGAGTAAAGCTTAAAACTGAAATAGCACTAAACAGATCCAACCTCTTTTCCAAACTTGGGCAATCCCCAATGAAGCCTCCGCATAGCCTTTAATGAACTCTCACACCCATCCAATAAGGAAGTTGCAGATTTCTCCAAACTGTTATGACAGACCTGCACCTTTCAACAAATAACTAGCAACATAGAGATTCCTTGAATAGCTCGAAACTCACTCCCTACTTACTCAAATTGCATGATATCAATTGCAAATCACTACTAGAATGGAGGCGCTCAAACTAATAACAAAAAACAGACTTAAAATGCAAACAATATTTAATGCACAATTTCCAAGACAAAGCAGATGTACGGCCCAGCACAGGGGCGATTTCTCTTTATAAAATTTGATGCTTCTCTAAAAAATCTACAACCTGGCACAAATGGGCGCCTAGCCTAGACAGAAGAGATTATGCAATACCCATAACAAATATTTTTGTATTTTTTGATTTACGAATAAAAACACGGATCTGCTGTAGCTAAAATGCAATTTCTAAAAATTAGCTAATATGCAAAAATCTGATCTAGATAGCCACAATCTGATTACAATGCACACATCTCAAAGCAAACTCACAAACTAGACTAAATCACCACTAGTTGTTGTATTGCAAGCAAGAAGCAATGCTCAAGCTAGGAGGCCTTCATTCCTCGAAGCAGTTCCAGAGCCAAACCGGCAGCATAACGATACTGTAGACCAAAGATACCAAAATGAAGACCCAAGGCTTTCTTTTATAACTGTTTGAGAGGACCCTCCAGAAGCTTCCAGAAGGTGCACCCTAATTTCAAGATGCTTTTAGGGTTTGATTTAACCAAGCCTTCCTTCAAGATGGCGTACTTTTCACTTGATTGTTTTAAATTAATTAAAATTTGACTTTCATAAAGGTTGGCGTCCCTTTTTACCACTTTATTTTTCAACCTTTGGAATATTAAAATCCATCACCAAATGAGGCGCCACCCATCAAAGTCCCCCTTTTTAAAACAACATAAAGTTGTTTCACTAGGCCAAGGGGTCATAACATTAAAATAAAACATTATTTTAATTAAAATACTTCTCTCCAGAAAAGGCATCAAACGGCCAAAACGATATTACCAACTGAACTGATAGAAGAGGAAAGCCTGCTGAGCTGATGCTGACTGGACCACTGCTAAAAATAGAATTTACTAAAAATAGTAAATTCGAGAAGTTGCTTAGAATGCGATGTAGGCGCCACCATTGCGAAGCTCTCTGAAAACCCAAAAAGAAACCGCAATCCAAAATCCCAAACTCCAACAAGCAGAACCCTGAATCTTCAAGAGAACCCACCAAATAGTCGGAAACCCTAATTCTTCCTCTGATTAGCTGACAACACTCCGATAATAGGCCATCAATCACTGAGAAGTGCAGTGCTAAGAATGGGGACATTACAGGTAGCTTTCCAGTTAATTGTATAGTTTGATTTATTAGGGTTTAGCAATAAATCTTGCATGCATTGCAAGATTGTAGTTGACTCAAGGTGATTTTAGGGTTCCCTACACCTTTTGATGTCTATAAATAAGAGTTTTTGCTCATTAGTACATAACTTTTGCACGAGAGAGAAATATATGCTGTGCCTACCTTGCCTATAATATTGCTCGTTCTGTATCTGTTCATGAGTATCTATTGTGATAATGAATTGTTATGCCACTTGTGTTTCATGCAATTATTATGGTGAATGCTTGCTTTAGTTAAATATAGTGACTAGTTTGATCGTAAATTGTATGCGTGTCTCGCCTATGCAATTTACTGTCCTAGTTGGCTATCCTTTGTGTTTTGTATTCAATAAACTTATTCAGATTGAGTAGATAGTTGTGCCACCTTGCCTTCAAGTTGAGAATTTATACTTGGTTTATCATGTGATGTGTGTGAGTAATAAGCCTATTCAGACAAGCAGATAGTCGTGCCATCTTGCCTTCACGTTGTGAGTTTGTACCCGGTTTATCGTCTAATAATCATTCCCGCTCCGTTTCCTCATGCTTTGAATTCTTGAGGGAATTGGATAGTTTAAGTTACTTAGTTTTGGGTTGTAGTTAAGTTTTACGAAACCAGAAAATACTTGGCTGCAACGTTCAAAGTTTATTGCAAACCTTGTGCCTCTTACAGTTGAGACAAAAAGACAGGATATAGTTTAGTTTACTTTTCAAGCACCTTTGTCTGCACAACGAGGGAGCTTCCCCTCCTAATTTGAAGAGCACTCATTGCGTAGTGTGCATAGCTGTCCGTACCAACTTGCACTCCACAGGTGTTACTTGTTATGCCAACACAAAGAAAGAGGGTTGGAACTTGGTCATATGCGCTTGGTTTGGAGGAAAGGATTTTTGAAAATTGTCCTTATTAACTTTTGGAGGAGTGCTAGATTTTTGTGGAGTATGATTCTCTTGCTTCTTGCTGCCTCCACCTTTGATGCGACTTTTGAGGGCATCAAGATAACTTCTTGGTTTTTCCTCATTACTCTTCTTTGATGACTCTTTGGTAACTTGATCTTCCTTTGCTTCATAACCAAGACCAGTCTTTATGAGTGGTGACCTTTGCTTATTTATAATGTCATTCAAGATTTTGGTACTCTTTTCAAAATTTAGACTTTTGTTCAATTTGGCGGTTGTCTTTTCTAGTTCTTTTATCAAAGAGACAATTTCGGAATCCATCCTCTCACAATTTTCTTCTCGTCCTTCTATTAGATTTTGACTTTCTTTTCAATCCTTTTAGCTTCTTCAATTTGAACTTTTAGATTGATGATCATTCTTTCAGACTTTTCAAGACTTTGTGATATCTTTGCTTTGGATTCACTGTCTCCTTGAAGTTGTACCTTTTTCTTCAAGTTCTTCTTTTTGAGTTTCTTGATTTCATCTAGGGCGTAAATAAGTTCTTCCAAATCAACTTCCCCATCTATTTCATCATCCTCTTCCCTCTTTGTTTCCTTTTCTACCTTTTCATCATTTTTCAAGATTTCATCTTTTGTCTCTATAGCCATGAATAGGATCTCTTCTTTATCGCTGGCGGATAAGTTTTCTTTAGATGAGCTGCTTTCCTCCTTGGAATACAAGCTTTTCTTGCCTTTGTAAAAACTCTTTTTTTTTTCTCAAATTTGCCATGTTTGTGGCCCTTTTTGTAATAACATGACCTAACATGCAAGGAATACCAAAAATATTGTTTCATCTACCAATGAAAATTATGGCATAATTACACAATCATAATGACTAAACCAAAAGCTTCCACGGTTGCATCCATAAGAATGAAAATTGTATTCATAATAAAGTAACATGAACTACTAGATTTGTGTATGATCATTCCATCCTAACAACTACCATATTCACAGTATTAGGGCATGATATCATAAAGTTTATAAACTGAGATAAGAATCATTTAACCAGTAACAAAATAAAGTTCGATTCCAGATTTGAAAAAAAACAATTAAGACAAAACTCCTTTGTCCCTTCTCCTTAATCTTTTGGAAGCTTGATTACATAAGCAACCAGATTACCTAGAGCAGTAATGCCCTTCCAAACAAATCAAAGATATCTAATTGAAGATGGCGATACAAGTATTCGAGTGAGAGTCAATTACTCATCTAAAATAGAACACAAAATAAACAATGTATCATCACTTGCATTATCAAATCTATACCATTTGCTACCTTATCTTGAAGTGAGATAGGAAGAGAGAGAGAGAGAATCACCGGGACGACTTCCACCTTGCCATGAAGCCATAAGCTTCCCCGTGCTACCCTATGAAGGGAGCCTGACCCATCACGAAGAGTCTAGCAATCCGTGGTCAACATGTGTGAAAACTGTACAACTATGGAATAACTAACATATGCATCCTATTAATGCCCATGCAAAAATATCTAGGCATATGTCCTTTACTTTTGGAGTGACTCATTCTAACTCAACAACCCTCTCTTATTTGAAAATTAAAGGCTCCTTTGAGTTCAACTCGGTGGTCACTTAGCACCTTTATACATATGCTAGCTAAGAATTTATATGTATACTCCAAAATCAGGAACTTAAGGTCCTCTTATTGCATGATTACTTTAAATTTCTTAGGCTATGATCAATTGTTAAGCAATTTACCATTTTTCCTTACGATAATATTGGCACTTCCATTAACCAATAGGGTAAGATTACACTCGAGGGTATTATTTTCTCTTTGCATACTACAGGGAACCATCAACTATTTTGTTGAGTATATTTTATCTGCTAAGTTAGAGATTACAAAGTTGTCCATGACTTGAATAGGATTGCTGGTTATAAGTGCAGAGTTCTTAGAATAAAAGTTGTAGATGAATGCACAAGTTCAGGACAAAGTGCTAGAAAAGAACCTCATATCTATAGCATCACAATGCTTAAAATAAACTTCATAATATTGAATTTTAATTTCTTTTTCCGAAGAGTCAAAGTGCTGGTTTGAGCTTCCCTATGGCTATTGTATATTGCTACAGCAGTCATGAGAAAGCTCATAATTTCACCAGCTTTCCTATGGCTGCTGTAAAATACTACAGTAGTCATATACAAGTTCATAATCAATATCTCTTAAATCCTTTTGTGGAAAATTCTGCTTTCCAAAAAAAAATTTCCATTATCAAATCATAACCTAGCTGTAGTCATTATTTTCCTTAATGGCCACTCAGCTTTCAACAACCTTTACAAAACTCTCCTTTCCCAGCTAGTGTATAATTCAGCCTATTAGCTTATTTAAACATTATTTTCATAACAGTCTATCTATTCCAGATTCGTTTCCAAACAGTAAAATAATAATTTAAAATACTGAAACTTTGATCATAAAAGTCCATTTGATTGGTATTAAACCACTATTAAATCAACATATAACTTTTGTATGAAATGGAGTTGAGAGTGACCAGCATTGCAAGTTGAGAACACATAAACTCTATTATTATTATTTCCAAAAAGTGTCCACTGTTATATTTTTTTCCTATTTTGAGCTCATTCATGATGTACTGCAGATTTGTATTTCATTAATCTATAAGATGACAATATCAAGATTTTAATATCACTGTCATGCAATGGAATTTGTTGTATTTTAGTTCCCAAATATGGTATTTTTCACCCCTAAAGCTTCATGAGAACAATACTCAAGTTCAGTCCTTGACTGGAGGTTGAACATACCTGCTTAGAGCATCTTTTTTTCTAAAATTAGGAAATTGAAGCAATGTGTTTGATGTGGCCAGAGTATTAAGCTTCAAGCTTTAGAAAGTAAAGAGAATCAAGTAATTTCCGGTTGCAGCTAGTCCTTCATTTCCAACAGCCAATTGAAGGACTAAACTAGGATCACATACCTGTACAAGAAAATGAGCAGAGGTTATCACATCTTATTCACATGCAGCCCCTTCCTCCCCCCTGTAGCTGTTCTCCTCTTCTCCGAAAAAAACAGAATGAACTCACAATTCTCCTCTACTTCTTTATTACCTCATAATCTGTAGTCCTTGCTATGTGGAGATAAGGGTACTTTTCTATTTGCTAGGTGTTTATTTATTTATTTTCAAACCTTTTACTTCTGTTGACAGCTGGCTGTCCAACTTATGTGCTGGCCTCATGTTTACTTTATGCTTTTTAATGCCTTGGAATGATACGTACCTTCTTAAAGGTACTCCTTTGTTTTTAAAACAACAATTTTTTTGTTTCATTTTCTTCTAGCCTTGGGTCCCACCACATATTCTCCTTGGGTCCCATCATATATTCTCTTTCTTAAATAAGAAGGAATATTTAAGATATCCCTCATTTTCAAAGGAATGTATATATCATTTTATCATTTATTTTATGGTTATTTATATTTCTATTTGTTTTTATTTTTTTAAATTATACATTATTCATTATAAATTAATCTAAATATAAATTAATTCCTTGAATTATAATTTACTCATTTTTCTTTGAATTCAACATACATAATGTGAACATAAATTTTTTATTGGTTAATAATTTAATTTCCCATTGAGTTTTTTTTTATCAAAAAAATCAAAATAATTAAAGCATCTTGGTTTACCCTTCCCAATGCAATATGCAACCTGAAAAAATGCTACGTGCTTGTGTGTGCTACACTCATGCAAATTGCCACTAGATAGCTAGACTCCCCTTCCTGATGATACTCTCTCTCTCTCTCTTCGGTGAGAACACGTACCTGTGTTGTGACACTCCAATACAGGTTCAACATTAGTCCGCTTCAAATAATGAAAATCAAGCTTAACAATTTATCTACAATATTAGCATCTCCATATAAAGCTCAATCATATAGTTATGCATGAACTTATAGAAATTCATTCATAACACCATAATTAACCTCATTCGATGTATCATCGAAATGATTAGTTTCTAACAACTAATTGAAACAACCGTTTTTATATCCAGATAGAACAACAAACAAGACAATAATATAGAATTTTAGGGCTGATTTCATATTCAGCTAAACAGCTATTCAAAATTTAGGGCCGGTTTCATATTCAGCTAAACAACTATACAAAATTAGGGCCGGGTCATAATTAGGGTTGTGACATCTTTTATGTTTGCTATCTTTCTTCATATTCTATTCTTCCTCATCATCACTAGTTTTACTTTCATAAGGACATTTAGCAGCAAAGTGTCCTACTTTTCCACAATTGAAACATTTAAGCGACTACTTACCTTTATACTTCTTGGATCGTTTCTTTAGCTTCCTCATGAAATGAGCTTCCTCTTTGTTTGATTCATCATCAGAACTTTTGCTTGGCTTGGCTTGGGTTTTTTATTTTTTAATTTCTTTGAGGCTTGGAAGGCTGCCTCTCATTTGGATCTCTTCTCCTTTTCGGTTCTCATCTCATATGCAGTGAGGATCCCATGTAGCTCATCCATAGTTAACTTATCCAGATCCTTCATTTCTTCTATAGCAAAAATTTGGCATTGAATGTTAAGGGTACATACCTTAATAACTTTTGTATAGCCATTGAGTCTTCTACTTTTTCACCAAGACCCTTTATGATATTCACAATCTCATCCGCATGAAGCAGATAGGCAGCAATATTTTCTTTGTCCTATGGGTTTGAAGCTTGGCCTTCTTAACCTAGTCATCTCTTTCATAGGTCTTTTGTAGTTTGTCCCACATATCTTTTGGCGATGTGCAATGGATTACTTTGACAAATTCCAATTCGAATAGTCCACATAAAATTGCATTCATGGCCTTTGCATTATTTTTCTTTCCTTTTTTCCTACTAAATTTGTTGGAGGAGATGATGGTGCGACATAACCATCCACAATCTATTGCCAAATATCAAATCCAAGTGCCATTAGGTGTGCATCCTTATGCTTTAGAAGGCATAATTTGTCCCATCAAACAATGGAGCCCTGTTAGAGGATAATCCTTCTTGGCAAGCCATGTGTACTCTTAAGATCTTCCTTCTAGCAATTAAGCTATACTATGAAGGAACCTGGCTCTGATTCCAATTGATGAGCACAAACTTATGTGGAAAGGGGAAGGGCGGGGGGGGGGTGTGAATCAGTACAATACTATCTTTTACTCTTTTTAAAATTAATAACCACAATAACTTCAAATGCACGATATTAACAAATTATAACACAAGAGGAACACAAGATTTACATGGAAACCCTTTCGAGAGAAAGTCACGACAAAATATTGCTTTATATAAAATTCTCTTACAAATTTTGTAGGCACCGACCTATTGGAGACATCAATCCCAATACTTGAGCACCAACTCCATATGAGATGCCAATCTCCTTCAGTACGAGGCACGAACCACTCCAATATGGGGCAACAACCTCAATATGAGGCACCAACCTCTTGAGAGATGAAGTATTTGTTCTCCTTAATAATCTTTCTTCCAAAATCTGCCTTTGAATGATTTTCAATTTATTTCTCTTCTCAAATCTGTTGGTGTATATATGATTTTTCAATTTATTCTCCACACTTCTTCTCCACAATCTTCAGACTTTATTTATTTCTCCACAAAAGGAGGCCGACTTCATGGATGCATGCATCTGTCCACAAAGGAGACAACTCTTGATTTTGTAAGCACCTTGCGAAGTGAGCTTGGGTGCTCCATAAGGGGCGGCCCCTTTTGGTAAATAAATAAATTTCTTTGAATTTAATTTCATTAAATTTTGGATGCCACAATTTGGGGGTTTGCCCAATGATTTAAAAATTATTTTAATTTAATTTTAAATCCCAATATGGGTGCCACTATGAGGGGGTCAGCCAGCTTTGGGATATGAACTTTAATTTCATTTTTTTTGCTGCCATGTAAGGATAAGATCTGCTCTTTGAAATGAATCAATTTAGTGGCCTTTGGTTCTTCTTTGATCAACAAATTTCATTGTGATGATCTTGCCGTCAATCATCAAACTCCTATGTGTCTTTGACATCAATGGCAATAATTCTAACACTTTGTATGTAAATATCTTTGGGTGCTTTTTTTTGGATTAATTGAATGGTTATTCCAATTAAATTGAATATTTTTTGGGGTGTTTGCTTGGACAATGCCTTATTGCCCTGGAGAAATAGAAATAGAACTATTTGTGCTCATTTAGACGTGTTAAACAGGTAATTTTCTCATCCTGGTGTAGTAATAGAAAATATGCTCTTTAGTCATTTTGTGATCTAATTTTTGTGTATATTTTTCCTACTAGAGGATAAATTGCCCTTTTTCCTTATAAATAAAGGTCAAATATGATTGCTTGGGAAGCTTGAGATACGAATAAAAAGGGAATTGGAGACTAATGAATTACTGCTTTGTAAAGCAAGTAATCAATGATGCTAGTAGTGAGTAATGATGTTATTAAGTACTGGAGGACAATGGGATTATTGATGGAGACATGGTCATAGGCCAAATTGCTAATTATCTCTTGTGCAAATTGTGTATTCTTCATAGAAGATACATGCTTAGAAGGGTAAGAAGTTATTGTGGTTCTCTCTCAATTTTGGAGTCATTAGAAAGTGAAGTTTTTTGGGTTAAAAACTTAAATATTAGGATAAATTTTCTAGTCATATTCTTGTTGGAGATTTGGTGTGCTATTTGCTTGCAGAGAGTTCTTAAGTGAGAATGTTTGGGACTTGTTGGAAGTATTGTCATTGATGTCAAGTTGAGAAGGTAGAAGGTTCATATCGTTATTGATGTCAAAGATGCATACACATATCGTAAATAAGACGAAGAAGAAAGACAAAAACAAGAAGGTATCACTTTTCAGAACACTCAATAAAGAATCTATGAGTAGCTTTTTGTGAACAGGCTTGTACAGATTTAAAGAAAGCAACATCATAGTAAGGTGACGTTGCAGATTTTATATTGGATCAGATTCACAGTAATAATACACTGGTTGAAGCAACATCAGTGATAGCACAACTTTTAATAAAGCAATCTCATTAAAAATGTATAACTAAAAGGCAACGATTCATAAATAAGACAAATCTAAAGTGAGCTGAATAAAGACAAAATCAGAAAAGACAAAATAGTTGAATAAAGACAAAAGACAAAAGGTGCGATTTGCTACACATCTTCAGATTAAACAAAAAACAGCGATTAGTATATACAAAAAGAAAGCAATCTAAAGTCTAAGAATAAGACAAAAAAAGGGGGGATAAATAGGACAAAAAACAAGAACAAGACAAAAGATAATAAAGACAAAAGACAAGTCAGCGAATGATTACAATGTAAAGACAAAGATTAAAAGGGTGCGATCTATCATAAAAGGTTGCAGTAAGGGATAAAGTGGTTCATTCCTGATGAATACGACTTTAGAAAAAAAAGTTTTCATCAGAATTTAATTAAGATTAAAAACACGAGTTTATGAGAGTCCCTCCAAGTGATGCGAAAGGAGAGGTGTGACTTAACTCATATCAGATTTATTAAAGTTTTTCAAAAGGTGCGAGGTCATGAAATAAAGCTCTTTATTATAAAATAATTAAGGCAAAATCAGATTTATCAAACTAGATAGAGAGGTGCGATTGAAAGGATACAAAACTTCAGATTTCAAAAGTTACAATTCTTTTCAAAAGGTTGTAATAAGTTGAGCAGCGTATACATATTATATAAAAATTAGATTTTCAGATAATAAAAATCAGATTTGCAGATAAGAGTGTGTGTGAGGAATTACTGCTATATCATAAAAACACAAGTGCTGTGTGGTGAGTGATGAGTGCTGTGTGGAATAAATGCCATATCATTAAAACACAATCAGGTGTGTGTAGTGTTGTGTATTAAAGACTTTAATTATCATATGATATGTGATTGAGAAAGAAAGCAACCAGATATGGGTGTGATGGAATTCATTGAATATGATCATTGGTTGATTAATAGAATGAAAATTTTCTGAGTTTGTGGAGAAATAAAAATATATATCATCTAAACACAACCAAGTTTTGATGGCTGCATAAATACGAACAGCAGTGAAAGGGTGTGTAAAATGTATATCATCTAAAGTCTGATTTGAGAAGAGTGAGTGCATAATGTGTAAAAGAAAATATTATTCTTAACACCTGCTATTGTGTTGAAAAAGAATAAGTAAATCATATATATACCAGCAAATCTAAAGGCAATATATGCAGATATATGAAAGTAGATTTGAGCAGATTTGTGAAGAGCTCATTGCAGATTGAGAAGAGAGTTGTGAAGGTAATTCAAAGACAGTCCAAGAGGAGTTTATGCAGATTTGGTGCAAGTTGAAGAAGACATAGCTTGTGAAGAGGAATATATGTTAATCCATAGAGAAGAGTATAGCTGAAGGTTGTTTGAGCAGAATTGTCCATCATCTGTTGATAAAGCAACATTGAAGGTGGAGTATTATTCTTGACGTTATTATCTTTGCTAAGTTGGTGCTTGGCAAGTGGGGGTTGGAGCCTCCAGTAGGTTGGTGCCTACGAACATTAGGGGTTGGTGCTCCTTGTAGGTTGATGCCTAGTAAATCAGAATTAGGGGTTGATGCTCTTTGTAGGTTGGTGCCTACTAAATCAGTATTAAGGGTTGGTGCTCTTTGTAGGTTGGTGCCTACATTCTTTGTAAAAGCATATGTAATTCATAAAGTACATTATTTGTACCGTGGTTTTATCCCGTAAGGGTTTCCACGTAAAATCTTGGTGTCAACTTGTTCATATTGAGATATTCTTGCATAGTTGATTTGTGTTAGAGTTTGAAGTTGATAAAGCTTGTAAAGGGTAAAAGTTTGTTGATATACTGATTCACCCCCCTCCCTCGCCGCCCCTCTCAGTATATCTTTGTGCTCTTCAGGACTTTTGTGAGTTCCTATCATGTAGAAGTTTGATCGTAGATTGTAGACAGTGTTGGAAACTTGTGTCGTAAAATGTGGTGAGTGTCAATCTTTGTAGTATAGCCTGGAGGTGTCTTGCACTTCGGTGAAGCCATGGTAGCATTGAATGAGATTTGGCTGTGTTATGGTTACCATATCTTACATAGAGTACATTGCTGAAGTGCATGGGGTAATTGTAGAGGACATAGATGTTTTGGAAGGTGCTTTGGAGTACCTTAGATCATGAGAATGTAGTCTTTTCTACTACAGGCCATGGAATTGGTCTTGGTGGTACTGTAGGATACTTGTATTTCTTCATACAGTGTGTTGGCGTAACAACTAACACCTCTGGAGTAGAAGTTGTTATGAACAGCCTATGTACACTACGCAATGAGTGCTCTTCAAATTATGGAGGGGAAGCTCCCTCGTTGTGCTTTGACAAATAGACTTGCAAAGGAAAATAAGCTAAAACTATGTCCTGTCTTTTTGTTTCAGCTGCTAGAGGCACAAGGCTTTCTTGAAAGAACCTATATGTTGCACCTGAGTTTTCTCTGGTTTTGCAGATCTACTAACTACAACTTAAATTTAATCTATCCAATCTCCTCAGGAAAACAGAGCAAGAGGAAACGGAGCAAGGTTTGACTATCGGACGATAAGCGAGTTTAGACTCTCCACTTGAAGGCAAGGTGGCGCAACTATCATCTCACTCTAAACAAGCTTATTGGGCACAAAACAGATTTAAGAATTTACCAAGACAATCTTATGGAACCCTGTGTGGCATAACACTTGATCGAAATAGTAAAGTCTTCACAAAACAGCCTTTATCACCACAATCTCACGAAACCCTATGTGGCATAACCTTTAATTATAATGATAAAGATTCACAAAACAGATTTATCACCGTAACTTCTCGAAACCCTATGTGGCATAACGATTGATCACAATGGTAAATTAACACAAAACAGATTTATCATCTCAATCTCTTGGAACCCTATGTGGCATAACAATTGACTTCAATGATAAAGATGTTCAAACAGATATATCTAAACTATGGAAAGAATTCACCATTACAATCTTTCGAAACCCTATGTGGCATAACAATCAATTGCAATAGCGAAGACACATGAACAAATACCAAAAAGAGCAATATTGAGGGCAAGGTAGGCGCAACATATATTTCTCTCTCAAGCAAAAGTTATTTACAAATGAGCAAAAGCTCTTATTTATATACATCAAGGTGTAGGGAACCCTAAAATCACCTTGTGTCATCTACAGTTCTTGCAATGCATGCAAGAATGCCAAACCTAATCAAGTAAACTATGATCAATGAAACACCACCGGTTTAGCGAAACATCTATTCTAAAAA
>VDFB02044908.1:186584-204562 GCA_007258455.2 Sequoia sempervirens
GGAGGATTACTCCCTCTTCTTTTGTTTGGTTTTGGCCGAGGAAGGTAACGAAGGATTCACCACTACTTGCGGCTCTGCTCTAGGAACACTTACCCTCCTTGTCTTCTTGTTGTCGAGGTAAAGTATACTGTTCTGAATAACTCTACTTGACCTCTCCTTGACCGTTGCATATTCCTTGGCGTACCAATCAACTGCTGGCAACGGTTGTGTATCAACTTGCTCTCTGAAAAACTGAGGAAGAACTTCCCCCTCATCATCTGATAAACCTCCCACATCCTCTGACAAGAAAACATAAATCTGTGAGAGAGAGAAGCGGCCGTAACTGCGTCTGCGAACCTCGAAGTCATCTGCGCAATTTGCCCAGTAATCCTCCATAGAAGGTTCATGATATGTGCCTCCAGCAAGGCGAGCTGTATAATGACTTGAAAGGTCATAGGCACGTGCTTCGACAAGATACTTAAGATGATATCTCTCAAGCTCTTGTCCTGCGATCTTTGCATCAATTGCCGACTTGCACGAATACATTCCAAACTGAAAAGGAAAGTTAAGTGATATCGTTGCATCAATTGCCGACTTGCACCAATACATTCCAAACTGAAAAGGAAAGTTAAGTGATGGTCTGTGCCTGTGGCGTAGAAGATGATGAACATCATGCATCTGTCTTAGGAACTCCTGAAAAACTGTCTTATCCGAAGGATAACGTGGAAGCATAGCTGGATTTCCTGTGAAGCCGTATACTCGGATGTAGGTGTATGTTGGGAACTGAATAAACCAATCTGCCCATCCATCCATCGCTGTAGCAACTGCCGAGATACGAACATGCAACTCCCGGTCCAAATTCCTCACTGTGTAAGTCAAGAAAGCCTCGTGAACACGCTTGAAATGACGTCACTCTAGTGAACTCAAGCTGATCATAATATTGATAAACCTTCTGAACAGTGAGAATGCCCACGGTGTTAAGTCCTCGGAACTGACCCTGATAAGCGATCAAGTACACGAGATATGAACACATGTGAAACTCATGAGCAACTAGAAAACCGGTGATCTGCGTGTGGAGAATGTCACTGATGAAGGATGCCCAGTCATAATGCTCCTGCCCAGAAATGATGCGACCAATAATGTAATACATCCAAGGCTGGGAAACATTTGCGTGTGCTTGACCTGAGACACGATTCAGGAGTGTGATTAGAATCGCGTACTCATCCTTGTACTCACCACGACCCACATTATTTGGCAATCTGTTCTTTGCTTGTTTTAACCATCTTTCTGCCATTTTCTTCTGACACTTGTCCACATCAGCATCAAACGCTTGTGCACACTGCTCCATAGAAACAACTAGGCTATTCTGGTGTTGAGGAATGCCAAAACTTCTCTCGATGTCCAAAGGTTTGAGACTGCAAATGACCCGTCCGTCAACTGACGCTATCTCACGAGTAGTAGGATTGTAATGCTTAATGCAAGCCATTACAAACTCAACACAGTGAACGGAGATAGGTATGGAAGCAGCCTCTAGTAAACCAGACTGCTCAATATTCTGAATGATCGAACTTCTGATCTTAACTGGGTCTAGCACTACTTCTGGCAATACTTTGTGAAGGTCTGTCTCAACCACCCTGCGAAAATCATGAGTAAGGACGGTTTTGGTCCTGTATTCAAGCTGAGTGAACTGCATTTTGAAAAATTAGCCTGTTGACTGTGAACTTGACTATGTTCTGACAAGATTTCTGGAATCTAAAAATAGCCTGCGAGAGTCAAAAATAGCCTTTCAAAGAATTATTTTCAGCAAAAAATCCGAGATATGGGTTTTGTCCAGAAAAGGATTCTAAGACAACCCAGAAGGTCAGATTTGTGAAAATTCAACTTCTACTCGATTGTACAAAGATTTTCACTTGAGAAAATTAGCAATTCGAGAACGAACGTTCTGAAGCTAAAAATTCGTGAAAAATCAAGCGCACAAATTCAACTCGAGGAAATTATATGAGAACGATCCAGATATTGAGACTTGCCAAATTCACCAATTTCAGGAACATGCACAATGCATTTTGTGAGAAATCTGAGATCTGAAGGATGAAAAAGACGTTTTTTATTATGTCTTCTTTTGTGAAAATCCCCCAAGATTTCTTCAAATAACTGATAATTGTGAACTTTGATCTGCAAAAAGATATGTTAGGAAAAATCGCCTCTGTGAATTGATTATATTTTGCCTTTAACTGGAGGAATTCGCCTTGTTTGGAAAAACCACGAATTTCTTGTTGAAATTTGCGCCTTTGAATATGAATGAAATTCAAATTTCCTTTGAAGAAAATATGAATTTGTATTAAATTTGAGGATTCGCCTTTGAGGATTAAATACGCCTTTGAGAATTGAAATACGCCTTTGAATATTTGAAAGGCTTGCGAATTTCTTTGGAATGCGCCCTTCTGAGAAACCACAAATTTATCTTTAAAAATATGAATTCCCTTTGACAAAATTCGCCTTTGAGAATTTACGAATTTGCCTTTGAATATTAAATATGAATCTCCTTTGATAAAATTCGAATTCTCTGAAGTTGCTTTGAAAATTGATAACTTCGATTTCTCTTTGAAGATATGAACTTGCAATTGAAAATCACGAATTTCACTGAAGGATGAATTTGCCCTTAATGAAAATCGAATTTCTCTTGAAAGCTTTGTGAACAACAATGAAGATGGCGCCATGTTAAATAAGAAGAAATTCGCACCAATTTGATAACTGCAAGAACTCAAAACCCTGACAAGAATAGAAATCCTCTGATTGGTTGCCTTTCAGTTCTACTGCCACTGACTGGAAGTTCAAATTTGAAAATAATAATAAAATATTTATTAACATGCAATGGCGCTAAAAGTAGAAAATCGCCATCTATGAATAAGCATATTTTGAACTTCAGTTGACAAACTGGTTGAAGCTCTGAGATTCATCGTGAGACTTCAACGATTATGAAAAGTCATCTTTTGAGCACACAGGCGTCCATTTGCTCAAGATACTTCACTTTTTACTAACTCCCTTTTTAATAGCTGACAGCACTGTTATGACTGGCCAACTTCGACACTGATTTCCGGATGACCGGGTGATGCTGAGACTGATCTGAAGAATTCATCGGAAAGCCTACTGAACAAGGAAGAAATGTCTGCTGGGAGACATAACTGCAAAATCCATCGTTTAACCCCTTGAAAAATTAGGCGACTGATTAAATTGCTTTACGGGTTCCACTTAAAAGCCATTTTCCTAAACTGCCATCTGACACTTCAAACGGTTGCCGACGGCAAACGGTGAACCCCGCTGATATGAGACGAAGCTCATTGCATGACTGGAGATATTCTGCATCCAATGGCTGTATGCACGACACCTGAAAGCTGTGTTAAGGGCCTCAAAAGTAAAAGCACCCCTGGCTCTTAGTTGCACTGGTGTCATTTTGACGAAAGTCAGACTTCCATCCAAGTACCCTACTTTGACCGTTGACAACTGGAGCTGGGATGACCCGATTTAGGTACTATCTGTTTTAACGGACAGCCAGAAGGGCCTACAAGAGAAGTCCCTGGAGGTAACGAGGCAAGAAAACTACTTCTAAGACCTCAAAAACTCCAGTGCGTATTTTAATTAAGATTACCGCTCTAGACTAGGCCATTTTTCGGATATCATCACTTTGCAGTATTACACCAAAGACCTCGCACGTACGAGCGACTGCCAAATCCCGAAGGCTGACGGCTATGCTCGTTGGAAAGATAAAATGATAACGCTCAATAGCCGTGAAGACTTCGAACGCGAACGGGCTCATCTGACAGGCCTAAAGGCTAGGCGCCTCTAGACTGTGAAAATACACTGAAAATCATTTGTTGGTCTGCCCGTAAAATTACGTGCTTGGTAGAATCTCTGCCACGACCACCTGGAACGTTGGATTGACAAGCAGAATGGTGCGTTGCGGAGCTGAGCTAGAATACTACTGATGTTAGGAAGACTGTGTCTGCAAATTTTACCATCTGGAGGGTCCTTTAAGCCAGCGCCCCTGGGCTGTACTTGCACTGGGAATAAACAGAGAAGCTCAGAAACGTGAAAACTCCATTTTAAGCTGATCTTTGGATGACTGCCACCGGAGTTCTGAAACTCGGATGACTGCGTTTGATATCTCGTCGGATAAGCAGACTAGTTGGCAACAAATTGACTGTATTCGCCATTAGATATGCTAGGATTTACCCCTTCCTTAAGATGGGCGCCCTCAGACTAGAGGCGCGCTTTTGCCTGAAAAGAGCAAATTTCTCGCATCTGGAAATTTAAGGATTTCAACTTCTGTTGCTGATTGCTGGAGCTGTAGGTCTCGGAAAGCTTCGCTGGATAGCTCGATGGATAGCCAGACTGATTCTGAAGAGATTGACTGGATGTTTGAACATTTTAACCAGAATCTTGACCTCCAACAAGCTGGGCGCCCCTGGGCTATACTTGCGCTTTTGTGCTTTTTCCTCTGAAATCTTCATAAATTGATCACTGAAAACTCTGTTTCGATCACTGAAATGACCGTGTGCAATGTGAAATGTTGTCATGAGATGCTCCTCCGTCGTGAAAAGCTTTATTCTGAGTCTCTGCTTCAGGCTTTGATCAATATAACTGACTTTGACTGACAAACTATTGACAAAAACTCCATGCTTGACATTGCCCAAAACTGCGTTTTACATCAAATTAGCAAGGTTTAGACTTTTAAATGCAAAATGCCTTGATGAAGCAAAAAATTTGGTTTGGGTACAACACAGTGGATGGCTGGTGAACAACTAATGACTTTGTCATTGCTGGAGTATCTAGACTAATGAGTGGTTTGCCCATTTGGAAATTCCTCGTGGGAGTGACATGTGGCAGGTTTATGTCACAGTATTTTCATTTTACAGTTGGGTGATGGTTGACATTTCAAAAACAATTAGAATTTTGAATTGGTTGACATTCCACAGGTGGTTACAGAATGTTGAGTTGGTCTACATGTAGTCTGTGATAAGGAAGGATTAGGTTGATGATGAACAAATGATCATTATGTGATGTGAGATGTCTGTGTGTAGAGGCTGTGCATTGGAAGTCTGCGGATTGAGGAAGACAGAATAAAGAGACTGTATTGTATTTGAATCTGTGTTTACAGATTAATACCATTGTTTGTTCTCTTTTGCTGATGGTTGTTTTCCTGAAAGGGTTTCCCAGGTTAAACTTTGTGTCTCATGTGTTAGTAAATTGTATACAATTTCATGTTCTTCCAGAACGTTTTGGTAAAGGAATTTGTAGAAACACACTTAAATCTCTAATTTGGATCACATTATCTGAAGTGGACAATCACATCACTAGTATTTTGGATTAGTTTCCATCAATTCTTAGTTATTTTCTTTGCATGTAGCATGATGAAGGAAAGACACTGGTGGCTTTACCTTTAGCCTAACACTTGGATAAATATGTGGTTAAATGGAGGGTATTTTCTGTAGACTAGGAAATTCAATTTTCTTGTTGTTATAAAGCTAACTTTCACAGAACTTTTATATACAAGCATGTATTCAAGATTCACTGTATCTCATGTTTTCTTTGTTATAAAGGTGACGTTTCATGGGATTCTTATATACAAACAAGTATTTGAGATTCAGTACGTTTCATGTTTTCTTAAGTGTTAAATAGCAGTTTCTAGTTGCTGAAGTCTGAAGTTAGGCTTGGCTACAGGGAAGATCTTTTGGCTGACTAGAGTGCATGCTGCCTGTCCAAACTTTTGGCAATTTCTGATTTAGTATTTATTGAGTAGATAGTTTTGTGCTCAGAAGAGCCTGGTTAACATGGTGTTTTCTTTTAGTTTTCCTCTTCTTTGAGGGTTTATGTGATTGTGTGTTCCAGGGAGCAAGAACAATTCAAAAATCCAGGGAATGTTAGCTCCTGGAAACGCCCCCCTGTTGAGCAGGTTAGTATTTGAAATTTTGGTTCAGTCAAGAAAAGTTGGCTAAATTTTTATGATGTTACTTTGACAAAGAAAAGTGGGTCAATTTTTTTATAATTATATTCATTGCTAAAAACCTACAACCCTTTTCCCTTACAGGCGTTGGCAAAGTTTGTTACTCACTTTGTAGGTGTGCACTCAAGATTATGCTTAGATGAGGCTGAAGTAGCTGATCATATTGCTGGTTTGACTCGAAGCCTTGCAGAGTGCCGTTTCCGGTAGTTTCTATTTTAAACAATTCTGCATTTATTTTATGGTTTTCTTTTTAGTTACATGGAATTTAGACAGTTTCTATAAATCTGTCAGATTGCATTTATTTTTAATCTCCTGCACTTTGGTTGAGTTGAGATAGATGGATCAAGCAATAAATCTCATTGAAAGGAAGTGCTTGCTACTGCTGAATGATAGTTACTTGCAATTCTCATTTTCGTCTTGGGGTTGTTCTCTTTATGATTTTTCTTTACTGATTACAGTTTGATATTTATGTTGAATGTATTTAAATATTGGATACTCATAGGACTAGGTGGAATCATTTGTTACTTAAAATTTCCTTTTGGTATTTGCATGTGTATTACTGATCCATGGGACGTGGCTAAGTTTGAAAAGGAAAATTCAAGCTGGAGTACACTTGACCTTTCACTTTCCAAAAGATTAGCAACTTTGAAAAAAATCCTATTATGAGGCACTTCTACTGGTGTTTTTCCCTTTCAAGCAGCCTTTAGAATGCTGGAGAAGGTGCTCAAAATTTTCTGAGGGAAACATGCCTTTAGAATGTTGGATAAGGTGCTCAAAATTTTCTTTGAGGGAAACATGGTGGGGTGGATGTGATTCTATTAGTATTTTTGGACTTTTGGACTTTAAGGGAACGAGGGGTTTGTGGATCCCCAATGTAAGCGCTCCAGGAGTTGTCCTTCTTGGAAAATGGGATGTTAGTAAGGAAGCAAGTGTGTTGTGGATGATTTGATTTCTTGCCAAATCTGCATACTCTGGGTATTGGAGGCTCTTCAAGTTGTATTACATCATTTTCAACAAAGGTTTTTGTTGGCGTTTTAATTCGCACCTCTAGGATGCGAATTAGAAATGGACAGCTATGTGCCTGCTCTTCAAATTAGGAGGGGAAGCTCCCTCTTTGCTGATGTTGTTGAAAAGAAAGTAATCTAAAACTAATTTGCTTATCTTTTTGTTCAGCTAAGAGTACAAGGTTATAAAACTCAAGTGCCGCAGCTGAGATTTTTTGTTTTAGAATTTCAACTACAACTAGCCTACTCTAATGATGTTTCTAACTTCTCAAGTAAACATAGAGCAAGAGAGTTAGAAATAGACAAAGTTTGATTATCTGACAAGGCCACTAAGTTTGATTCTTTGATAAAGTCTTTTTCAACATACATCTACTTACTTTCAATGTGAGCTGAAATTAAGATCATATAAGCATAACACAATAAACGGAAATCTGAGACATTATATCAAGGCAAAAGAGGGTCAAGACTTTATTTCTCACAAGAAACGGAAATCTGAGACATGCACGAAACAAGAGCTTGTGGCTAAAAGAGACTTGCAAACTCGCTCTTACACAAAGTGAACAGCAACTACAAGACAACAACTTGAAGGCAAAATAAGCTCAGCAATTTGTTATCACTAGTACGGTTGAAAATAAATAAGCAAGACTGCTCTTATTTATAGACAAGCAAAGGAGTAGGGAACCCTAAAATCTCCTTGCTTTTACAACTATGGCTTGCTCAACAAGCAAGCTTTATTTCTAAAACTAAAAGAAGATAACGTCTAACCACCTAAGAAAGCAGGAAAAGCAAGGAATGCCAACTATTACATTTTATCTTCTTTCTCTTCTTCAAAGAATAGATAAGAATTGTTCCGAAAATGGAAAGAAAGAGGAAAGAAAGCTTCTAGAAGAAAGCTGCTTTAAATCTCGATCACATCCGCTAGAAGTTGGAAACTGTGTCTCTGTCAGGTGCATCAATACTATCAATAACAAAGTTTTGCTTTTCTAGGATATCCTCTCCATCCGCAATCGATCTTAGAAAATCTTCTACCTCATTGGCCGCTTTCTCAAACCTCGTTGACATCATGGAAATCTGACTCATGCTGCCATCAGTGCTACGGACAACACTCTGAAACTGGGCTTGCACTTCATCAAGTCTGACATAGGAACCATCATCATGATGACACCGAGTTGAGATCTCTGTAATAAACTCATTTATGAACAGAAAAGCCTCAACCACACTTTTCCTGCATGCAACAAACTCTTCGGCTATCCTCTCATAGGTTCTAACCTTGAAGATGTGACAGTCTCTCCATGCAAGGATCTGCCTCTTGTGTTCTCTTGAAACCATTGAACCATAAGTTGTATCCAAATCTGCAATGATGATTTCATGCCTTGGTTTCACCTATGCCATTGACTTTTCAAATCCTTGAATTCCTTGACGTAGCTTATGAGCGTTATCCCTTAGCTGAAACATCTGTGCTAAGATTTCTTTTCCTTTGACGATGAAACTTTCTATCCATTCTTGAGTTTGTTTCCTATATATTACCAGTTGTCTTAAATGATGATGATCAGCTGGTGTCTCTAGAACCTCGGGCAACAACTGAGTAGCCTGTGAAGTGCCATGAACAAGGTTAGAAATGTAAAGCCTGAGTTGCTGTATTTCAGCTTTTGAGGGCTGCCTTGTCTTCTCCATCTTTGAACACTCTTTCTTGAAGGATTTTGGATGCAACTTTGAACAAACTAACATCCGCATGTCTGGTGCTTTTGCCAAGATTAGCCTTCACCATCACAAAGTCATCTACATCCACTTCATCTCTATTTCTATCTTCGGGAGGTGTAGCAGTCTCCATGATCATCTCACCATCAGGATTTCTCTCAAAATGAACTTGCTTCTTTGCTTTCTTCTTAGGTGCCTCCTGATAGATGTTGTCAAGATCATCAAAATTCAATTGATACGAAGGTCTTCTCTTCCTTCCCAAGGAGCTCTCAAGCCAAGATATGGTAGTATCTCTACTAACTTCCTTGGGAGGTTCAACTGTAACTTCTTCATCTTCTTCATCCTCTATATTAATATGAATTGGCAAAGACCTTGGCAATCGTGGAGAATCATGTGTCAAAGGCTCGTCTGTTGCTTCCTTTTGAGTTACAGACTCTACTGGAGGAGCTTTTGCTTCAGCTATAGGTTGCTCTTGTATGGTTATGTTTGAGAAGTCCAACCTTCTTCTTACGTTTTGAGTTGACCTGCTGCCCTTTACACCTTCTTGAGACTGACTTACACCTTTCCCTTTTGATTGTGCTTCCTTTTGAGGTATGGACTCTACTGGAGGAGCTTTTGCTTCAGTTGTAGGTTGCTCCTGTATGGTTATGTTTGAGAAGTCCAACCTTATTCTTACGTTTTTAGTTGATCTGCTGTCCTTTACACCTTCTTGAGACTGACTTACACCTTTCCCTTTTGATTGTGCTCCGGAAGAAGAGGGAAGTGATAACTGTACCCTTGGTGGCTCTGCTGCTGGAGTGGATTTCTTTCTCTTGAGGACTAGGAAAACCTTGCTATGCTTGAGGACTTGTCTTGTCCTTTCTTCAACTGAGAGGGACTCTTTGTTAGCCCAATTGACTTGTGGAAGAGGTTGCTCTTCAATTCGCTTCCGAGTGTACATTGGGAGAAGTACATCTCCATCATTATCTGATAATCCCTCGATATCCTTTGATAAGCAGTCTTTCATTTGATGAAGAGTGAGCCTGCTATAGCTACACCTCCGCACCTCAAACTCATCTCTGTAGTTAGCCCAAAAATCTTCAAGAACGGGTAAATGAGCATAGTTCTTCTCAAGTCGGGCAGCGAAGACACGATGAGGGTCATATGATCGTCTCTCGCTGTATGATTTGAGACCAAGTGTTGCCATCTCATCACTCATGGACTTGTCATCCGTTGTTGATCCTCATGTATAAATTCCCAGCCCAAATGGAAAATTGAAAGTGGATTTCTTTCGATTCCTCAAGACTGTGTGGACATCATGTACTTGCCTTGGGAATTCCATGAAAACAAGTTCATCTGATGGGTACCTTGGAAACATAAGTGGAGCATTGGAGAAGCCATAGACTCTGAGGTAGGTGAATGTAGGAAATTGTATAAACTAATCTGCCCACTCTGCTATCACTGCCCTGACAGTTGATGAAATACAAATGTGCAACTCATTATCCAGCTCTCGCACTATGTGCATCAGGAAGGCCTCGTTCACCCTTTTGTAATGATGTAATGACTTCGTGAACTCCAGTTGAGGATAGTAGTTGTAGACATGCTGTACATTTAGAGACCCCTCAGTGTTCAACCCTCTGAATTAGCCCCGGAAGGCCACTAGGTAGACTAGGTAGGATACCATGTGGAATTCATGAATCTGGAAGTATTCTGTTATTTGTTGATGGAGGCTGTCATTGATTAAGGTTGCCCAATCATAGAACTCAATTGTCTTCATGATGTGAGGTATAACATAGAACATCTAGGGTTGAAATTTCGTAGCATCTTCTTGTCCAGTGACCCTATTGAGCAAGGTGATCATGATAGCAATTTCATCTTTGAATTCCCCTCGTGCGATGTTCTTTGGCAGAGTCTTATGTTTTTCCTTCATCCACTTCTGTGCAATCTTCTTGCTGTATTTCTCCTTATGCATATCCCATATCCTTTCACATTCTCCTTTAAAAATAGTCACACTTTCAGGCCAAGGGGGAATTGAGGAGCATTTCTCAATCATGTCAGGTTTCAAACCGTAGATCACTTTGCCATCTACTGACTGAATCTCCCGTGTTGCCAAATTGTAATGCTTGATGCAAGCAATTACAAATTCCAGACTCTGCATTGAAATAGGAATGGATGCTGCTACGAGAAGTCCATAGTGCCCTAGGTTTCTGATTGCAGTGTTACCTGCGTTCTCCAAAGCACATAAGTCAAACACCGGCTTGATGTGATGCAAGTTAGTCTCAGCTGTTTTGGTGAAGTCATGGTATAGTACTGACTTGGTCTTGAAATCATTGGGAGTGTATTCTATTATGAAAACCTTGAAGATTGCCTGTAAACTTGTCTATATTCAGACAAATTTTGCACACTTTCTAAATTTAGAATGCTGGTTTTTTCTTCTTCAAACGGACAAATTTTTCGATTTTTTTTGAGATATGGGTTTTGTTTAGAATTTTGTTTCAAGAAGACCTAGATCATCCGTCTTTGAAAATTTTGAGTGTAGATTGAAAAAGCAGCAAACT
This sequence comes from Sequoia sempervirens, assembly GCA_007258455.2. Lineage (NCBI taxonomy): Eukaryota > Viridiplantae > Streptophyta > Pinopsida > Cupressales > Cupressaceae > Sequoia > Sequoia sempervirens. The sequence goes on from VDFB02044908.1 coordinate 197,804, forward strand.
CTAATTTCTTCAAATTTTCACCAAAAAAACTAGCATCTGGGTTTTATTCATAAGCACATTTGAGACGAATCCAGTTGATCAGATTTGAAAAATACTGAGGGCTGATTCAAAAAGCAACAAACCCTAGAATTTGAAATTTTTCTTGAAAAAAAATTGTGATTTGGGTTTTGTTCAGAAGAATGTTTTAAGAGGACCCAGATGATACAAACTTGAAAACTTTGATGATCTCTCTAACATGCAAGGACAAAGCAGCTGCTGCAACTTGAGAAATTTCTTCAAAAAAAATTGATGTTCTGAAAGAAAAAAAAAAAAAAGAGCATGAAAAAGCAAGGTCTTATGTTGCTGGTCTGAAAATTTATGAAGAATTTTTGAAAAAATTAGCAAGTTGAAGTCTTGAATCTTGAAAAGAAAAACTCTTAAGTTGTTGCTCCTCTTCAACTTGGGCGCCACCTGCAAAGAATGATGAAAATTGAATGGCAAAGGCATCTTAAATAGGTTTTTAGGCTTGAGATAACTCTGCCTTCTTTTGCTTTAATCCTCCAAACCCTAAAACCTGCTTGTGCATTGAACATGGACGCTTTATCTTCATCTTGAAATTTTGAAAATTGTGGAAAATTGGCTAAGGCATGGCATTTTGGGCCCCCTTCTTGGTTGGAGGCGCCAACTTTCTCCAGACTTAGTCATTTTTTAAGGTTTTCAACCTTTTCTCAACTTTGAAACCCCAGTTTGAATTTGATTTCCAGCTTCTAGATTGATTCGATGGAGGAGTTGAATGATTCATTGCAGAACTTGATCGAATCTGACAAGATTATTTTGGAGGCACCTTTGGATAAAAACTTTGTTTGATGCTTCAAAATCATGGACGCTCTTCTCCTTTTGGGGCGCCCAACTTCCTCCAGACTTAGCAATTTTTTCCTGATTTTCATCTTCAAACTTGAAACTTCCTTTTATACCTTCAGCTTGATTTGAATTCGTCGGTGATTGACAAGTTTGACGATCTGACGAAGACATCCATTGCGAAACTGACTGAAACCTGAAGAGATTGAGCTCATCTGCAAACCCTAATCACTAAGTTTGACCCCTCAAAAAGCTAGGCGCCCTGGGGCACTTGGTGCGCCCAAAGTTCCTAGACTCAGAATTTTTTTGAAGTTTTTTGTGGTTTACCTTCTATCTTCTGGTTGAAACCTCCCTGTTTGATCTTGAATTCCGGGTGATTGATTGATCTGATGATGGCGTTGTCGGACTCAATGCGGAGCTGGGAAGAATCTGAACAACTTTTCTTGGAAGCATGAACCCTGATTTCACCATCTGATGCCTTGAAAAGTTGGGCGCCTATCTCCTCCTGGGGCGCCCATGGCTGGCAGTGTTAGTCAAAATTTTGCAATTTTCAACTTCCTCCTTCGTTCTTCGTGCATGTCCATCATCTCATCTTTTGTTCAGTGCTTGAATGTTGAATCTGATGCTTGGTAGCTAACTGGCCTCCATTGATGGCTTTGGAGCTCTAGAAATGCTTTCTGAAATTAAAAAAGCAGAATAGACCTACTAGGGCAAAGCTGATCATTTCGTGATTCTGACTACACCAGCCTGATGAGGAAGTATTTTGAGCCAATCAAAATCAGTTTGAACCCTAGAAGCCACACTTTCTATTTTAAGAAAATTTTGCTAGTATCTGTTTCGAAAGAAACTTAGAAAAACCCAAAAAAATTTACTATTTTTGGAAAGTTTCTAAAAATTAGCAATTTTCCTAAAAAGTAGGGATGAAAAACTGAGATTTGGGTTTTGTAGATTTGGTCGCTCTAAGCAAACCCAGATTGTCAGATTTTGAAAATTTTGAGTTTTTAATCCTCATGCAAGACACGCACACCCAAATTTTGACCTTTTTTGATTGTTTTGACAAGACTTTGACTCATTTCTTCAAAATGCCTTAGTGTAGCAAAAATTTTAATTTGGGGTACAATAGTTTTCATGCTTTCAAGGTTATTCCCTCTTAAAAGAGAAGCTTGTGTGATAAATGATGCTTGGCTTTATTCAATGGCAATAATTGTGTCTGAAAGATGCTTGGGATCTTGTGCCAAGACCTATTTTTATATTTCATTCTTTTAGTGTGCAGTAGGTCTCATGCAATATTTACTAATAAATGACCAGAATATTGTTTTTTATTAGGAGGATTTATGGAATCATGGGATTCAGCAAGCCATCTTGATGTAATATAAATCAAGAACAAAATGTGAATAAATTTGAGAAACCAACCTATTAAGATCTTCATACATTGATCCCTGAACGTTTTTTTAAAAATACAACCCCAAGGGTCGAGTCTCATTTAGAAGGATTGAAAATGGACTAGGGGGAACCTTGGTAAAATTATGTGGCAAGAGATATTTATGATTATCTTTTTCCACATTTAAACGAAAGGTGGGGATGAGGCTCTGTAAATGTGATGATAGAAGAATAAACCTAAATGCATCTTGTAAATTCATTAACAATAAGAAATATGAATCTCAAACTTGAAAAAGATGCTTCGTCCATTGTTCCTGCAAGCGTGCATTACTCGAGGTCCAAATTTACTTCTTCTCTTCAAGATTTCCACTATCTTACATCTCCATGTCGTGCTTTCCATGCTCACAAACTTCACGTACACCATGCTTACCAGAAATGGTAACCAAACCATGGACTGTGACCATCAGTTGGAAAAATTTAAAATTAAGATGTGTTCACATCTTAGGTAATATTTTGCCAACTACATTAGCACATGCAACATATGTATGATAACAGAAGGGGAAGTGGGTTTCAACCTGTCAAATTTGTACTTTTTGGTGCCTCTTTCTACGTAATCAATGGCTACAACTACAAAATCTTGTTAGCATCCTTGATCAAACATTTGTCTGATCAAAATTCTTCATTCTTTCTTGTTTAAGTAATTTGCTGCACTCAAGGCAAATTTAAGATTAGGTACATGATAGACATTTGGAATTTCTTTTTTATTCACTACAATTACATTTTGATTTAGTACATAATTATTTCCCAATTAAAATTTCCTGCTGCTAGTTTTGTTACTGTCAATTTTTTAATGTATAAGCATCATGGGTCATGTGGTGTGATGCATCAAAATCAAGAATCCTCTTATTTTTTTTAGCACATTTAGCAGGCAAAGATCAAAGGTAGCAGAGAGAGAATGAGATTGATTTCCCTTAACATCATTCTTGTTTTTCTTATTTAGGTTGTGCCTATTATTGAGCAATGCTTCTAGTTTGTGACTAGGCTTTGCCATAGACGTGGCTCATATTGATTGCTTTAAATTGTGAAACAGAAATTACCCTTTTGGCTATTACTTCCACATCTATTGAGAGTTTTTTCCTTTGGCTACATGTGCATGAGAACTAGAAACAAGCTTATATGTGCTGATCAGTTTTTCCTATTTTAGAATAGATACATTTCCAATAGATTCTTGTGCATTTTAATTGATTTCAGAATCGTTGCACATGTAAAACTTAACGAAATAGAAAATACAAAACTCAAGAAGTAGAACTTTTAATCTGCTTGGTTCAATGGTAACTTCAGTTACTCAAATTTATGAAGATACTTTCAATGCAGTTGAATTATCATGCTGCATTTTGCTCTTCTGACAAGCAATTTGGAATATGGGCAATCATTAGTTTGAGGAAAACCTTTGTTGATGTGCTCCGAAGCTACTAGAATGCCTTTGCATGAATGGAATGAAGAAGACCATTGAGAATTGCTATTTCAAGAAGTCTTGAAGCCTCTATTATTGCAAACAAATTTTCTGTTCTTCTTTGGTATTTAATTCAGACTTCTTCACAATGTCCAAGTGGCTTTTGCAGCTAACTGTATCATCTATTTTCTGTATCAAAAGGTAAAACTCAAGTCCATTAAGCTTTGGAAACTGCTCTTGAGAACATCCATGAAGGGAACAATGGAGCTATTAACAAGCAGACTTAGTAGAAAAGAACAGAACAATGGAGCTGTAAAGGAAAGGCTTGCTTAATATACTTGCACAACTCTAAAAATTAAAAGAAATTAGGCTCTAAATTCGAAGATAAGTGTTCAGAAATACAATGTACACCTCTTTGTGAAATTGCAGCCTCTTGAAAAATTTTCATATGTGGCAAAAAATTGAAGGTTGCCCCTAAACGTTGTATGCATTTGGAGTTAGAACTTGATGCAGAGTGGAAGTTTGTTCTAGAAGCTTGTATCTATCTGTTGGTGGCATTTCAGGCTAATACCCAAAAATGTGATTTGCATGATTTTTCAAAGTAGCCAAAAACAGCCATTCAAAAACTGAATTTAAACTTGTGAGAGGCGAGAATGTTATATGCAGCGAGATTTGATGAAGTTCTGTGTGAAAAAGTGATTTCTTTTAGGGCACAATTTTAGCATTTACTGCCTTGCTGAAAGGAGAATATCTCTTCAAAAATGAGTAATTAAAGCTTGAGAGTCATAAACATATGAATGGGTAACAAGCATGCAAAGTGCAAAATAACCATAGTCAAAATATGAGTTTGCTATGAGTTTGGATAAATTTGTGTATCCCGTATTGCAATTGTAAAATCGCAAATGGATTTCACAGATCCAAGGGTTTTTTCCTTGGTGATTTTTCAAAAAAGCACCAGCTTTGTTGCATTCAGGGCTCTTAGCATTTGTTTGTTTTTTCTGGATTCTTCAATCTATAAATAATATTATAATAGATATAACATATAAGATCTAGTAATCCTCCAAGTTTTTAGGAAGGGGAGATTGTTGATGTTATAGCAGCTTCGGGCTCATTCTTCCAGCCTCGAAGGAAGACATAAATTCATATAGCCTAACGGCTATTCATTTATTTGTAATAATTAAGTGAAGAGGAGCTTCACTTGACAACATTATATTTTCTCTTGGGCGACCTTCTTTGTATTTTCATCTTGGCCGACCTTCCTTGTAATTCGCAATTTATATTTGTAATTATCTTTTGTATTGTGGGCCGACCTTCTTCATGAAGAGGTGCGACCTCTCTCATAAGTGTGCATTTATACAAGGTCTCTTCCTTTCATTTGACATCAAGTGGAGTTCGTCCTTATCCATCTACAAGCATAAGTTTCTTTTTCAGCTGTGCGAATTCATCAAGGAGTACGAATTATTCTGAGTATGCATCAATATGTGGTGCTGGTTATTGGCCTTATGATTGGCCTCATTGTAAAGAGACTTGTTGCCATTATTGCAATATATGTGATATATTTTGTTGCTGGGTTTTTCCCTCAAGTTGGAGGGTTTTCCCAGGGTATATTGTTACGTTATTTGTGATCATGTGTTCTTTCTGCTTATTCTATATCTGATGATAATAAAAACAACAGAGATGAGGTTTCATTGATGGCAAAAGTTCTCCTAAATTTTGGGGATGGCTATTAAAATAAAATTTGAACAAAGCAAAAGTGGCTGAAATTTAAGAAAGAAATTAAATACAATTTGGTGAATTTGATATTGCAATCCTCCCACTTTTATCTTTTTAGTAGTTTTTAATATTTTTTTCTTTCTTAAAAAGTTGCCTTTTTAATTTTTATGCACCAAATAGAGCATGCTGAATAATCCTCCTGAAAAAAGGGGATGTCCCTTCCAAGTCCTTGGGATGCCGAGAATGTTGCCAAACCCTTATGGAGGCATCCCGGTGGGACTATGATAAGATAATGCTTTATTGTTTCCCATAATTACTTGTAGAAGGGGTTAGAAAAACCCTCTAGTTTAGGGGCACTGCCTTTCTGAACGAGGAAACAATTTACTTAATCTCTTCCCCATTTTTCAAGCTCACAAAGGCATTGTTATCTTTGTCTTCGATCAATTTAGAGAGAATGCTTTAAGAGTTGGGTCGGTTCTTGGGTTTTGTTTCTTGTATTGAGATCTTCTTTTAGAAGAGTGCTGCAAAAGATGGCTTATTTAAGGCTGTCTTATGTTGGTGTTTGTATCTTTGTCTGTCTGGAACCTCTGAATGGCGTTGATATGATGTTTTAAACAGATTTATGGAAGAAAGTTGTGTTGGTATCCCCTTGTTCAACCTAGGTCATGAGAGTTTCGTCTCTTGTACTTCTTTCCTTTGTTCTTGGGTCATCTCATATATCAAACCTTGCTCTTTGGTTGTTAGGTCTCCTGTGAGGTCCTCACTGTTTATTTGTGTTAGTGTGTGCCCCAATATTATATATCTTATGCCTTCAATTAAGAGAGGCAATACTTCACAAAGGATGCATTGCTTTCAATGGAGTCACCCTTTCATTACTAATCACTTATTTTATCAATCGCCACTCTTCTTAAAACATAATAACTTGTTTAGTATGATCGCTCCCTTTTAGTACCAAATGTTGCCTTTTATCATTCAAATTCCTTATCAATATCTTCTAATCACTCCCTTTGTCTAATAAATCACAGCCTTCACATAATTAATAATTGCTGTCCTTCATATCACTTCTCTTATCATTAATGACCACTGCTTTAGTTATAATAAAGATTGCTGCTTTTTCTGTCTTCTTAATCACAGCCTATTCACTTATGAAGTCACACCCTCCTCGAGACATAATCCCTGTTATTAATATTAGTTTGCTGCTTTTATCATGATCACTCACTTTAAATCTCATCACTACTTTTTTTAACCTCTCAACACCAAAGCATAGGCAAGTAATATATATGTGTTTATTTGTCTTTAACTCAGTGTTCCATGGAGTTTCCTGAAGGGGATGTGTCTTGGGGACGGGGGGACAAGGGGTCTAAGTTTGGGGACGG
>VDFB02044908.1:204662-225071 GCA_007258455.2 Sequoia sempervirens
AGGGTCAGACAGCTTCAGAAGTCTTGAGGGCTCATTGGGAGTCTTCTTAGGAAACCGACATGGCAGAAGGTGAGAGGTCAGTTGGGGCTAACGAGAGGATTATCAACAACAGAGATGACAGTGGGAAAGGGAGAGAAAGATCAATGATTCTCGGAAAGAGATTCGAAAGGAAGATGGATGCCTTGATGGACATGGTATCGCTTATGATGGGAAAAGTGGGACAGAACACCATTCCACAGAACAACACTGGGCATAGAGGAGAGCACAGTGCTTCCAATCAGCATGATGGACTTGCTGCTCAGCATACTTCAAACCACACTTATGTCTCATCCAGGCCCTTCAAACCCACCTTCGTGGCACCGGTTAACACCCAGCCAGACCCTAAAGAGAATGCTTCATTCGTGGAGCAGTTGAGACTTGGTCGTGCAGAGTATGATTCTTTACCTGTCGACATCAAGATGGATATGTCCTACAATGACTTCATGGATCATAAAAGGAAGAATAAAGGACAGGGTAGATCTTATGATCAAAGAAGGCCATCAACTCAAGGAGACTTGTATCAAGCTGTCAACAAGGTTATACTTCCACACTTTGATGGGAGTGATAACAGTTCAGCCCGAGCTTGGATACAGAAGCTGGATAACTATCTACCTCTCAGACCCATGGTAGAAGAAGAGGCGATCAAGTTTGCTACGCTACACCTTGATGGGGTGGCGCACCAATGGTGGTACCATGGCCTAGTTACTCTGGGTCATGGGTCTATCGCAACTTATGATGATTTCACCACTAGACTCATCGAGAGATTTGAGAAAAAGGATCCTGAAATTCATTTCAGAGAACTTGCACAATTGAGACAGTATGGCACAGTTGATGCCTACATTGCCGAGTTTCAGAGACTCTCAGTCATGGTGACTGGAATCACGGAAAGGAGATTGGTGATTCTTTTCAGTGAAGGTTTGACAGAACCTCTCAAAGGTTGGATTAAATGCTTTGACCCACCAACCTTGCAGGAGGCCATGAAGAAGGCAAGAAACATGGAGCGGGCTGCTCCTAAGGCAAAATTTCAGTCAAACTCTCCCTTTCAGAAAAGGGATAAAGGGAAAAGACCTCAGCATAGACCTCCTTTGAGACCTCAGCACAAGGAGTTCAAACATCACAATCCCCATGTCACCAGGTTGGATCCTAAAACCTTGAATGAACTCAGAAGAAAAGGGTTGTGTTTCCGGTGTAGGGAAAAATAGTCTCAAGATCATGTTTGCCCTAAAGGGGTTAAATTCAATCAGATAGAGTACTATTCTGTTGGTGAAAGTAGTTCTGATTTTTCAGACCAGCAATCTGATTTTGAAGAAAGTGAGGTAGAAAAAGCTCCAGAAGTATCTGAAAATGAGAAGGAAAGTGGAGGCGTCTTGGCTCAGCTTTCTAGCTTCCAAAGAAACGAATCATTCAAGGTTCAAAGGATGGTCAAAGGGCAGCGAATCGTTGCCTTGATCAACACGGGAGCAACACATAACTTCACTGATGAAGTTGTGGTAGCCAAGAAGGGGCTGCAAACAAAGGAGTTTGAAGGGTTTGTTACATCCCAAATTGAGACGTTACAATTTACCATTACTAGATAGAGTAAATGTGAATTCTGAAGGTAAATTAATGATGCTTGTACCTCGTTTTCAATATGAATGTTGTTTCATTTGATGTTATTCTTGGTGAAATACTGCATAAAGGAGAATATAAGGTTATTGATTTATGAATAATCTAACTTTTGAAATGTTTCATGTATTCTGCTTTGTTTTGAGCATATGATTCCCGTTGTCGTGACATGGTGTGCAGGAAGCAGGTTCGTACCTCCAGGCAGAGGAGAGATATCACTCGGGGAAGAACTTGGTCGGGTAAACAATAATGGATACCAACTGGACATACACACACACAAACCTTAGAACTGTGTAAGCTAAGTCATTGTTCTGGTTAAAGGTAAGTCATCTGTAGGCTTGTCTAGTATCATTAGGACTCGTGTCTTCTTCTGAATGTGTAAACAAGTGATGCTTGCCAGTATAACCTTATAAATGATAAGTCCTGGTTAGAGGTGGATATGCGTATTTGTACATACGAATACGATATGTACAAGTACCCATAAGTACATTCATGTCGATACAAACGTATTAAGCAGATGGATATGCCATACGTATGTGTCGATATAAATGTATTTATGGATACTTATACATGTAGTATATATACAAATATATATACAAGTATACATACTCACGGCTAACGAGATAAATGAATTATATATTGTAATGATATCTTGCCTCTGAAATTATACGAATACATATATATTAATTTACATGTTTAATGTATAATGTAAATGAATATAAATGTATTAGTATAAAGATAAGTATTTCAATATATTTAATATTATATTAAAATATTAATATAATATAGTTTAAAATGTATATAATATTATTTAAATTGATATTTTAAATAATTATACATAAACTATACTATATAAGTATTTTAATAGAATATACCAAATATATTTAAATACAAGAATTGACAAAATCAAATGAAATGAAAATTAAACATTTGAAACACTTTTATAAAAGGTGAATGTAAATCATAAAGAAAATGAAAATTCGCGAATTTCTCTAAATCGCGGATTTCTCTAATGAATCCGTTGGAATTCAATTCTGAGTTTTAGCAAATGCATCATATTTATTTTGAAAACTTTATTTAAATATTGAAGATTTACAAAGTCGAAATAAAGAAGAAAAAACGCGAAAATGATGAAGGAAAATGAAAAACGCGCAGAGAAATCGCGCGACTAGGGCCAGGCGTCAGAAAATAGAAGAGATATTTCTTGCTTTGCAAAAAGAATGAAATGTGGACGCCATTTGAGCAAGGAAAAAGTCAGAAATGAAACTTGGCATTTAACCTAACTGTAAAAACGCGCCAGTTGAAAGTTGTCACGTTTTTTAACAGTCTGAAACAAATTCGAAAGGAAATAAACTTCTTGCTGTCAAACATGGAGGTCGAAACCCTCACCAAATTGATACACGTTTTTAGTTTGAAATATTCTTCAACCTGCTGGCAGTTCTGGCGCCATAGAAGGTGGAAATCGGTTTTAAAATCAACCTATAAATATACCTGCGTTTGGCATTCTTACTCACACGAATTTACAGTCAAGTTTCTTGAGCATTTTATAGCTAAAAAGTGAATTCGCCAGAGTAGAGAAATTGCTAAGTTGTTTTGTTAATACAAGAGAGCAGAAGTTGTAATTGCTGGTAATCTTTGAATAGAAGAGGAGCAATTAGGAATTCTCTTTTACTGTGTTGAGTAATTGGTTTCAAGAATTCAAGCTGAAAGTGATCTGAATAAAGGCCAGTGAAGGAGTTATCTTCCCAAACTTGTGGAAAGCTAAATCAGGCATGCTAAACTCTTACTTTTTATGTTAAACTGATAATTCTCTGAATTTTAGTCATGGCTGGAAAGAAATGAGATTGATTATCTTAAAATTGAACTAAAAAGAATAATAGTTTCTTAACCATTATCATGAATATAGTCTTGTCATGGCTTTTGTTTGGCTTTTGTTGTCAATGGTGTACACTTTACATTAGTTAATGGAAAGCAATCTGTATTGTGTTTATATGGCTCTATATAATGAGCATATGCTTGTGTTTAAATAATAGTTACTAGGGTTGAGTCAAGTATATTTGCAAGATATACTCTACAACTTAATACAAACAACTTAATCAAGTTATTGTATCCCTAGGATGAATATATCCTGAATTAGGGCGTCAGTTGTAGTATCTTGTTTAATAGATTCATCATTTCAGTAGAAAAATGTTGTAGGAAGTCTAGGGTACGGACTACCCCGATAGACCAACCTACGCGTAGAATTAAGATAGCCTTAAGTCAAGTTGAACCTGGCTAGTGATTGTGACATATGACCTATGTTCTTCATTGAACGTAAACACTTTGGCCAAAGTAGTGTAAGGAACCATTTAGTTGTTGTACTACACTGTCAGTTCACCGTGATTCCGAAATACAACCTAGTTTGTGATTTGCCGTTAGCACGAAAGCTAGTTTTGTAGAATCACAGCACTATGTCCAGTTGGTAGTCATTAAAGGTTACCCAACCAATCTCTTCTTCGAAGGGAGGGCCGTTCATTGAAAAATGATCGTGCGGGGGACCGCATTATAAGTCCGTGGTTGGCGGAAAAACGCTCGAGTGATGTTTCTCCTCCACGAACACCCGACGGATGCTCCAAAGCTTGACAGGACGATTCCTGGACCTTCTTATTTCTATTGGTGTCAAAAGCCTACGGGCTATGTATGTATGTTTCTCTTCATGCTTTGTAATTTCATTTGAAATGAAATAGTTTAAAGATGCAAAAGATGTTTCTTATTCATGTTTTGAAAAGAAATTGTTTAATCAAAATGGTATTGTTCTTACTTTTATGTATGAATTGGAAAGTTTTAATTTTATCGTACAAGTGTGTTCGTTACAGGGTTCAAGGTCATGGTTGCCGATGGATTTCATCTTTCTTGCACAAAGAAAATCTTGAACATGACCATGCAATTGGGAAACTACAAAGTCAAGGATGACTTCTATGTAGTTCACATTGGAGATACTGATGCCGTCCTAGGCATTCAATGGCTGCGTTCTCTTGGGGAGACTTCCTTGAATCTGCAGACTATGGAGCTGAAGTTTCAATCCGATGGGAAGAAGATAGTTCTGAGAGGAATGCCCAATGGGGGCCCTCGGGTTGTGTCATTCAAAAGAATGGCAAGGCTGATCCATCACGATCAAGCTGAGTGGGTTGCAGAGTGCATGATCCTCCCGACTAGTCCGATTGAGACTAAACGTGACCATCCTCCTGATATTCAGTCACTACTCACAAAGAAGAGCAAAGTCTTTGCAGATTTGCCTCTTGGACCACCACCTGAACGGGGTTCAGAACACATCATAGAGCTCAAGGAAGGAGCTAAACCGGTAATCACAACTCCATATCGGTATCCGAAGAGGCAAAAGGATGAGATTGAGAAGAATATTCAAGAACTCTTGGAGATGGGTTTCATTCGCCCAAGCAAGAGCCCCTTTGCATCTACTGTGGTTCTCGTGAAAAAGAAGGATGGTACCATGCGCATGTGTGTGGACTATCGTTATTTGAATAAAAGCACCATCAAAAACAGATACCCCATTCCCAAAATAGATGAGTTCATTGATGAGTTGCATGGGGCCAAGTTCTTCTCGAAGATTGACCTGAGATCGGGTTATCATCAGATTCGAATGAGGGGATCTAATGTGGAGAAGACAGCTTTCAGATGTCACTATGGCCATTTCGAATTCTTAGTCATGCCATTTGGGTTGACTAACGCTCCAGCTACCTTTCAGTCTTGCATGAACCGTGTTTTTCAGAATCAGTTAAGGAGGTTTGTGTTGATATTTTTTGATGACATTCTGATTTACAGCAAGACTTGGGAAGATCATCTCAAGCACTTGGAGGAAGTGCTTAGTATCTTGGAATCTAAGAGTTTGTTCGCAAAGGAATCCAAATGTGAATTTGGAATGGAGGAGTTATTGTACCTTGGCCACATAATCAGTGCTGAGGGAGTAAAGGTGGACCCCGAGAAGATCAAAGCAGTAGTTGATTGGCCACCTCCTGAGAACTTGACTCAGTTGAAAGGTTTTCTAGGTCTTTGTGGTTTTTATCGGAGATTCGTAAAGGGGTATTCACAAAATGCTGCTCCTCTTACTGATCTCACCAAAAAGGGAGCCTTTGTGTGGTTAGAAAAGGCTCAAATTGTTTTTGACAAGTTCAAGAAGATCATGAGCTTGTGTCCAGTTTTGGCTATTCCGGATTTCTCCAAGCCATTCGAGCTATAGTGTGATGCATCAGGTGAAGGAGTTGGGGCTGTCCTGATACAAAACAAACACCCTATCGTGTTTGAGAGTAGAAAATTACAGGGTGTCGAAAGGACATATTCAATTTATGACAAAGAAATGCTTTCCATTATGCATGCATTAGCCAAGTTCAGGCAGTACTTGGTGGGGAACAAGTTCGTGATTAAAACTAACCACAATAGCCTCAAGCATTTCATGCACCAGAAGGACCTAAATGAGAGGCAACAGAAATGGGTGAGTAAGCTTCAAGCTTACGACTTTGACATTGAATATTTCAAAGGGAAAAATAATATCGTGGCTGATGCTCTATCCAAAAGACCTCATCTTAGCTCATTGTGTGAGCTTACTGCAGATTGGAGAGACATGTTGCTTGCTGATTATGCCAAAAATCAGTTTACAACCAGCATTCTTGAGGGTACTTTTCATGATGAAAGGTACAAGGTGATTGAGGGATTGATCCACTATAAGGGAAGAATCTTTCTGGTGGCTGATTCTAAGCTGAAGAAGAAGATTCTACTGACTTTTCATGATATCCCAGTTGCTGGTCACCAAGGTTTTTTCAAGACATATAGGCAAATCCGAGAAAGGTTTTCTTGGAAAGGATTGAAAGGAGAAGTACAACGCTACATCCAGGAGTGTCTTGTTTGTCAAGTGAATAAGAATGAGCATACATTACCAGCCGGTTTGCTGCAACCACTTCCAATTCCCAATCAAAAATGGGAAATCATTTCGATGGATTTCATCACAGGGTTGCCCAAGGCCCAAGGGAAGGTTTGTATTTATGTAGTGGTGGATAGGCTAACCAAATTTGCTCATTTCTTCGCCATTACCAGCATTTTTTCTGCAGCCCAAGTTGTAGATCTGTTTTTTCGAGAGGTGTTTAGGCTGCATGGGTTGCCAAAGAACATTGTGAGTGATAGGGACAGCAAGTTCCTAAGTACTTTTTGGCAAGAAGTGTTCAGAATGAGTGGTACTGTGCTCACTCCAAGCACTAGTTACCATCCCCAAACAGATGGACAAACTGAAGTAGTGAACAAGTGGTTGGAAGGCTACTTGAGAAACTATGTGTCAGAGCAGCAAAGAGCATGGGTCAAGTGGCTACATATAGGCGAGTACTGCTACAACTCTACTTTCCATATGTCAATTAAGATGTCTCCTTTCTTGGCTCTCTATGGGTATGAAGCACCTAGCTTTGCTGATTTGGTGTTTGGTGATAGCAAAGCACCCCAAGCCAAGGACTTGTTGCAGCAAAGTCAAGACATCATGAAATCCTTGAAAGATAATATGCAGATTGCACAGAATCAGCAGAAGTTGTATGCTGATCAGAGGCGGATTGAGCGTTCTTTCGAGGTTGGGGATATGGTTTATCTCCGATTACAGCAATATAGACAGTCTACTCTCAAGAAGAGTGGAGCTGAGAAGCTCAAACCTCGCTTCTATGGGCCATTCAGGGTCATCAGAAAGGTTGGGGCAGTAGCTTATGAGTTGGAGCTACCTTCTGATAGCAGAGTACATAACGTCTTCCACGTGTCTCACCTCAAGAAGGCACTTGGACATAATGTGGTTGCCTCAGCACAGTTGCCACCTTTGGATGAAGAGGGACAGTTTGTTCTAATTCCGGAGAAGATATTGGATGTCAGAGAACGTTCTTTGAGGAAAAGAACTATCAGAGAATACCTGGTGAAGTGGAAGAACCTGCCTATGGAGGATGCGACTTGGGAAAGTGATGAAATTCTGCAACATTCTGGTTTGCGATTGCTTGAGGACAAGCAATCTTGGGGAGGGCGGACTATAATGTGCCCTTCTCAAACCTGATCTTTCTAGTGACCGTTGGCCTTTTTCTGGAAACCCGAAGGCTAGTCGGAAGGTAAAATTAGGGTTTCCTATTTTTGAGGATGTCTTTGCTCGTAGTTGGTGGATTCAATGGCGGAGTTTTTCTGGGTTTTCAAAGAGCTTCGCAGTGGTATGTTCATGTCGGCATTCTAAGCGTTTTCTGGAATTTACTATTTTTAGTAAATTCTATTTTTGGCAGCTTTTCAGTTGGGTTCAGCTGGGTTGACTTCTTGCTTCAGTTTGGTCAGTTGACTTGGTCATTATTGGCTTCAGGGCACAATTGGAGGGATAAGTTGATATATTTAATTAAACGTCACAGTTTAATATTATATTTTAATGTTGACCCCTTGGCCTAGTCTATTGACTTTATGTTGTTTTGAAAAGTGGGCTTTTTGAGGGTGGCGCCTTCATTAAGATTAATTTATTAATTTCCTAAGTCAAAGAAAGCTTAATGTGGGTGCATTTATCAAGGTGTTGAATTTAATCAAAATATCAATATTAAGCTTGAAAGGAAAAGGATGCCATCTTGGAGAAAGGATTAGGGTTTTGATTCTGAAGTGGATTTTAGGGTTTCGTGAAGTCAACAGGAAATTATAAAAGGAGGACTTTGAGCTTCATTTCACATCTTTGGTCTACCATATCGTTATGCTGCCGGTTTGGCTCTGGAACTGCTTCGAGGAATGAAGGCCTCCTAGCTTGGGCATCGCTTCTTGTTTGTGAGACAACAACTAGTGGTGATTTTAGTCTAGTTTGTGAGTTCATTGGAAATTGTGCATTTTAATCTGCATTTGTCTACTTAGGTTCAGATTTCGCATATTAGAAGTGTTGTGACGTTTCTCACACATCGCCCCATTGCAAATGGGGACCCCCTAATTTTGGCTTTGCTTTTCGGTCGTTTTGTTGTTGTCTCTCTTTTCTACTGTTTGTCTTTCCGGCAGAATGTCTGCCATTGAGTTTAAACATGAACTTTTGGCCAAGTCTTAAAATTAGGGTTTGTAACGTTCCAGCCAATTTGAGGTTGAGTGAGGTGAATAAATTGAAAATAAAGCTTAACACTATTGTTAGTGTGCTTCCAGCAGGTTTCCACTGAAATTTCATCAGATTCCGACAACTTACTATTTTTAGTAAGTGTGCAATTACAGGCAATTCGTCAACATTTTTGAGATTCTGACAGTTACACGGCATTCAGAACACACCAAGCTGCTCGCGTGCGAAGTTCTGCCTTCGGAGGAAATTTTCAGGGTTTGCATGTCAGCGTTTTCTTTGCATTTCTGCATATTCCTTCTGGGTTTTTCGAGACCTTCGCAATGGTATAACATGCAAGACGAGACGACAACTTTCAGAATTCAGTCTTCCGAGGCTATTTTTAGGGTTTGCATGTCAGGGTTTCTTTTGCATGTCGAATGATTCCTGATGGGTTTTTCAAGAGCTTCGCGATGGTGTGACATGCAAATGAAGATACTCGCTCAGTAAGGAACTTGCTATTTTTAGCAGGTGTGTCCCAGCAGCTGCTTCCCAACAGTTCAGAATCACGAGCTGATTGTAGTGCCACAGAAACGAAGAGAAACAGAGATCATTTGATATGCATGCAGAGCGAACTAGGGTTTCCAGCTTCGGGACCCAAAAAGAGGTGTAAAAAGTCATAATTTTCGAAAACCGGTGTAAACCACCACGATCAGCATCCTTCAAGCTATCTGCTGGTAAAATTTCAACTCAAATGGAGCACTTACTATTTATAGTAAGTCATTTTGGAAATTTGCTAAAAATAGAAAGTCAGCCGCGTGCGCCAGTGTCAACAGGCAGGTCAAGTGGTGAGGAGCACGTCATTCAAATTTCAAGTCAATTGGAGCAGTGGAAGTCTCAGAAACAAGCAGTTACTATAAATAGTAAGCCACCTCCAGAAACATGCTATAAATGGCAGGTTGACACCAATTCTCAGAAGGTACGAGTCAAACATGTGCTGAGGGATCCGTGGCGCGAATTTCAAGACAAACGGAGTTGCAGAGAATGGAAAATCAAGCACTTACTATTTTTAGCAGGCTAGTACAGAGGAATTAGGGTTTCCTAAAATCAAGGGCGAAACACAACAACCAGGCAAAAGCAACGTCTAGTCACGATCAATACCCTTCACGCAATCGGCACGCAAAATTTGAAGACATTCTGAGTAATTGCTATTTTTAGTAAGTTGCTAAAAATAGCAGGTGCATGCAGATATCAGGGCCCGACATCTCAACCACATCCCGAGGTTCAGAACAAAGCAAAATCCAACGTTTTTGGAGCTTGAAACTAGCTTGGAGTGCAAAAATTGACAAACTTTCTAAAAATAGCAAATTAGGGTTAGCGTGATCGAGTCACTCCAAATTTGACAAATGGCATAAAATTCACTGAAATTGATGAATTTTCAGGTCCAGCTAGTGAAAAATGCCTTTAAAAGCCGAAGGCAGGTTGAAAATTTTCTAAAGTGCTGCAAATTAGGAGACACCCTCATATGCGCCTAGGTAAAAGGAGTCACTTGGAAATTTTCTAAGTGTAAAAAAATTGGAAGCTCTGGGATCAAAATGCGCCCTTGAGGGAAGAGAGCTTATAAAAAATTCTCCAAGTATGAAAATTGGAAGCTCTGGGGTCAAAATGCGCCTTGACGAGGAGGAGGTAATGGAAATTTGACTAAGTCACTTAAATTGGAAGTAGACATGTGAAAATGCGCCCTTGCTTGGAGAGATGCCTACAAATTTGCCTAAGTCTCATAAATTGTAAGCTCAAGCCCTATATGCGCCTTGAAGAAGAAGAAGCATCAAAAAAAATTCTAAGGCACCCAAAGTGGAAGTAGCACCTCCAAAGTGCGCCTTAGGGAAAAGAGGGTGAGCTGGGAAATTTCTAAGTGTTTTAAATTTGATCCTCCATGGGTCAAATACGCCCCACTTTGAAAGTGACTCAAGATTTTCTATGTAGATGAGATTTGATGCTCCCCATGGCATATGCGCCCTACTTCAAGGAAGAAGTGAACAAATTTTATAAGGCGTTTAAAAAAAAATGGAGGCTCCTACCATCATTTGCGCCTTAGCTGCTTGGAGTAATAGAAAAATGGTTAAGTGTTGCAAACTGAAAGTGCCTACTCCAATATGCGCCTTGAGGGTGTTGGATGAGGAATTTTTTTTAAGTCATTGAAATTTGGAGCTCCCTATGCTATTTGCGCCCTTGAGCTTGAAGAGTAAAAATGTTCTAAGTGTGAAAGACTTGAAGAAGCACCTCCAGAATGCACCTTAAGAAGAAGGGCACTTGAAATTTTTTCTAAGTGTTGAAACTTGAAGCAAGGTACCTCAAATGCACCCTCCATGAGTTGAGAGTTGAAAAAGTTCTAAGTGTTGAAATTGAATGCCCAGGGTGTCAATTGCGCTTAGCCTGGAGAGGGTGAGAACTTCAAAATTTTCTAAGTGTCGAAAATGGAACTTCAAGGGTAGAAGTGCGCCCAAGAGGGAGGTCTTTGAAATTTTCTCTAAGTATAAAAAATTGGAAGTAGACATAGTCATATGCGCCTGGGAGTTGAGGGAGAGTTTGATATTTCCTAAGTGTTCAAAACTCAAAGTGCACACTTTAAAATGCACCCTTGACTTGCATGGAAAGTTTGTTAAAATGTCTAAGTCATGAGATTTGGAGTTCCAAGGGTCAGATGCGCCCCAGCTGTTGGAGGAGTGAAAATTCTACCAAGACATGAAAATTGAAAGCTCTGGGTATGATATGCGCCTGGCTATTAAAAGGTTAGCAAAATTTCTAAGTGTTGGAACTTGAAGTGGAAGCACAAGGTGGTAAATGCGCCTTTGACTGGAGGGGTGAGCTGGAAAAGAATTTAAGTGTGGAACTTAAATCGAAGGAAGATCCCATCATTTGCGCCTGGAGCTTAAAAAAATTAAACTTAAAATTTTCTAAGGCATTTAAGCTTGAAGTTGGACACCTGAAATGCGCCCTAGGCATCAAAGAGGCATAAAATTTACTAAGTCAGGAGACAAATTGAAAGTCTACCCTGTTGATGCGCCTAGACTTTCCTGTGGAGCTTTGAAAAATGCCAAGTGCTAACACTTGATATAGAAGACCTCATTTGCGCCCATGCAAAGTGATGAATATTTTTCTAAGTATAAATATTTAAATTCCACCTCTAGAAGAAAATACGCCTAAGTCTGATGGAGGAGATGAAATTTTCGGAGGCATGGGTAAAGTCGGTTGGAATGAGTCAAAATACTCCAATTTCACAAGGATGATGAAAATTGTCAAAGAAGAGCAAAGAAAGTGCACCTGGAATCGAAGAAATGGATTAAATTTGATGAAAATCATTTTTTCTAAGGTTCAAAATTCAAAAAATTAAATGAACCCGTTCGTTGGGTACCCATGGATTCGACGCATTCTGAAGAAAATTCTCTTATGGGTATCGAAGATCTTCGACAAGGAGTGGATTTCGAGGTCTTCTGCACTTCGCCAAGGCGTTTAGGATGGAGAATTTGATTGGCGCTTGAATAATGAATTTTCCTAAGGGAAAATTTTGAAATTTTTGTAAGGCAAGGAATAAATGATGTTGAAATAAAATGCCTTGGCGGATGAATTTGAGGTTGAGAGCCTAGATATTTTTTTGATCAAATTCCAGATGAAAGCATTTTTCTCGAGCCAGAGTTGAATGAAATATCATAGTGAAGCGCGCCAAGCAAAATGAAAGATGGGTTGGAAATTGGGCTAAGGCATGAAGAGTTTGAACGCAAAGTTGGCTAGTGAAGGCAACGAACCCTTGGAGATCAAAGCGTGAAAATCAGATAAGTAGGGTGAATTTATATTATGATGTGTTCTAATGCTCTTCTCCTTGCTTGTTTTGCAGGAGGAACGTCGAGGCCAGGCGGTGATGACTTAAAGTGAAGGAAGAAAAGTTGCAAGAGAATGACTAAGTGTTGAGACTTAGTGACGAAGGAAACGTTTTCAAAACTCAAGATGAAGAAAAGAGTGGAAGTTCGAGCAAGGTCGTCAAGAAGAAGATCAAGAGCAGTGTGAACGCGTTTCAAGACTGGAATCTTCCAGAAGGATAATGGCTCATTTATTACCCCTCTCCTTTGTGGCAGTTTTTAGGGCGAATCTTCTTTAGGGCTGAGGTGGCACGATCTGGGCCATCCATGTGATTGTAATCTGAGCCGTCCGTTGGACTTGGCTGGCTATAAAAGGGGAAGTCCCCCTTCATTTGTACATTCATGAGACAGTAGAATTAGAGTAGAAGTCGGAGTAGAGAGACAACTAGGTGATAGTTTAGAGTAACTTAGTATAGATTGATAGTGTAATTTGAAGAAGAGGGAAAGTTTTCCCTTTGAAAACTTTGTAAGAAATTGTTGTGAACACTCTCTCAATAAAAGAGTTTTTCATTGATGGTGAATTTCGTCTTTGTTGTGAGTAGCTAGCAAGGTTTCTTCATCCTTCTGATTCAAGTAGTGACTTAAAGTAGTATAATTTTCATTCTATGCAAGTAGATGTTAGTTGTGGAATGTGGTGTTTGATCTAAGCAACTTCGTCTATCCATACCACTAGTGTATTTGCTGATGGTAAATGCGCCTTGTGTGGTCAACTGGAATATCATGTACTTAACTTCAATCACAGTTTGAATAATGGTATGCGTCGTTGTGATGGTATCCCTATGTCAAGTGGTGGTTTGAACATCTTTAGTCATGTCCCTTGAAGATTGCACCGACTCCGTGGAAGCTGTCCGATGCGAGGCAAAGCGAAGTCCGGTTAGAAGTTTGCTGAAGTTGAGCTCCATATCCCACACCTTAGAGTAGATTAGAATCTTTTTAACCTTACCCCCTTTTCAATTCAGTACTTTTTGGTTAGAATAGGAAACCCGCACTTTATAGATAAATCTTTCGAGCATTTGAATTCCTTTCTCCGCTGCCGAACAATTCCGTAAGTCCCCTTGAAATACCAGCAAATCACATCGAGCCAAACTGAGCCTATTCGCACTGAAAGAACCTTGGAGTTGAACGCACGAACTTTCTTGCAATCTTAGAGTGCGGAATACTTTGATCAAGAGAGAATAGGGAAGCTGTTGGCAACTTTATTTTGCGTTGGTGCAGTCACGAAAAACACATCAACAAGAAGTTTCTGGTCTTTGCATTTTAGCTTCAGCTGTTTTCATGTTTAATTCATAAATCAAAAAAGACAAAAAAATTTATTGTGGGTATTTCATAATTCCTTCTATCTGCTCTAGGCGCCCATGTATGCCAATTTGTAGATTTTTTAGAAAGGGCTCTGAATTTTAAAAGCAAAATCGCCCTTGTGCTGGGCCGTACCATTTATTGTGTCATTGGGATTCGTGCATTTCTTAGAATCTGTATTTTAAGTATGTTTTATGTTCTTAGTTTGAGCGCCTATCTTGTATTAGTGATGTGCAATTGATATCAAGCGATTTGAATAAGTGGAGAGTGAGTTCTGAGCATTTCAAGGAATCCTATGCTGCTGGTTATCTGTTGAAAGTGCAGGTCTGACAAGACAGCTTTAAGAAATCTGCAATTTCTTTGTTGAATGCTGGTGAGAGTTCTTTAAAAAGCAATGTGGAGTCTTCATTGATGATTGCCCAAGTCTGGAGAAAAGGTTGGATCTATTTAATGCCTTTCCATTAATCTTTACTTCTCAACAAGAAATTCACTAATAGTGCACCACTCTATTATATGCTGATTTGTATTGTTAGCAAGATTTCATCTCCTAGATTGTAATCTGGCAGTAGTACTGACAGCCATTTAGATTCTTGCTTATCAAATTGTAATGCCCTTCTTACTTTCAGCAGTTGATATTGTTTTTAATTGACCTCCGCCCTATGGTAGCTACTTTCCCATTCTGAGTTAGCAAGCACATTCTGGGTGTTGAGTATTTCCAATTTTCCGCATTTCTTTTCAAGCATAGTATTCTGTAACACTCCGTCATATGGTCACCCCTCACTCCATACTGGATTGGGTAGCACATACTTGGCGTTGAGTTCCCATTCAGCATTAAGGGTAGAAGATCCTCTGACCATATGCTCGCCATCATCGGCGCCATTCTTGGTTAGAGTTGCTTCCGTACGTTTTGGTTTACCTTCTAACCTTAACGTGTACTTTGATTGTAATGTTGTAATCTGATAATTGAAAAAACGAAAAAATTTGGCTCGGAATATTTCTTTCTAGCTCCGCAACGTATCCGATAGTACAGTCATCAGATCATCCAATCATCCAGAATTCAAGATCAAATAGGGAGGATCCAAACAAAAGTCAAAATGAAAAACATGAAAATCACCAAAATTTGACTAAGTCTGGGAACTTTGGGCGCCCTAGGCTCCCAGGGGCGCCCAACTTTTTGGAAGGGAAAATCCAGCTGTAAGGGTTTGCAGGTGAGCTCAATCTCTTCTGAATCCAATCAGCTTTGCAATGGGTGTCTTCGTCCGAGCATCAAACTGGTTAGTCACGGGAAAATCCAAGTCAAAGGTGACAGTATAAGATGAAGATTCAAAGTTTTATGATGAAATCAAATGAAATTTTTCTAAGTTTGGAGCAAATGGGCGCCCTTGAAGGAGAAAGGCGCCCAAGTTTTTGAGTGTCCAGACTCCAAACAGATGAATTTTCCAGTAAAGCTCTAATGTGACTCCATCAGATTTGATCAAGCTTTCCAACAAGATCATCAGCACGTCAATCGGAGTTGGTTGTTGTCAGATGCAGAAGACTAAACATATGGTTTTGACTAGAGTGAAATTTCAAAATTCAAAAGCAAGGTGAAAATACAAAAATTGGCTAACTCTAGTGAAGTTGGATGCCCCCAACCAAGAAGGGCGCCCAAGCTTTTGATGCCTCTAATGGACTTTTCTGTAGTCAGCACTCCTAGAAGACTCTTGACAAAATCTTCTCAGCTCCACAACGAGTCCAATCATCAGTCCATCTGATGCCCAGATCATCCGAAACTGTAAAATCTTCTAAAGCAGAGGAGATAAACCAAAAACTTGAAACATGTGAAAAATTTCTAACACTGGTTAACATGGGCGCCCCTAGAGAGAACAGGCTCCCATGATTTTGAAGGCCTAAATGAAGTTTCTAGATGAAGATGCCTCTAGAACAATCTTTCTAGATTCAATCAAGCTTCGCAATGAATCATTCAGCTCGTCCACCAGATCAACTGAACATCTAGAAATTAGGATCAAACTAGGCGTCAAAATGGAAGAAAAGTTGAAAAACTCAAAAAAATGGTCAAGTCTGAGTGAAGTACTCTAGCCAAGAAGGGCACCCAACTTTCAATGCCTTAGTAAAATTTTCAAAATTTTCAAAAAATTTCAAAATTATGAGATGAAGAGAATGTCCAAGTTCATTGAATAGGCCAATTTTAGGGTTTTGAAGATAAAAGCAAAAGAAAGCAGACCTATTTCAAACCCTAAGTCTATTTAATACACCTCTTCAATGCAATTTTCATCATTATTGGAAGTAGCATTCCAAGGAGAAAGTTGGAGCTGCAAGTTTGGAGAAATTTTTCAAGATTCAAGAACTCAAGTTTGCTGATTCTTCATCAAATTTTTCAGACCAGCAGCATAAGGCCTTGCTTTTTCATGTTTTTTCATCTAGAGATCAAATTTTTCAAGAAGGCCAAGATTTTCAAATTTTCAACCATCTGGGTCTTACCATCTCATTCATCTGAAAAACTTCTCAAGAAATTCATCAAGTTGCAGCAATTGCTTTTTATTTGCATGTCAGTGAAATCCTCAGTGCATTCAATTTTTGATCATCTAGGTCCTCTCAAATCAATCTTCTGAAGAAAACCCATATAACAGTTTTTTTCGAGCAAATTTCAAATTCTAGGATTGGCTGCTTTTTCAATCATCCATCAGTGTTTTTCAAATCTGATCAACGGGGTCCATTTCTAATTGTATTCTGAACAAAGCCTAGGTGCTAGCTTTTTTTGTGAAAAATTGAAAAAATTAGGGTTTGTTGCTTTTTCACTCTAAAATCAAAATTTTCAAAAATGAATGATTTGGGTTGTCTTGCAACAAAATTCTGAGCAAAACCCATATC
Source organism: Sequoia sempervirens (assembly GCA_007258455.2). Classification (NCBI taxonomy): domain Eukaryota; kingdom Viridiplantae; phylum Streptophyta; class Pinopsida; order Cupressales; family Cupressaceae; genus Sequoia; species Sequoia sempervirens. The sequence continues at coordinate 221,439 of VDFB02044908.1, forward strand.
TCATAATTTTTTTCAAAAATTTGTCCGTTGGAGGAAGAAAAATCAGCATTTCTAAAAATAGTAAATTGCTCAAAACTTGTCTGAACCTAGGTGAGTTTACAGTCATTCTTCAAGGTTTTCATAATAGAGTACACTCCTAATGATTTCAAGACCAAATCAGCTCTCTCCCATAAATTCATCAAAACAGCTGAGACGGACTTGCATCATATCAAGCCAATGTTTGATCTGCATGCTTTGGAGAGCGCAGGAAACACTTCAATCAGAAACTTGGGACACTTTGGACTCCTCGCAGTAGCGTCTATTCCTATTTCAATTCAGAGTCTCGATTTTGTAATCGCTTGCATCAAACATTACAATCCGACTACAAGGGAGATTATGTAATGTCCCCTTCTCAAACCTGATCGATCATGTGACCGTTGGCCTTTTTCTAGAAACCCGAAGGCTAGTCGGAAGGTAAAATTAGGGTTTCCTATTTTTGAGGAGGTCATTACTCAGAGAGGGTGGATTCAATGGCGGATTCTTTCTAGGTTTTCAGAGAGCTTCGCAGTGGTATGTTCATCTCGGTATTCGGAGCACTTTCTGGAATTTACTATTTTTAGTAAATTCTATTTTTAGCAGCTTTCCAGTTGAGTTCAGCTCGGTTGACTTCCTGCTTCAGTTTGGTCAGATGTTTTGCTCAGTATTGGCTTCAAGGCACATTCGAAAGGATAAGTTAAGTCATTTAATTAAAAAAGTCACGTTTTAATTATTATATTTTAACGTTGACCCTTGGCCTAGATTTAATGACTTGTTGACGTGGTTTTTGAGACCGCACCAACAAAGAATAAAGTCTCCCAACGGACGCTCTATCCTCTCTTGAACAAAGTATTCAGCATGCTAAGATTGCGAGTAAGATCATGCTTTCAACTCCAAGGTTCCTTAAGTGCGAATAGGCTCAGTTTGGCTTGATGTGATATTGCTGGTATTTTCAAGGGGACTTACACAATTGTTCGGCGGTTAACAGCAGACAGCGGACTAAGGGTTTTCATGTAATTCGGATGATTTGGCAATGTGGTTCCTTTCCTAAAACTAATCAGAAATGTACGGAAAGTAAAAGGGTATAAGGCCTAAGAAATTTATGTTCTATTCTAAATGCAGGATATGTGGAGCTTCACGTTTCAATAGACTTCAACCGGATTTCACCTAGCCTCCGTCGGACAGCCTCAGCAAAATCGGTGCAATCTTCAAGGGAAATAGCAAAAGATGTTCAAATTATGAATTAACATGCATACACCATCAGAACGACGCATATAAGCATATAAATCACAACCGAAGTTAAACTCAAGATAATGTCCAGTTGACCACACAAGGCGAACTTATCATCAACAAGCCGCTAGTGGTATGGAATAAAGCGAAGCTATCTCAATGAAACACCACACATCAAAGTAAGCTACTTGCATGAATTTAAACTACTTGGATACGAAAGGAAGAAGAAACCTTGCTAGCATTTCATGACAAGACGAATTCCATCATCAATGAAAAGATCTATTATCATAAAATGTGTTACACAACAATCTCCTCAAAAGTTTTCAAAGGGAAAACTTTCTCTCTTCTCAAATTGTACAAAAATGCTCTACAATGCTACACTACTAACTCTAATTCTAATACTCTCTCAATGTCTACTACTCCAATGTCTAATCTAATTCTAATCTTCTAATGTTTTTCAAATGAGGGGGACTCCCCCTTTATATAGCTAGCCAAGTCCCAAAAGACGGCTAGGGTTACAATCAATAGAGTGGCCAGAATCGTGCCACCTCAGCCCTAAATAATATTGCCCTAAAAACCGCCACAGAGGAGAGTGGGGTAATAAATGCTCATAATGTCCACCATCATCCTTCTAGAGATTCCATTTGTAGGCAGACCACCTTGTTCTCGATCTTCTTCCTTGGCGTTGTTCTTTGATTTCTTCCCCTTGAGGGTCTTCATCTTCGTTACTTGAGTTATGCTAAGTCTCAACACTTAGCCATTTTCTTGCAAATTTTCCTCCTTCGAGATTGTAACTCATCTTCATCGTGCTTCCAATTCAGCATTTCTCACCAAAAGGCAAACAAGGGAGAGAGAGAATTAGAAATACTTCATGATATAAACTTAACTCACTTGCGATTTTCGTAGCAGTCTCTGGCGTTTATTTGCCTCCCTGCTTAACCGTGTTCAAGTTCATGCCTTAGACAAACTTCATCTTTGCGAAATTCATTTCACTACCTGGGGCTCCGATACTCAAATTCGTTCAACTCCGGCTCTGGAAGACTATCTTTACGAAGGGTTTAAGCAAATTCACCTAGGCAGTTTCTTTCAAATCCATCGTCTGGAGAATTTCATCTTGAAAACACGTTTTCTTCACATCTGCCTTATAAATTTTCAAGTTTCCCTTAGGAAAACTCATCAACCTGGTGCCCACTTAAAATCTTCATCCCAGAATCCTCGGCAAGCTGTGGAAGACCTTAAAATCAACTCCTCATCGACAATCTTCGATACCCAGAAGAAAATTTTCTCCAGAACGTGTCGAATTCATGGGTGCACAACGAACGGGTTCATTTTATTTCTCTGAATTTTGAACCTTGGAAAAATAATTTTCAACAAATTTATTCTTGTTCTTTGATCCCCTCTAAGAATTTTGCTCTGACTTGGAAAATTTTTCTATCGACCTGCGCAGCTGGCATTCACCAACTTCACCTCAGGCGACTCATCTGTGCTTCAAGAAAAATTCCATCACCTCTCTAGACTTAGGCATTTTTCCCAAGGAAGAAAATATTTTGCCTTAGAAAAATTTTAAAGCATCTTGGAAATTTTGCCTTGGAAATTTTGTTTCATTCGCCAGTGGGGAAAATTTTATCAACTTCATTTTAGAAAAAATTTCATTCACAGAGATGCCTGGCACATTTTATTTTCTAGCTACCACTTCGTATTTAACTTCACACTTGAAAAATATTTTTTTGGAGCTCCAATGCCTTTGAGGAAATTTTATCACTTTGCAACTTCAACGCCTTAGCAATATTTGCCAACAACTTGTATTTCACCACACCTAGCATATTATTCCTCTCCTCTGGCAATATTTTCTAACACCTATACCACTCATCACCCTTGGCGCCTAGCACTTGATGGAGGAAAATCAAAATTGCGCCCAACATCTTGTTCTCACCCTTCACACGCCTTAAAAAAAATCTCTAAGACTTGCCACCTTAGGCGCATAATCACTTGATGAAGAAAAAAAAACGCCTAGCACACTACCCTCAACACTTTTATCTTACTTGCCACGCCTCACCTCATATTCATTTGACATGGCGCATATTGCATGTCAAGAAGGATATACTTCAAGCGCCACCTCTTGTCTTCACTTGGGCGCATTTGGCATGGTGTGAAGGAATCTTTTTCAACGCCCCAACTTTGTCCTCACATGCCTCATTTAGGCGCATTCAAAGGAGAGAGGAAAAAGTCAACCTTCTTAGCATTTTTGGGCGCATTTCTTATGCATGTAAGATAAACTTGTAACGCCACCTTGTGACCTTTGAGCTCCCCTATTTTTGTCTCCATATGGCATGTTTTGGGTGCATTTTGCACCTCATGAAGGATGAAAATCCTTTGACTTCTTTGACC
>VDFB02044908.1:225171-244404 GCA_007258455.2 Sequoia sempervirens
CATGACAAGACGAATTCCATTATCAATGAAAAGATCTATTATCATAAAATGTGTTACACAACAATCTCCTCAAAAGTTTTCAAAGGGAAAACTTTCTCTCTTCTCCAAATTATGCAAAAATGCTCTACAATGCTACACTACTAACTCTAATACTAATACTCTCTCAATGTCTACTACTCCAATGTCTAATCTAATTCTAATCTTCTAATGTTTTTCAAATGAGGGGGACTCCCCCTTTATATAGCTAGCCAAGTCCCAAAAGACGGCTAGGGTTACAATCAATAGAGTGGCCAGAATCGTGCCACCTCAGCCCTAAATAATATTGCCCTAAAAACCGCCACAGAGGAGAGTAAAATACCATAATGTCCACCATCATCCTTCTAGAAGATTCCATTTGTAGACGCATTCACACTGTTCTCGATCTTCTTTCTTGGCGTTGTTCTTTGATTTCTTCCACTTGAGGGTCTTCATCTTCGTTACTTGAGTTATGCTAAGTCTCAACACTTAGCCATTTTCTTGCAAATTTTCCTCCTTCAAGATTGTAACTCATTTTCATCGTGCTTCCACTTCAAGTCATCGTGCTCTGGCCTCAAAATTTCTCCTGCAAAACAAGCAAGGAGAGGGGTATTAGAATACTTCATGATATAAACTTAACTTACTTACCAAGTTTTGATCTCCAAGGATTTGTTGCCTCCACTAGCCAACTTCGTGTTCAAGTTCATGCCTTAGCCAATTTTCAATCCATCCTCTTCAAGGGCGTATCATCTTTGAGAAATTCACTTCACTAACTGGAGCTCTGATACTCAATTTTGTTCATCTCTGACTCTGGAAGATTAGTCCACGAAGAACTTGAGCAAATTCACCTAGGCAGTTTCTTTCAAATTCATCGTCTGGAGGATTTCACCTTGAAAACACGTTTTCTTCACATTTGCCTTAGAAAATTTTAAAATTTCCCTTAGGAAATTCATCAACCTGGTGCCCATTTAAAATCTTTACCTTGGGATCATTGGCAAGCTGTGGAAGACTTCAAAATCAACTCCTCATCGACAATCTTCGATACCCAGAAGAAAATTTTCTCCAGAACGCGTCGAATCCATGGGTACCCAATGAACGGGTTCATTTTATTTTCCTGAATTTTGAACCTTGGAAAAATAATTTTCAACAAATTTATTCTCATTCTTCGATCCCCTCTGAGAATTTTGCTCTGACTTGGAAAATTTTTATCGACCTGTGCAGCTGTGGCATTCACCAACTTCATCTTTGGCGGCCCATCTGTGCTTCAAGAAAAATTCCATCACCTCTCCAGACTTAAGCATTTTTCTAAGGGAGAAAATATTTTGTGCCTTAGAAATTTTTGAATCACTTCGAAAATTTTGCCTTAGAAAATTTTATATCCAACTCGATCAATTTTGCCTGTGAAAATATCAACTTCACTTAGAAAATTTTTCATAGAGGTGCCTGGCGCATTTTTTTTTCTAGCCACCACTTCGCGTTTTACTTCACACTTGAAAAATATTTTTGAAGCTCCAATGCCTTAGAAAAAAAAAATTTCCATCACTCATCTCATATTTGAGGAAAACCACGCCTTAGCACTTCATTTCCATCTGGCAACTTCCAACGCCTAGGCAATTTTTTTTTGTCAATAACTTGTATTTTATTTCACCACGCCTAGCATCTTGTCTTCACACATCACACACGTCTTAGAGAAATTCTCTAACACCTACCACCTTAGGCGCATTTTGTGTTTGAGGAGGACATTTATTCCTACGCCATTCATATTTTATCATTGCCACCTTCACCTTGCATGGCGCACATCACAATTTGAGGGTAAATATTCCACTTTACCACGCCTAGCAATATTTTCTTAACCTCACCAATACTTAACCACTTTCCAACTCAAGTCCACCCTTTACTTGGCGCATTCAAAGGTTGGAGAGGAAAGTCAACACTAAGATATGCCCATCTTGCACAACGCCCAGCAATCTCCACTTGTCTTTATCTTTATTTGGGCGCATTTCACCCCTTGAAGAGGATGGGCGCATTTTACCTATGTAGGAGGATGAACTTTCAACGCCTAGCTGGTGACTTTTCAGCTTCCTTTGCTTTGTCCTCACATGCCCCTTTTTGGGCGCATTTTGCCTATACAGCAGGATGAAACATGTTGACCAGCTTGACTTTGCCTAATTTTTGTCTTGACATGCCCTCTTTTGGGCGCATTTCAACATGAGAGGAGGACGAGTTTCTCCCTTAGAAACTTTTTGGATTTGTTTGCATGTGAGGGGCGCATTTTAGCATAGGTGAGGGATAAAGTTTTATACTTAGAAATTTTTTTTTTGCTATCAACCCTCTTCCTTCGGCGCATTTCAACATGAGAGGTGGATAAAACCCTTTGACCTCTTTGACTTTCTTGCTTGTTGGGCGCGTTTAGGCCATGGTGGAGGATATTCGTTTGCCTTAGAAACTTTTTCAACAACTCTTGAAGTGGGCGCATTTTGACATGCCTTCAGGATAAAAAATGTCGACTTTTGTTTGACTTTCTTGCCTTGGGCGCATTTTGCCCTGTGTGAAGGATGAACTCACATTTTCAAAAAATTTCTACGCCTCTAGCTGAGATGGGCGCATTTTCCTATGCCTGCTGGACGAGACTCCAGACTTAGACGAATTTTTATCATCCTCGCCAGCTTACGTGCCCTGCTATTTATAGTAAGTTCTCTGAATTTGGACTTCTGAAGCTCGGAATGGCCTGAAATTTTAAACATAGTATCCTCATGCCTTTATCAACTTGTCGACACTGCCACTTTAGTCACCCTGCTATTTATAGCCTGTTTCTGAGGGTGGCTTACTATAATAGTAAGTTCATGTTTGATAGCTCCCCAAGTCTCGATCGAAGTTGAAATTTGAATGAGCGCCTCACCACGTGACCTTACCGCCGATTAATCGATGCATGCAACCTGATTTACTATTTTAGCATGTTTCAATTTGACTTACTATAAATAGTAAGTGTCTCGCTTTGACTTGAAATTTTACGTCAGATAGCACCAAGAACGCGATCGCAAGTGGGTTTACATCGGATTTTGAAGATTTTGACTTTTGCCTACTTTTAGTTCAAGCGGAAACCCTAATTTGCATTGCATGCGGTCAAAAGATCTCGTTTGTCTTCGTTTTGTGGCATTGGCGCATCAGCTCGTGAATCGAACCGAAGCCGTCACGGACATACCGCTAAAAAATAGCAAGTTCCCACGAGTGAGAATCCCCGTTTGCATGTCACACCATCGCGAAACCCCTCGGAAAACCCATCGTGAATCACCCGACATGCAAAAGAAACTTCGACATGCAACCCAAAAATAGCCTCGGAAGGCTGAATCCTGAAAGTGGTCATCTCGTCTTGCATGTTATATCATCGCGAAGGTCTTGAAAAACCCAGAAGGAATATCCAGACATGCAAAGAAAAACTCTGCATCTGGACCCTGAGATTTGTGCCCGAAGCCTGACTGCTAAAAATAGTAAGTTGTCCGATTTCGCTCAAATTTTGCACCTGAGTAGCCTGATATGTTCCGAATGCAGTGTGATGATTGGAATCCCAAAATAGCTGGCGAACTGCCCTGAATTTCACACTTACTAAAAATAGTAAGTACCTCGGAATCTAATAAATTTTTGCTGAGAGCCTGCTGGAAGCATACTGACAACAACGTTAAGCTCAATTTTCAATATATTCACCCTATTCGACCTCAAATTGGTTGGAAAGACTCAAAACCCTAATTTCAAACTTGGCCAGAATTTTCGCATTTTAAGCTCAATGGCGGAGGAATCCCAAAAAGTAGACCATAGAAAAGAGATAGACAGAGAGAGAGACCAAAAACCAAAGCCAAAAAGACTAGAATGGAGCAAAAATTAGGGGTCCCCATCTTGAATGGGGCGATGTGTGAAAAAGGTCACAACATGACTTAATGTTGTTTTTAAAAAAGTGGTCTTTGAGGGGGGCGCCCTCATTAAAAGATTATTTTAATTATTCCCAAAGTCAAAGCAAGGTTATGAAGGGCGCATTCATCAAAGTATGATATTTATTTAAAATATCAAATCTTAAGCCTTGAAGGAAAAGTACGCCCATCCTTGAGGAGATTGGGTTTTGACCTAAAAGTGGATTTTAGGGTTTTGAGAAGTCAACTGGAGAATTATAAAAAGGAGTCTTGGAGCATCATTTCACATCTTTGGTCGACTATACTGTTATGCTGCCGGATTGGCTCTGGAACTGCTTCGAGGAATGAAGGCCTCCTAGCTTGGGCATCGCTTCATGTTTGCAAGACAACATCTAGTGGTGATTCATTGTATTGTGAGTTGCATTTAAGTTTGTGCATTGTATTTCAGCTTATTGCATACTTAGATTAGACTTGGCATGTTAGAGGTTTCAGCTTATTGCATTATTTAGCACAGCAGATTTATGTTTTTGCTCATAGCTTGAAAAATACAAAAAAAAGTATTCTGGGTATTGCATCAATCTTTGAGTTTGTAAAGGGCGCCCATATTCTCAAGTTTATAGAATTTTTAAAGGAGTTTTGAATTTTTGAGAAGAAGTCGAACTTCTTGCTGGGCCGTACCACTTAGTCATGCATTGATTTCCGTGCAATATTAAATATTGGCATTTAGGGTCTGTCTCTTGCATCCATTCTAGGCGCCTTCTCATTAGCTGTGTTTCGCATCTAAGAATAGGTCAATTGGGTAAGGAATGAGTGATTTATGAATCATTTAGTGAATCTTTATGCTGCTGGTTAAAGGGTGAAAAGTGCAGATCTGTCAAACTGTCTACAGAAATCTGCACCTTCTGATTTGGTTTTGGCACTGTGATTTACTTAAGGATTGTAGCAAATTCACTGTTGAATATGCCATTTGAAAAGCATCTGATATCTTGACATTGCAGGCAATAATTATATTTTGTAAACTGGCAGTAGTACTGACCAGTGTTCTTAATATTGCTTTGTCATTATTTGTAATTACTCGTTCTTGCTTTCAGTACTAGTTTGAAATAGTTATAACTCCGCCCTATGGTCGCTACTTCCCATTCTGGGTGAGCAAGCACATTCTGGGTGTTGAGTAGTTTCAGTTTTCAGCATTTCATTTCAAGCTTTGCTTTCTGTAATCACTCCGTCATATGGTCGCCCCTCACTCCGCATTGGATTGGGTAGCACATACTTGACGTTGAGTTCCTTTCCAAGCATTTAGAGTAGAAGGCCCTCTGACCAATGCTCGCCATCATCGGCACCATACTGGTTAGAGTTGTTTCCGTACGTTTGGGTTTATCATCTAACCTTAACGGGTACTTGCTTGTAATGTTGTAATTTGTTAATTGAAAAAACGAAAAAATTTGGCTCGGAATATTTCAGATTAAATCAGTTGATGGCAGATTGATCTACAGTTTGAAACCTGATATGATTGAGAAATGTTTCTCCATTCTCCCTTGGCCTGAAAGTGTCACTATCTCAAAAGGCGAATGTGAGAGGATGTGGGAAATGCACAAGGACAAATATAGCAAGAAGATTGCTCAATGGTGGATGAAGGAAAAGCATAAGACTTTTCCTAAGAACATTGGGCGAGGCGAGTTCAAAGATGAGATTGCTATCATAATCACCTTGCTCAACAAGGTCATTGGACAAGAAGATGCTACGAAGTTTCAGCCTTGGATGTTCTACGCTATACCCCATATCATGAAGAAGACTAAGTTCTATGATTGGCCCACCTTGATCAGTGATAACCTTCATCAGCAGATAACGGAATATTTCCAGATTCACGAGTTCCATATGGTTTCTTACCTAGTCTACCTAGTGGCCTACGAGGTTCAATTCAAAGGGTTGAACACCGAGGGATCATTGAGCGTACAACATACCTACAATTACTATCCTCAATTGGAATTCACGAAGTCACTGCATCACTACAAGAGGGTGAATCAGGGTTTTTTGATGTACACAATGCAGGACCTGGACAATGAATTGCATGTCCGTATCTCTTTAGTCGCCAGGGCAGCAATGGCGGAGTGGGCAGATTGCTTCATATAATTTTCTACTTTCACCTATCTCAGAGTCTATGGCTATTCCGGTGCTTTGCTCATGCTACCAAGGTACCCATCAGACGAAGTTGTCTTCATGGAGTTCTTAAGGAAGGCACATGATGTCCACGCATTCTTGAGGAATAGAAAGAAACCCGCCCTCAATTTTCCATTGGGACTGGGAATCTATACATGCAGGACAATAGCAGATACTAAAACCATGGGAGATGAGTTAGACAAATTTGGTCTCAAGCCTTATAGTGAGAGGCGATTGTATGATCCTCATGGCGTCTACACTGGTTGACTTGAGAAAAACTATGCTCACATATCCGCCCTTGAAGAATTTTGGGCCAATTGTACAGATGAGTTCAAGGTGCGGAAGCGTAGTTACAGTAGGCTCACTCTTCACCAGATAAGACTGCCTATTAGAGGATATCGAAGGATTGTCAGATGATGATGAGGATGTGTTACTCCCAATGTATGCCCAGAAGAGAATTGAAGATCAACCCCTTCCTCAAGTCAATTGGCTAATAAGGAATCCCTCTCAGTCAAAGAAAGGACGAGGAAAATCCTCAAACATAGCAAGGTCTTCCTAGTTCTCAAAAGGAAGAAGTCTATATCAGCAGTAGAACTGCCAAGGGTACAGTCATCACTTCCCTCCTCTTCCAGAGCACAATCAAAAGGGAAAGGCGTAAGTCAGTCTCAAGATGGTGTGAAGGGTAGCAGGTCAACCAAAAATGTAAGGAGGCTAGATTTCTTAGGTGTAGTCATACAGGAGCCATCAACGGTTGAAGCAGAAGCTCCTCCAGAAGAGCCTATACCTCAGAAGGAGACAGAAGAAGCACCCTTAGCATGATTTTGTACCACTGACAGGGTCTTCACCAATCCATATTGACCTAGATATTGAAGATGATGAAGAAATTGCAATTGTACCTCCCAAAGAAGTTAGTAAAGATACTACCGTGTCTTGGCTTGAGAGCTCCTTGGGAAGGGTAAGAAGAAGACCTTCATATCAGGTGAATTTTGATGACCTTGATAACATCTATCAGGAACCTCCTAAGAAGAAAGCAAAGAAGCAAGTTCACTTTGATATGAATCTCGATGGTTAGATAGTCATGGAGACTACAATACCCCCAGAGGACAAGAACAGAGATGAAGTTGATATGGACGACTTCGTGATGGTTAAGGCTAACCTTGGTAAAAATACCAGACATGCGGATGTCAGTTTGTTCAAAGTTGTGTCTGAAAGCCTTCAGGAAAGAGGGCTCAAGGATGGAGAAGAAGAAAGCAGCCCTCAAGGCTGAAATACATCAGCTCAGGCTTTATATGTCAAACCTCATCCATGGTTCATCATAGGCGACCTGGTTGCTGCCCTAGCTTTTAGAGACACTAGCTGATCATCATCAGTTGAGACAGCTGGTTATTTGTGGGAAGGAAACTCAAGAGTGGATCGAGAGTTTCATTGTTAGAGAGGAGATCTTGGCACAGATGTTTCAGTTGAGAGAAAACGCTCATGAGCTACGTCAAGGTATCCAAGGGTTTGAACAATCAATGGTTGAGGTTAAACCAAGGCATGAAATCATCATTGCTGATTTACATACAGCCTATGGTTCAGCGACTTCAAAAGAACACAAGAGGCAGATCCTTGCTTGGAGAGAGCGTCATATCTTCAAGGTTAAAACTTACGAGAGGATATCCGAGGAGTTTATTGCCTACAGACAAAGGGTGATCGAAGCTCTTCTTTTCATCAATGAGTTTGTCACAGAGATTCCTTCTTAGTACAGTCTTGAAGATGGTTCTTATGTCGAGCTAGAAGAAATGCAAACTCAATTTCAGAGTGTTCTTTGCAGTTGTGATAGCAGCAATACAGTTGGTGGTAGAATGAATAACCTTGCCATGATGTCAGCAAGATTTGAAAAAGCGGCCAATGAGGTTGAAGATTTCCTGAGATCAATTGCAAATGGAGAAGATAGTAAAACGTAACTTTGCTATTGATGGGATAGATGCACCGAACCGGGACATAGTTTCCTACTTTTTAGCGGATGTGATTGAGATTTGAAATGGCTTTCAAATAGAAGCTTTCTTTCTGCTTTCTTTCTATTCTTGGAACAATTCTTATCCATTCTTTGAAGAAGAGAAAGAAGATAAATGTAATAGTTGGCGTTTCCCGCTTTTCCTACTTTCTTAGGTGTTAGATGTTATCGTCTTTCTAGATATAGAAATAAAGTTTGCTTGTTGAGCAAGCCCTAGATTGTGAAAGCAAGGAGATTTTAGGGTTCCCTACTCCTCTGCTTAGCTATAAATAAGAGCCTTTTCTCATTAGTTTTCTTTAACCATGCTAGTGATAAGAAAATGTTGAGCCTAAGTGCCTTCTATTTGCTATTTAGTGTTGTTCAATTGTTTTATGATAGCGAATTGTTGAGTCTCTTTTAGCCAACAAGGAGTTATTGTAATTTTTGTCCCTATTGTGTAAGAACAAGTTTTGCAAGCCTCTTTAGCTGCAAGCTCTTGTTCCAGGCATGTGTTTAGTTATTTTTGTTCCAGAAGTTTGAGAAATAAAATCATGAGCCTCTTTTGCCATAACGTCTCAGATTTCCGTTATTTGTGTTATGCTTTTATGATCTTAATTTCAGCTTACATTGAAGTGTGCAAATGTATGTTGAGAAAGAGTTTATTGAAGCACTTTGTCAGAGATTCAACCTTGTTCATTTCTAATTTCTCTTGCTTTGCGTATTACTTGAGAAGTTAGAAATGTCTTTAGCTTAAGTTAGTCGTAGTTGAAGTTCTTAATTAGAAAATCTCAGCTGTGGCGTTTGTGTTTTGTAAACCTTGTGCTCTAGCTGATCAAAAAGATAGGCAACTTAGTTTTTAGTTTACTTTCTTTCAACACCATCAACAAGAGGGAGCTTCCCCTCCTAATTTGAAGAGCAGTTTTACTATGCATAGCTGTCCATTTCAAATACGCATTCCAGAGGTGCAAATTTAAACACCAACATGGCTTCAACCCAGCCATTGGAGAACGAAAACTCTTCAATGTGGAAGCAATTTTGAAGTTGTGCAAGACCAGCCAAATTATTGCACGAGGTTTGGCTTCATTTAGGACTCAAAATAGAGCAAAATTGGTGAAGTTTTAAAAGGGCTTTGAAGATTGATCAACTGCAGACTTGAAGTTTGATTTGGTAGCCATTAAAAATCAGAACTGAAGCATTCATTTCCAGATATATTGGCTGCTACAATACCTGCTATAGTAAACGCTACAGTGCACGTGAACAGTGTCGTGCTACAGTAACACATGAATAGTATTGCGCTATAGTGGCATTCAAGTTTTCATGTATAGTCTTCACATGCCTTCATTTGGGCGCATTTCATATATGAAGGAGGATAAACTTTTCAACACTTTTCCTTTTGACCTTTGACTTCCTTCTAAGCTTGGCGCATTTCACTTGTTCAAGAGGATTTTAAAATTTTGTCTTCTTCTAGGCTAAGTTGGGCGCATTTAGTATGGGGTAAAGGACAAAGCCTTCAACGCCTTTGACTTGTTGACCTTGCTTCTTGGGATATGGGCGCATTTTAGCATATGAGGAGGATGAAGCTTAACACTTAGAAATTTTTAGCAACCCTCACCACCTTGCATGGGCGCATTTGGAGGTAGCTGCAGGATATCCAATACTTTGAATTTTTCCAACATCTTCTTTCTTCTTTGAGGGCGCATATGGGGGTACCTGCAGGACGAGACTTATGCCTTAGAGAATCTTCTTTTGCTTTCCAGTTGAGGTGGGCACATTTAGGGGTGGTAGGAGGATGAAGTTCAACACTTAGAAATTTTCATTTGCTTATGCTTGTTTATCCATGCTCTGCTATTTATAGTAAGTCCTTCAATTTTTACACTTCTGAAGCTCGGATCGATTTGAAATTTTAAACACAGGACCTTCATGACCTTGTCAACCTGTTCACATTGATATCTGAGCTGGCCTGCTAAAAATAGTATGCTTTTGAAGGTGGTTTACTATTTATAGTAACTACTTGTTTCTGAGACCACAACTCTATTTGACTTGAAATTCGAATGGTGTGCTCCTCATCGGGTGACTTGCCTGTTGACACCGGCGCCTGACACTGATTTACTATTTTTAGCTAGCTTCTGGGACGCCTTACTATAAATAGTAAGTGCTCCAATTGTCTTCAAATTTTATTGGTGGATAACTCGAAAGATGTTGAATGCAGTGGGATACACCGGTTTTCGAGAATTCTGACTTTTACCCTTCTTTTTGGGTCCTGAAGTAAGAAACCCTAATCTGACTTGCATGTATATCAAACAACCTCTGTTTGACCTCATTTCTATTGCACTTTGCCCTGTTTGTGGTTTTGATGCATTGGGAGGGAGCTGCCAGAGTGGAATTGCTAAAAATAGTAAGTCACTGAATACTGACCATCCCGCCTTGCATGTCACATCATTGCGTTGCTCTTGAAAAACCCATAAAGGATCACCCAACATGCGCTGAAAACTATGACATGCAAACCCTAAAAATAGCCTCTGAAGACGGCTTCTAAAAAAGTCTTGATCCTGGTTTGCATGTTATACTGTTGCGAAGATCTTGAAAAACCCACAAGGAATATGTTGACATGCAAACCCTAAAAATAGCCTCGGAAGATGGCTTCTGAAAGTGATTGCCCCATTTTGCATGTTACACCATCGCGAAGGTTTCAAAAAACCCAGAAAGAATGCTCAGACATGCATTAAAGAATTCTACATATAAACCCTAAAATTTACTCCAGAAGCCGAATTGCTAAAAATAGTAAGTTGTCTGTTTCAGCTCAAATCTTGCCAGTGAGCAGCTTGATGTGTTCTGGATGCAATGTGATTGTCGAAACTTCAAAAATGCTTTGAAACAGCCCCAAATTAGGTACTTAATAAAAATAGTATGTAGTCAGAATCTGATGAAACTTCAGTGGAAACTTGTTGGAAGCATACTAACATCAATGTTAATCTCTATTTTCAATTTATTCACCTTGTTTGACCACAATTTGGTTGGAAAGTTCAAAACCCTAATTCTATAGACTTGGCCAAATTTCACGTTTAAACTCGATGGAGGGCACGTCCCCGGAAAGGCAGACAGCAGAAAAGAGAGAGAGAGAGAGTGATAGAGAAACCAAAGCCAAAAGACCAGAATGGAGCAAAATTAGGGGGTCCCCATCTTGAATGGGGTGATGTGTGAAAAGGTCACAACAGGACACCTTGAGGAGCTAGGAGCTGCACTTAGTTCCATTTCCTACCACTCTCGCGATTTATTGATATTGATAGACCATGGTTTTATTGATGTTTGATATTGCTATGATAAATTTTATAATGCTTTAATGACATTTATTATGTTGTTATGCTACTACTCTCGCGATTTATTTATATATTGATACTATTGTTAGTAATTATTAATTTATTGACATATATCTCTCTCTTTCGCTCTCTCTATCTATAATATATTAATAAATTTTGAAAAAATCATAGATATATATATGTATTTTGTATGTTGCCGTCCCCTACCGTCCCCTAAAAATAGGCCCCTAGGAAACGTCTCAGAAACACGTCCTCAGCTGTCCCCCTGTCCCCGTCCCCAAAAGGCCGTGGAACATAGCAGAAAAAAAATCCTTTGGGTATTGAGTTCCATCGCCGTGAAACCGGGGAAAACGTTTCCTTGACCCTTTAGGTAACTCATGATTACTCAAAAGCCAAAGGTCTAATATTATTACCCCAAGGTAATGGGGGTGGACTTCACCTGTCAGCATTATTGTTATTATCATCCATTGCTTCTGTATGGATCATGCAATAGGACGCCAGAGTGTCATTCCTGTGAAATAAAAGCGTTTAGCTTTCCTTGAAGTTTTCTTGCCGCGTGCCCCACGGTGGGTGCCAGAAAACTGTTGGCGTAATGTTGATGTGGTTTTTGTGACCATACCAAACAGCAGAACAAAATAGTTTGGGCTACTCCGTTCTCTCTTGATCAAAGTATTCCATGCGCTAAGATTGCGAGAAAGTTCGCATGTTCAACTCCAAGGTTCCTTTAGTGCGAATAGACCCAGTTTGGTTGATGTGTATTGCTGTGTTCGTACGAGGGGACTTACACAATTGTCCAGATTTCTTGCAGTTAGCAGCTAATGTATGATACTTAAGGGGAATTCTTACGTGTATGATTCGGCAATGTGTATCTTTTCCTAAGACTAATAAGAAATGTACGGAAAGTAAAAGGAAAGGGCCTAAGAAATTTGTACTCTATTTTAAATGCAAGGTATGTGGGGCTTCATCTCAATAGACTTCAACCGGATTTCACCTAGCCTCCGTCGGACAGCCTCAGCAAAATCGGTGCAATCTTCAAAGGGGATAGCGAAAGGTGTTCAAGTTATAGATTAACATACGTACACCATCAGAACAACGCATATAAGTATGTAAACCACAACCGAAGTTAGACACAAGATAATGTCCAGTTGACCACGCAAGGCAGACTTATCATCAACAAGCCGCTAGTGGTATGGAATAAAGCGAAGCTATCTCAATAAAACACCACACACCGAAGTAAGCTACTTGCATGAGTTAAACTACTTGGATACGAAAGGAAGAAGAAACCTTGCTAGCATTTCATGACAAGACGAATTTCATCATCAATGAAAAGATCTATTATCATAAAATGTGTTACACAACAATCTCTTCAAAAGTTCTCAAAGGGAAAACTTTCTCTCTTCTCCAAATGATGCAAAAATGCTCTACAATATTACACTATCTAGCTCTAAAGCTAATGCTCTCTCAATGTCTACTCTGATTCTGACTCCTAATTTTCTAATGAATTACAAATGAGGGGGACTCCCCCCTTTTATAGCTAGCCAAGTCCCAAAGGACGGCTAGGGTTACAATTAATAGAGTGGCCAGAATCGTGCCACCTCAGCCCTAACCCTAAAAACTGCCAGAATAGGGAGTGGTACATTAAATGAATCAAAGATTCCCACTCACTCCCAAAATAGCAAATGTAATAAATGCTCAGTCTTCTAGAAGATCCTCGTCCAGTAGTGTGTTCCCATTAGCCTTCTCTCTGACTGCCAACTCAACAAATCTGCCAAGTACGGCCTCAACCTCATGAACTGAAATAGGCGGAACACAATCCAACTGAAACTCTAACACCGTGACTGAGTGCTCGTGCCTTGTACAAGATTTTCTCCAAGCAGCTAATGAGTCCTGCGTGTTCTGGATCAAAGTGGAGAATGTAGCGGTATTCTCAAAGTCATCCTGTACAAAGGTCTTAACATCTGCGAAGAAGTGAACCAGCAAACCCCTCAAATTATCAAACTTATCTCATGCGGATTCAGCCGCCCTGTAAAATATGGCCACCGAAGGTGTTAGAACTCCATCTATAATGATGACCGTAGCCTTGCTATGTACCTGGCTGAATCCGCTGTCTTTGCGCCGAAGAAGAAGCCACGCCCCGTGATAGCCGAAGAAGACCACCGAGAGAAATCATATCGGTCATTCGCCTGAATGACACCTCCATCAATCAGCAGCTGCAATGGTACATGCCTCAATACCTCGAGACGCTGGATCACCTTACTCTGATAGATAGAGGCATCGCCCCAAGCATGATCCACCGCATCCATCCGTGTCAAAATAGAAGAGGCCTGCTGAAAAGCAAAAGATAGGTCCTCCATGAATTTCTCTGTCTCCGTACGAACCCCTGTGACCCATTTGTCTGCCTCCTGTGCCATTCTCCCCAACTCTACTAAGCCGCTGATCGACTCTCTAGGTACATCCGCCGGAGGCTCTATCACTGGTACATCCTGCCCTCGAGAACGAGACAACTGCTGAACATATCCAACTAACGCCTTGTGTTCTCGTTTCAACTTCTTATATTTTCCTTCCTTTTTGAACAATCTATCCTTGAGGGCAAGGAAGGAGTTATCACACTCCTCAACAATTTGAGCACCAGTAGGGCGTCCCAAGTCAAGAGTGGTGACCACATAATTTTCAGGAGCTGCTTCATTCCGATCACACTCGACTCGTGGGACAGCAACGTGAAGAGTACGAGAGCCATCCTCATCCGTGGAGATCTTCGAAAACTTTCTTGCCTTCTTCTTCGGTGGAGGAGCATTGATCCGGTTCAAAAACTCTTCCATCTCAACAGCTGGATCAATCTCCTCACTCGGGCTTCTTCGCATTCTATCTCTAAGCCAATCGGGCACCTCATATAGTATATCGAAGGGCTGCTGCTCCTGTGCCTGGACTTCTCTAACCTGTTCAACTTCTTCTTCATTCTGGCGAGGCTCATCGTCCTCAAGTGACTGAGTGTCACGACAATATATCATCATCGCCATCATTCAGGCCACCTCTAACTCCCGCTGAAAATGAGGGTCGATGTCCCCTCATCATCCTGCTGATCAACCCCAACAGGTACATTGGCACTCTGGCCAATCGACCCCCTCCGTGGAGGCTGAATATCATCCTGTATCTCCGGTACCTGATTCAATGTAACCCTCTGATCAGCAAATAAAGACACCTCCTGTATGCTTGGAGAACGTGTCTCCAAAGGTACTGCCACTGTAACTCGTGGAGGCTCTGGCTGAACTAATTCTTTCTTTCTGGACTCTGGTCCCCTTGTGATCTGTTTCTTCCTTCCTGTGGTGGGCGTCCTGTGATCTCCCATCAAATTGTAAGTCAAGCAATTGACCTACTTTTCAATCTATTTACTTTCCTGTCAACCCATGCCCTGGTGAATGTCATAACTGGGATGGAAAGAGTATCAAGATCAGCAACCTCGGGCTCTGACCAATCTATAGGCGGAAGTGGAGTATCCCGAACAGCTGCATAGTCTGGATGAACAACATGCATGTCCTCATTAACCTGGTCCGGAACTGGAACTACCTCACACTCCCTGATCAGAGTAATCGGCAACCGAGAGAACATTCTCTTCCTCACTTCAATCTCATCAATTGCATCAGCCCAGTAATCCTCAATGGTGGCCTTGTGTTTGAATTCCTCTGACAACACCCAGTTGATGTTATGGTGTGGGTCATAGTGTTGTCTACTTGTGTGATATGAGAAATGATAGAATTGAAGCTCACTCTCAGCTTCCCTAGCTGCCTGTATCGAAGGACAAACCTCATCCGAGTTGCCCATCACAATTGGAAACTCTATCCCTCCTTTCTTCTTTTTCTTCTGGATTTTGTCAAAGGCCAGCAACTGTCTAGCTATCTCTAGCATTATTATCTTATCGGTTGGGTACTTAGGCAGCCTATATGGGTATGAAGAAAATCCTTGCAGCCTAATGTATGAAAATCTTGGAAACTGTATAAACCAACACCCATACCTCTCAATTAGTTCCTGGGCATTTCTAGAGATCCTGCACTGTAACCTCTCCTGAAGCAGCCTCGTGATGTACATGGTGAATGAATCGTTGACACGCTTGTAATGGGTTGTGCTCGAAAGGTGCAACTGCGTACACGCCTCATGAATTTTGAATTGGTGGGAGCCACAACCGATGGGTTCCTTGTAAGAAATCCCTCTGTACCTCGTCATTCGTGCCAACATATAAATTAGATAGGTACTCATGTAAAACGTTTTAGTCCTCCGCAAACTCAGAAGCTGCTCATGTATGTTATCGCTGATCATCTCAGCCCAATTGACATAATCCTTTCCTTCTAACACCAGGTTGATGTAATAAAACATCCATGGCTCAAAAATATAGGACTGTGGGCATCCACCAACCCTGCTCAGCAACATGATAAGATCACAATCTTCCTGCTTCAAGTCCTCTGCTATGATCTGCTTCGGCAGCTTCGTACGAGACGGCTTCGGAGTGCTCATCCAGTGAGTGTTAATTGTATCCATGCATCGTTCAAAAGCAGAAGCATACATCCGCTCTGCTCGCTCTCTGGATTTGTAAATAATGTTCCTGTGCACCGGGATCCCGAAAGCTTCACCAATGGCTGCCGGAGTGAGATTGGCAAGCACTTGGCCATCTGGTGACGTGATCGACCGGTGTTCTTTCTCGTAACAGTTGGCGCACTCCATAATCAACTCTGAACACTGAATAGCTGGCGGAAACCAGCAGCTGCATATAGCCCACTTCGGACGATGTTGTGCGAAGTGACCGAAGCCCGATGACTTCCAATTCCGAACAGCCTGTTCTTGAGGGTCTCCAAGTTGACGGAGCCCAGGTTCGTGTCTGTCAACTTGCCCAACTTTGAAATAAACTTCGTCTCCGGCGTGAACGTTTTGCTGAGCTTCTTGATCGTAGCCTGTCTAGAGGCACCATTGTCCTTTCCGGTTGTCCTCGCTTCAGCCATCTGCAACATAATAAACATTTCATCAGCAATTAAATTTAATAAAATAAGGCATGATATAGGGGCTGCAGTCGAATTTTAGAAGCTGCAATAATTCTTGTGTTTGCCAACCTCAGCTTCTTCTCCGAATAAATTCGAATTTTGACACTTAGAACAGATTTCTAAGTGAACTCTGATGATTTTACTTCAACCAGCAATCAGCAAATTGAACCCCAACCACTTCGTATCATCAAACAACAATTTCAATTTACACTTCCAACCAGCAACCTCACACTAACAAGTTCGTGCTTTAAAGTTCTCAACTATTTCAACTCAATACAAGGCGTCCCTTTCAACTCTACTCCAGCAACTTCAACTAAGCAAACCAGATTTTAAACTTCAACTTAACAAGGCCGTACTTTTTCAAGCAACTTCAAATTGCAGCAAACACTTCTCCACTCAGCAATGGCGTACCTCTTTTTAGCTCTCAAGACGTCTTCAACTCTCAGCAAACTCAGGCCTCAACAAAACACCTCTCAGCAACTCGCACTTCTCAGCAAAATTCGAACCTCTTCAAGCTCACTCAGACTTAGCAAATTCGCCTTTCTCAGTTGTGAAAATGAGTGAAAAGCTTCTCATTTTATAGCTAAAATTCAAATTCTAGAAGGCGTTATTTTTAGCCAGTGCCATTAAACTCCACTACTCCACTTCAAGAATTCGAATTTTCCCTCTCTGGTGTTTCTGACACTTGTCTCCAGTCGTCGGGAATATTATTCTTCTAGAAACTTGACTTTGACTGGCGTTCAGGATTTCTTTTCGAAAAGTTCAAATTTAAATTCATCTTCTTTTAACTCACCAGTCGGAGCTCTGTCACTTGAATTCGAATTTCTAACTTCATCATCTGCCCTGGAAAATTCATCTTCGAAGAGTTTAATCAAAATCATCTAGGCAATTCCCTTTAGATTCATCGTTCGAAGAAAATTCACTCTGAAAACTCATTTTATTTAAATTTGCCTTAGAAAATTTAAAATTCTCCCTTAGGAAAATCCACAATTCGAGCACTGATTAAATTCTTCACTGAAAAGGTGTCGGCGAAGCTTGAAAGATTTAGAAATCCATTCATCATCACGAACGTCCAGTACCCAGAAGCAAATTCTTGTCAGAATGTCTCGAATCCATGGGTATCCAACGAACGGGTTCATTTAATTTTTCAATTTTGAACCTTAGAAAAAATATTATTTCCATCATTTTAAACTCGTTCTTCGCCTGTGATCACTTTGTGTTGCTCTGACTTCTTGAAAAAAATTTGAAGAACTTGAAATATAATTGTTTCTGACTCCATCACTGAGAAGAGTTGCTCGTGCTCGGAAAATTCATCAACTTGGAGCTCTAGGCGTATTTTCTAAGAAGAAAATAATTTGCCTTAGAAAATATTTTAAAATCCTCTTGCACCTTCGAAAACTTGCCTTAGAAAATTTTGTTGATTGCCAGCGGAGAGGAATCTTCATTTAGAAAATTTTTATATCAACTTCATTTGGAGGAATTTACTCATTCCCGGCACGCCTTGCACATTTTATCTTTACCTCATCACTTGGAAAATATTCATTCAAAAAGCCCAACGCCTTAGATAAATTTAACACTTAGAAAATATTTCATTTCCTCCCCTGAGCGCTTAGCACACTTCAAAATATTTCAACTCCTTCAAGATTTTTAAAATCACCTTATAACTCTTTTACTCCCTAGGCGCACACTTCATTTTTATTCTCCACACTTTCAAATATTTTCCAACGCCTAGCATTTTCTAACAACACATCACCTTCAACGCCTAGCAAGATATTTCTAACACCTATAACCTTAGGCGCATATCACACCTTGAGAGGGAATTTAAAAATCACGCCCACCACCTTTCCTTCACCACCTTGGCGCATATCACACTTAACTCACCTTGGGCGCATTCTAAGTGTGGAGGAGGATGACGCCTTTCTTTTACCATCTTTCACCATGTCTTGGTAACATTTTCGCCTTATTCATCACCCTTAATTACTTTTTACATGCAAACATGGGCGCATTTCCTTGTAGGAGGAGGACGAACTTGCAAATGCCTTCATGTGACTTTTCAACTTTCATTTTTTTGTCTTCATGTGAGCTCATTTGGGCGCATTTAGGAGGGTGAGGAGGACGAATTTGCAAGTTGGGCGCATTTTCATACTAGTGGAGGATGAAATCTCCAACATCTTTGGGT
Organism: Sequoia sempervirens; assembly: GCA_007258455.2. NCBI lineage: Eukaryota > Viridiplantae > Streptophyta > Pinopsida > Cupressales > Cupressaceae > Sequoia > Sequoia sempervirens. Next base: position 243,744 of record VDFB02044908.1, read on the forward strand.
GACCCTTCGTCTCCTATTTTTTGTCCTCACATGCATGCATTTGGGCGCATTTTGCCCCTTGAGGAGGATGAAAAACTTTGACTTTCTTGTTGACTCCTACCTTGGGCGCATTTTGATGTGAGAGAAGGATGGGCGCATTTCAATGAGGGTGGCGGATTTTTTATACTTAGAAAAATTCTAACTTCCATCAACTTCCCTTGGGCGCATTTTGAGGGTGGAGGCGGATTTTCATGTTTGACTTTGCTTTGACCACCTTGTGAACTGGGCGCATTTCACCCCCTGAGGCGGATTTCTCACGCTTAGAAATTTTTTCAACTTTCCTTCTTCCTTCTTGGGCGCATTTGGACCCCTGAGCAGGATGAAATATCTTTGACTTTTGTTTGACTTTTCTCACCTTAGGCGCATTTTGCCCCCTGAGCAGGATGAGCTCAGACTTAGAAATTTTTTCATGCCTCTTCATCAGTCTGGGCGCATTTTGGCAGGCCTGCTGGACGAAACTCCAGACTTAGACAAATTTTCATCATCTTCGCCAGCTTACGTGCCCTGCTATTTATAGTAAGTCCTCTGAATTTGCGCTTCTGAAGCCCGGATCAACTTGGAATTTTGAACGTAGCATCTTCATAACCCTGTTAACCTGTCAACACTGCAACTTTTGGTCACC
>VDFB02044909.1:0-39829 GCA_007258455.2 Sequoia sempervirens
GATTGATCAATAATCACATAGAAATGAGAATAAACCAACCTTTTCTGAGGAAAAGTCATCTGGTCAATAGAAAGAAGCTTCTTAAAAGTATTTGCAATACTAGAAAACACCTTCTCATCCTATAACTCCAGTGGAAGATCCAGGAGACGAACCCAAATAGGGGTCGAGGTGAACAAGTATGAGCTTAGGTTAAAGCCAACCTCCCACTTCTTGAGAACCAACGAGGATTTACCAATCATCCAAGGGCCACCCGTCAAAATGCAAACCACATCCTCATCACAGGTGAACAAAAATGAAAAGAAGCCTCTAGCCATCACAGCCACCTCTACCCGGCCCTTTAGTCTCCAACATTTAAATACAAGATTACAAACCATTTCAATGTTTGGACGAGGACCCATAAATTTCCCCACCAAGGAAAAAGCCTTCGATTCCAAATGCTTCTCAATGCTATAGTCAGGAATAGAAATTGAGTACTCTCCAACAGCCAGATTTTCCAAGAAACTAATTGGAGGAGAAGAAATTACCTTTAAGCTTAGCACCAAAAATATTAGACCATTTGGGTCCATCAAACATGACCCCCACACACTTTTTTCCTTCCGCAATAGAAAAATTCTCAGGAATCTTTGGTTGAGAAGAAGAGGACAAGCCCACATTGAGAGGACTGAATGAGGCCCCCACACAAGACATGGAAGAAATGCTAGCCATAGAAATCAAAGAGTCTGGAATGCCAAAAACTAAAGAGGACCCACCACCTTTACCATCAACCACGCAAAAGGCTGACAAATCTACACCAATATCATTCCCATTAGGACACTACCACCATTAACACTAGGTAGCGAACTAGATTTTCTTGCCTCCAAAGGTTTTTGAAAAAAAAGCAGAACCACCCAAAGAGAGCTCCATTACCACATTCTGGTTTGTTATATTATCATTAGTATGTTAAAGATTTTATTTGTTCCTTTATTATCCAATTCATATTTTTCAATGTCAATTCATATATATTAGTGATGGTGATCTTAGTTTGCTTAAGTCTTAAGCTAGTTAACATTAACAAATAAGAATTTTTGTGCATTTGAATCTAAATTATAGATATATTTTATAGTATTTAAACTTAAACAATAAAGCCAATAGCTCCATTGCCACATAAAATTAACTCTGATATATTAAATCTATCTAGATTTATACTTGGAGAAAAGTAGTATTACGTAATTAGTTTAGTGTGCCCTCTCTTAGGGCTCGTTGCTTTGGATCAACACACCTTTCCTAAGGAATCTTCACTTTGATACCAAAAGTTACATGAGTGGTTGCACAAAGTTTGAAGGAAATTTTTGGGAGAAACTTCAATGAGTGTATGCTTGTATTTATTATTGTATTGGGAAGTTAGATTGGTGGTTATAACTTAACATTTTAAGTTATTTTTTAGACAAAACTCATGTGATGTTACTACATCATTAACAAAAATAATAAATGTCTAAGATTGGTCTACAAGTATGTATAATATTATTGATATTTGATAACAAGGTTTTGGTTGTTACTCATTATATTACTCCTCTTGTTGGTTCCCATTTTCAATGCTTACAATACATTGGAAAGGTTTCTCATAGATTTCTTTAGTCTAACTCTAACTTTGAGAGAAGCTTTCATAGGGTCTCTTGGTAACTCTATTGCCTTCTCATAGACCAGCCAAGCATTTTCCTACTTGGTATCATTACAAGGAATAACCTTATGTGCCAAATGAATTATTAGGGCTATTCAAGGGGATTAACCTTGTAAAATTATTTTTCATCATTGACATCATTCTTATTTGGGAAAGAATGTAGAAGATGTCATGGGTTTCATAACCTTCTTATGCCACTTGGTTTGATAAAGATCATTATTGATTTTTTATTTAAATTGTTTGAAAACCATGTGACAAGGTTAAAACTTATTTGGTTTGGGATGCCACCTTATTCAAAAGTGGGTTTATCTATTAATTATCATTGTATTTGATGGTCTCTTATGTTTTTGTTAAAATTATTTCTCATAAATTAAAAATCCATTATTAAAGTCCTCATATTATTTCTTAAGGGCATTTCAAAAGTGAAAGGTAATATTCTAAACAAAGTAGGCATTGATTACATTGATAATAGCTAAAATCTAAGTATAAATTATAGCCCACAAACAAAATTACCATAGATATCATTTAGGACCCTTTTCCTAATGATTCATCAAAATAAATTTAAATCCTCCTCCTTAATGGATTGATTGAAAATGGATTGTGGATATCCCCTTCTTAATTGCACTCAAAATAGCTTACTAAGAATAGCTTGTTTCTAAACTTTACCTCTATGATATGTTCAATGACATATAACATGTCCATGCAACCAATTATACATGGATATGAAAACTTAACAAGATATGAGAAAGCCATACAAAGACCCAAAAATATCAATTCATGTGGTGTTTTTTTGTCAAGGTTTATCTCTTAGAGAAATATTCCAAAGATTGGTGCTTTCATCTATCTTTTCACTTGCTTGTGATCCTCTCATGAAAGTTTAAACCATAATTTTGCCTTGGCTATGTGGTTTTAATAGCATGGGTGGTCTTGGATTGAACCTAAATTTATTTTTGATTTTTTTGGGTGTCCCTTTACTTTTCAAGGAAAATTGTGTTGCCTCATGGTCTTATTTTATCCAAAGCATAGAAAAAAAAATTCTTATTGAATATATAATCCTATGTTCATTTCTAGAAAAAAAAAATTTGCTCTAAGGTTTTGGTAGTGTTGTAAAACATATTGCACCTGAATGCTTGAATGGCTAAATTCAACAATATGTTGAAACATGGGAACTATCTTCAGGCTGTGGGAATTCCTATGGCGAAGATAGACCTCCATATTCTAGGCTGGTTCCTATATGATTCTCAAATTGATAACTGGGTAACTTGTGCTAGAAAAAGGATAGAAGGATTGTAATAAATGCATGTAAAACTGTAAATTGACGATGATACACCTAATTGATAAAGAATTGCAACTATGATTCACAATGAACTTCAACAAAAACTATCCACACAATTCAATTTGACAGTTTGACCACAAAGATGATTCTAAGAAAGGATTGAATAAACCACTTTTAAAGGAAAATAAAGTTTTCTCAGCAAATAAGAATAGATTATTCTGTTACACAACCCTAGACCTATGATTTTTTCACTATTTTGAATGCATGCAAATATAAATGAGACAATAATTTTAAAGTTTTTGATATTAAACATAGTAAAACTTCATCAAATCATTCATAAAAACATCATAATGACAAGGCAGACTTTTGATTTCACCGAAATCAAAGGGATCTTTGCAAAATGACACAAAATGAACTTGTAAACCTATTGTTGTATTAATATGAAAACTACAAAATTGAGCTACATGATATTTCTCTTTGCAGAATGCAGAGGTTGAAAAACAAGAACTAAAGGAAAAAGACTAACTTTTTCCAATATATACAAAAAAGGCATGCATAAAGTAGCCAAAAATGGAACTGAATGAGAACTGAAGTGAAAATAGCATTGCCAATGTGAAATCTGAGTAGAAGAGAAAATCTTGATAAAAATAGCCCAAACTCATGCACAAATGAGTGAACTCAAGTTCAAACTAGCTGTCAACTCGTAACTGATCCATGGAGCACTCAAACTGAACTGAAAATCCCTCAAAAAGTGGGTTCAAGCATGCAAAAACCACCTCATTTTTATCAACTCGCCCATGATGACTGGAACTCTGAAAGGCATGCAAAATCCTTAACTCCACATGCACGTAAGTGAAATTTTTTTATATATTTTCCCCTTTTTACAATAGTTGATTTGAAAAATTATTGAAAAGCAATTAATAAAATTGCATTTAATAACTTTCAAACACAACTTTACAATATAGAATAAGGGGAAGAATAAATCAAGTTTTCACAAAAAGATTATTCTTGAACTCATATCTCTCCTCCATGCAATTTATATTTGGCACCATTTGATAAACACCATATCACCTTTGAAAGGCATCAAATATCATACAAAAAGAATGCATTACTTTATATTGGCTGCCACTTAGCATATAATATGCATCTGCTACCCTAGCACATAAGTATAATGGGAAAGGTCGACCACATCTTCATTAGGCTCATTGACTTAAAAGTCATGGCCACAGTGATAATTAAAGAACATAATGATTTATTAAAATCATTAATAAAAAAAACATCAATTATGTCGATTTAGGGAAAACAAAACTCGAACCCTAATCATTCACTATCATTCTTCATTTCACACTTTGGAGAAAACCTATTGCGCTACCATCATGGAGTAGGGTTTGAGCTCGAAACCTCACATTTGAACTGTATCTGGTGATCTTTTTCTGAGATTTTGAAGGAGAAAAATGTAGAGGTGAGTTTTTTCATGGCAATACTAAATATTGAGCTCCATTCTGAGTATATTTTAGTCTTTTTGGCCGCATATTTCACCATTTTCTGATGCATTTCTTTGTGTTTATCTTCTATGTATCTTCTTTGATCTTCTTGACCACCATGGAGGATCTTTGTTTTGAGCTTATGAGAAAGAAAGCTAGAAAAAGCCACAGTTTATGAATTTTCTTCACCTCAAGAACTCTGGCAAGCTTTATTCCTTGTATTTCTTTGTCAAACTAAAGCTTTATAAAAGATTTTTCTGAAAAGGATGATCTTCTATTTTTCTCAAAAATAATGAAGACCCATTGCAGGCCACGCCAATACATGCTCAAGTTGGGTATTTTCTTTAAAATTTCTAGGCTTTTCATTGCTTTGCTGGCCACGGTCATGACTTTGTCCATTTTTCCTTTTCACATCTTCTCAGAAAACACAAACTCTTAAATATCTCAGAGCCACGAGCTTTATAAGAGCACTAAAAAAGGTTTTGTTTATGCCTATGGCCATGAATCGACCTCTTCTTTCATTATACTCAAAACCCCTCTTGAATCTGGGTTTGTTCAAAGTTTGTATATACTAAAAATTTCTTCAATGTGGCTGCCACTCCTGACCTTAGCTAAGCTTATATTCTGGAAACCCTCCTGTATTTGGGCTTGGTCGCAGACTTATTGTGCTTCTGGTTTACAAGAGTTTCTTCTTTGTAGCTATCACTATGGGTTTCAATTCATCTGAAGCTTTCTTAGTACTTGCAAGTCGTAGGATTTATAAGGAAAATTTGGGTTCTCTTCATTCTCTTTCTAGAAATTTTACTATTAAGATTCCTACTACTTTCAATGGCTTTGAATGAATATAAGGGTTCAAAACCCTAGCCTTATTTGATTTGAAATAAGATCCACCTCAATCAGCTGTAGCATATTATATTTTTTGTATTCCTTGAGATTATACTCCCTTCATCTATGAAAGTTATGTTGTTCAGTTCTAATCAATGTTCTTCTTGACTCTCTGTTACTTTCTACAATCTGATCATACTCTGATATGCAAAAAGAAAAACTTAGATGTGGTTGTATTTTCACCTCTTGTATAGACAGACTGTTTGAATCATTTCTCATTTGTAATATCCACCTGTAGCTTCTATTGAATGTATAAGGTTATTAAAAATAGTTAAATGACCTCTGATACTTTGTTTTCCATTCAGTGTAAATGGGCTCCATACTTTATTTAAATGCAATGTGAAAATAAAGTAAAGTTGAAGCTAAGAAAAATAAATGCAGTTGATGCTCATTCAACATGTTTTTGATTGCTTCTCTGAATGATGAGTAATAGGATGGATGCTCAAAAAAATTTCACAACTGTTGAGATAAGGCTCTACTTTCTTCATTCATGAGGATGATGATATTTAATTCCATACTGTTGTCCTATGTTATTGTATATGATTTGGGCTCAATCCTTGTGGGAGACACATTTTTCACCACTCATAACAATATATGTTGATTGAAATGATCTGATTATACCTATTCCTGCACATTTAAACAAACAAGTTAGCAAAAATAACTGAAGTTGAAAGCTTCCAATGAATTTTTGTGCTCTTTTAACTAGATCATTTGATCCATGCTTGAAATGATGTAGATTATATTCATGTTGGCAATGTAGGTATAGGATTGATCTTGATTCATCATTGCTTAGAGTTAATCTCTAACATCATTTTCATTCATCCTGCAAAACAACTTAAGGAGATTGGAGTCGAGGAACCTGGAAAGCTTCAACAACACCAGTCAAAGATATCAAGTATCAATGGCCTCATTATTACAGGAAATGATGAACCACCCTCCTTTCTATGTTTATATTTTCTACATATGTATAGTTTACAATCTATTTTTGCATCTATCATTTGATTACGTAAATCAAATTAAGCTACTCCCACAGCTTGTGTGGGACCTTGATCTTTACAATATGAATAAAATAACATTTGTTATACAAATGTCTAATTTTTGTTACAAGTACTTGCATAATAAAACTGAAAATCAAATGTAATCTATTTTTTTATGATGACACATACTTAGCAGCAAAATTTGAAACTCTATTTGCCTCTTAATGATAAATTCAATTCAGCTCTACCTATTTTGAGTTGTAGCTAAAAATAGGTAACATGTAGCTAATCATGTTTATTACTCCTATTACTAAGTTCTCTCTTCCAATGCTTATGGTATAATGGAAAGCATTCTTAGGTCTTATCTTTGGGCCAAATCTTACTTTCAAAAAATATTTTATAGGGTTTCTTGAAAACTTTATTGCCTTACAAGATATCAAGTAGGTATGGGGTTGATTAATACTAAGTTGTAAGGGACAAAATTATTCAAGGGGATGAACTGTAAAAAAATATTGTTCATCATTGCATACCCTAGGGTTACCCATTTAGAAAAGTATGTTAAAGACATATTTTGTTCAACTTATTACATTTGAGGCCGAAGCTACTTACATCAACATCAAAGTTGTGATCGATAGGGGTGTTTCTAAATTATGGGTTGAGGGTGACTCCCTCAATATTTCCAATTGCTTGCTTGGCAATCAAAATCTGAGCTAGACAATCAAGTAGCTTATTCTTGATTCCATCATGATGTTGAGATCTTTCGATGAGATTCGTGTCACTCATACCTATAGGGAAGGTAATTCCCTGGCTGAATTTTTTGCTAACAAGGCTTCCAGTCTTAATAATTTTAAGGCGTGGGAGGAGTATTCTTCCCTTCTCGAGAGGGCTAAACTTTTATTGCTAGATGACAGCTAGATTTGGGTTTGTGATTTGGGGTTATTGAGTAATTATCGCCCCCTTGATTATCACATGTTTTATGGGTTATATTTTTCCCATTCTCATGCTTAGGTGTATTCTTGCAAGTGTGGTTCGGCTCTACTATTTGTTAATGCTGAAATTTGAAATGGGTGGAGAGAGGAGCATGATTGAGCCTCTCTCCTGCGATAAGTGGAAAAACAAGCACAAAATTTGGCATATTTTGAGACATGGGAATATCATGCCCTATTTCAAGAGGCTTCATGGTCATGACCCTGAAGCCTCTGTGAAATTTTTTTGTTGCTGACATAATAGGTGTTTGAAGGTGAATGGTATGGAGGTTTTCATCAATGAACTTTATTTCTTTCATTATTGGATTACCGACAGATGGGTACAAATTATATAAAGAGAGGAAGAGTAATGAATATGCTATGGAACATTTTTTTAAGGGAAAGGAGAAAGATAAACTAGTGAAGCTACCCTCATGGGGTTATGAATGATGCTCCCTTAAGTGAATTTGGGCCGATGTGGCAGAATTTTTAATGTGGTATGTTACTCTTGATGGTCAGTTTACTGCTATTCTAGGCACCATTTTACTCTGCTAAACCATTTCCAACATGATTTACACGTGTCCTTTCTATTTTTTCTTCTTTCTTCTCTAGAGGTTTCCATTTGTGTCCACCTCAAGAATTGTAGGTCCCTTGTTCATCATGAAGGGCTAATTTTGCTCATCATGGAGCATGTGAGGGCTCATACCCTAGCTATGTCTAATAAGGGTAAGGAGAAGGCTATAAGTGAAGACTCATTTTCTTCTGGTTTGGAGATGAGTGTTGATGGTGATGAAGAGTGGAAGGTGGAGGAGGATAATACCATGGGGGTCTCCTCTTCCCTCATGGCTTCCCCTACTAGGAAAAGGAAGAAGGGGAATTTGAAAAAGAAGGGACCCACCAAGAAGCTTGTTATGTAGAGGTCAGATTCTCGTGGGTCCCTGTCTAGTGGGGATGATACTGAGTAGAGTTTAGGTGGGTCTCACCATTAGCCGACCAAGAAAAATATTGAACTTCATGGCCAGGGTTTTGATGCTTCTGGAAAGGATAAGGAGGAATAGTCCGTTCAATTATGAGACAATGTGGATGAGGGGATCCCTCAGAGGGTCTCCAAAATACTAGCTAAATTGCATAGGTCGGGGTCTAAAGGTAGTGAGAATGGTAAGAATGTAGTTTTGGAACAAGAAAATATCATTGTTGATAATATCGTGGATGTTGAGGACTCCCCTGTTCGATAGAATTCTTCACATGTGGATGTTGATGGGGATTTGGGTGAAAGGGATGTATGAAAGGATGAGGGTGAGAACCCAGACCTTGGCAAGACGAAACCTTTGAATATTAATCCTCTATCTAAGGTTTTTTCTTATCTTGATGGTGTTAACACTACTATGTATGAACTATTGGACATGGCTAGGTCTGGTGCTACTTACACCTTTAAACTTGTTGAATGGGTGTTGCATGAATTTAACATGGTCAACATAAAAATTAGGGGCTTGAATGAGAAAATGTCTAACCAACCGAAGGGGTCTTCTTTGGAATTGCTCATTGAGAGGTTGGAGAATTTGGAATGCTCATTTTCTGATTTTAAATCTCAATGTGAAAGTTTCCTTGGTGTAGTGGAGGAAAAAGATTAAGTAAACGAATGATGACATCAAAAAGATTTTCTAGATTGGTCATAGCTCTGTCAAGAATAGTGTAGAATCTCTCAAGGTTCTCTTTGAAAAAATTAGTTAGCTCCATGAGGATCAAATGTACTTCGCAGACATGCTTGAGAAGGATCAACCTTCCAAGGGGAAGGGGAAGAAGAATGTCAAAGATGAGGCTAAAGGCTTGAGCAAAAGAATAAGGGGGGGCCTAAGGAGACATTTGAAGAAGAAAAAAAAGATTCAATGGATATGGTTGACCTGCACTATAATTAGGAGATTGAGGTGGCCAATACCTTGAAGAATATGAAGTGATTTCTATGACTGTGCTATTTTTTTTTCTATTTTTTCTTTACTGTTGTTCGGTCGTTGTTTTTTTATTGTTTTTGACTGTTGATTGTTGATTATGCTTCTTTGAATATTCTCTTTCATAGCAACATTTTGATGTAATGTGACGTAAAGGGTTTTGAGTCCCTTCAAAACCTGTTTTCCAATATAATAAAAAATTATTACATTTAATTTAGTTAAATATTATTAGTACTATTGTTACTTAAAGAATTTGAAAATTTTATTTTTTTAAACCCTATTTGGTTCATGATGTGTTATCTATAAATGATCACTATATTTGGTGATATCTTTGATTTCTTGTTAATGTCTTTAACTCAAAACCCCCTAGGTAAAATCCTAGGATCATTTCTAAAAGTAATTTGAAATCTAACATATATATTTTCTAAAAAATGCAAAGGTTGATTATATTAACTACAATTAAAAAAAAGTATAAATTATAGTTTGTAGAGAAAATTTCCATATATAATTTAGGGCTTTGTTGCCAATTATTTCTAATAAGATATTATTAAATTTCTCAAATGAAACCTTCTTATGAACTAAGACACCTTCCCCAAGGGAACGTAGGCTTTTAGAAAACAAGGAATCACAAATAAAGCTTGCACCATCTTGCACCATTTCATGGATTAGTGCATAGGAGAAAGGAACATGGTTACCTAATTTTGCAATTAGCTCATTGGGATGCATTGTAGTGAAATTTTATGCAAGATCTACCTATGGTGTTGAATTTTCCTTTCTTAGAGAATGACATTAGTGAAGCTGACAACTTCATTAATCCTTTAACTTTTCTTACTTTTTTCATTGTCTTAGCATTGGAAGCTTGTTATCACTAGGAATTTGAACTTCTGTAGAGGATATGATAAATTTAAGAAAATATTAATTTTTAAAACTTGCAATAATATTTTCTTTTTTCCCTAGGATTTATGTCTCACAATTTTGATAAATGCAAAAATAACTAAGGAATTTAATTTAGAACTTCATCGATGATGACATTAAGTGTCCTTTATTAGACCTATATGATGCAGAGCATCATACCAACAACCTTCATTCTTCAGGGTAAATCAAACCCCAATTGAATCAGGAGAAGATCAAATTGTAATTTCATCAGAAAACTACTTTTCATTCAACCAAAATCCATTCATCTTCACAAGGCTATCAACAACCAACTCACCATCTCATTTCATCTTTGTCAGTAACAACAACAAAATTTGTTTAGCAAACTTTGAACCAAAACACCAAGACCATAGCACTCACCACTTCAAATTACCTCATATCTTTATCAAGTCTAAATACAACTCAACCACTATCAATATGACACAAACAAACCATAACCAATTCTTGAACACTAAACCATTCCATTCTTTCTTGATTCACCAAGTAATCTTCATTGCCATTTTACATGCTACAAGGAAAAACAAACTCATTCTTGCATTCATGCTACAAACTCCTATCTCAAATATCCAAGGCATTGCAACTAACATATTTTGAAAGAAATAATCAACCATCTATTTCACAACTTTTGTCCATTTTCAGTTTTACTGTCTTTTTTTGTAGTCAAGACACTATCATGCGCACATGAACAAGCCTCCATACTCTCATAACCTTCCTTCACAATAGTTTCCATGTATAGGCATAACTGTAGTAGCATCAATAATACAAGATTCAAACATATACATTCACTCTTTCCACTGTTCCATCAGATTTCTACTTTTAGTGAAGTCAAAGCACTATTTACCAATTAGGTCTCCATGCCTCAATCAAGTGAAAATTCTCAAACTCAACTTGTTTCCCCTAAACCAAATACACTTTTAGAAGCCCATTATTGTAAAAATCAACATAAAAAAAGCTTTCAATCATTAGTTCTAAAGAAATCACCAAATCCTTAGACTATACGCTTAAAAGGGCTACTAGAATAGGCCTATTTTACAAAGAAGGTCATCTTTACACTACTCCAAATCACTGACTATCCTCAAACAATATTTAGAAATGTTATAAAACTCAGAATTTCAACATCTTTTAGGATTGAAAAGCTTAAATACCCACTGTTCTACCAAACCCTTGATTATAGGGTAAAAACACCAACAAACAATGAGGGTTTCATGAATATCACCCTTACAAACCTAAAAACCTCCAGCCAACAATTGAAACACGTCAAAATATATCTTCTTATGCTTTTGAATCCATCTTCTATTCCATGCATGTGTTATTCCTTCAATACCTGGCTTGAAACGCCCATTGATCAAGAGGAAAACTCAGAAATTGGCTTTAAAATAGCAACACAACTTCATATTATTGATACCCCTTCATTCACAAACTTATCTAGATTGAAAAGACATTAGAGACATTCCATTCCACCTACCATGTAACCCTACATCGGTGGAATGACCATAGATTCCTTAATAGACTCTCAAACCACTATGAAAGAATTTTGCTCGGGACACAGTAAGTTTCCTTTAACTCTTTTGTTTCTTAAAACATTAACCTTCCAACTATGTTGGAATGAAACCTAACTCCTTCCCAAATGTTTTCACACAAGAAACTAACTTTGATCCTTCTAAACTACTAGTACAAAGGTGGAAATAATAGAAAGAATGTTGCAAGTTTAGGAAAATAGGGGTTTTATTCAAAATTTTGTTACAAGAATACAAAAGTCTACTTTTCCATGCCTTAACAAGGATTTTTATAGATTTCTAAACTAATAACCACCTCTTCAACTACCTTGAATTACCTATTCCCACTTTTTCTTTTCACATTCCTTCTTTTTTGTTCTTTTTATATATTTGACAATATGACAATGTTACTAGTTTTGCACTTTTCATTTCCTTGACCACCTTAGACCCATTTACATGACTTAAATACATTAGAATTAACCTTTACATGTATTTGACACATGAATTTGACTTGAAATTTTCAAATTTAACATATTATCCTTTTGAAGGCATTTACAAGATCTAGGTGCTCCTCCACCACTATATTAACTCAATTATGGAAGTATTTGGATTATGCCAAAATTTATATTTTAAAAACTATACATTATGATTGGTAGGAGTGGATGATGTGGAAAAATGATGCAGGTCAAAACTCTAACACTTATTTATTTTAAAGAAACTTCCCATGATCATGTGTTTCCTATAAATTTTTCCTAAGTTCTTTTTCAAATATTTAGGTCACTTTGATGCCTTGTGGAGTCAACCATAAGCAAATCATGATGGAAAGGAACCTTCAAATTCCTTGGTGTTAACAAAATTTTATAATTCATTCTCTCTTATCATCCATTTTGATTTTCTCTAAACCTTATCAACATTTTCACAAGTTTTCAAACTTCGTGAAACTCCCACGAGTTCTTAAAAAAATTATTGACATTTTTCCAAATTCTTGAGCTTCCTAACTCCCTAATAAGTAGTTTTTCTTTCCACATATTGCTCCTTTATAAAGTTCTATAACTGTTCTAAGTGTCAAAAAATAAAACATCAAATATTCTCAAGGTTTGCAAACCTTTGAAATTGCCAACAATGTTTGCTTCAAGATAATTTTTTTGACAAAGGTTCCAAGTTGTTGTTAATCTTTAGGGATTATGTTCTAGAAAGTTCAAAGTATCTTGAAATCATTGAAAAGTTTCAAATTTTTCAAAATCTCTGATGGTTTTCAAAAGAACAAAATTAATAACTCATGATGAAGCATAGACATTTCATAGAGTTTAAAAGCTTTCTAAATCAATGATGAAGTTTTATGCAACTAAAAAATGGCTATCATATTAAAAATATAATTTATAAAAAGAGTTTGTGGGGTCATTTCCACTATCACACATTCAAATGAAGGAGCTCTATAGTGTGAACCAAAACACACTACTACCATACCATCTATAAAATACAATACAAAAAGGATGTAAAATCATGTTGGATCTTCATCTCATCCACCCATTTCATCAACATGCTCCATCAAATATAGGGCTACCATAATTGGGGGAGGTGATAAATAATATCCTAAGAAGGGGGAAAAATTGAAGAATACATGTGGAGGAGGAATAATTGAGCCAAGGAAGAAACTAGAAGGAGAGCACTAATACAAGGTTTAGAGTGTAGTTCTAAGCTCCCCACTAATGAGAAACCACATGTTACTTCCCTTTTTTCATTCCCTTCAACATCTTTAGTTCTTTCACCATCTCCTTCTCATCCACCATCTTCTCCTCTTTCACCATCACCAAGTAATCTAAGTGTTGATACTATTCCTAAGTCCATTCTACCTCCTATTTCACCTTCTTATTTAGGATCCAATTCTCAACCAATACCCTCCTCCTCACCATGGCTAATAAGAAGAGGAAGAATTCTCAAGTAATTGATCTTAGTTTTGATGCAATAGAAAAGATTCTACAAATTATATATCAATCAAATAAGACCCATACTACTTCTAGGTTGATGGTGGACTCCTCTCTAGGTAATCAATATGTTGAAATTGCTAATCTAATCACAAGAAATAATGAATAAGAAATGATATATGCAGATTATAATCACATAGGTAGACCTTGGCCCATCAACTCATGAAGGTGATACTCGCAACTTTTATATATCTATTGCTAAATTGGTAGAAAGAATAGGGAAAGTAAGTGAAACAATGGAGTAATTTGAAGAATAGCTACAAACATTAACATCATATATTAGATACATTATAAATACACCACACAAATTCTTGAATTTTTTTCCATCAACATCTTTTATTGTATCATTAGGAGGAATAAGTAGAGCGATGGATAAAATTTTTAAAAAGTAAGGAGTTGAGTCTTGGGTAGAGATAATTAATCTTAATGGTCTTATTTATATCAAAGAAGCTATTGTTGAATGCACAAGACAAATGAGGGGGGTTGAATCAGTTGTACCTTAAAACTTCAAAACCCTCACAAACATTCAAATCCACATCAAATCAATTACCCTTAATCTGTTAGAATGATTTAGCATGAAAGAAAATAATAGAAATTGAAACACATCAACACCATACACAAAGAAACACCAAATTTATGTGGAAAACCCAAGATGGAAAAAACCAAAGTGAGGATTAACTCACAATATAAAGTAATATCAACACTGAATACAATAGGGATCACAACCCAAAAGAAAGAAAGGCTCACTACTAGAATAGAAAAGAAGATAGAGAAGAGTGTTACAATGAGAAAACCATCTCAATGCAACAAAAAAATCCGCCATAGCACCATCAACACCTTCACAATCCTAAAAAATTGTAGGCACCTTCTGCTCACTACATTCATTAATCTAATACATGAAATCTCACACTACACTTATCAAATTCACACCCTACAACTCTACACTTCACATCTTTCACATCATACTCATCTATCTTATCATCCTTAACCAACTCAACACTTATTTATATCATCTTCAACCTTGAAAGCACTCTCCAAGGTCAGATATGCACCTCAACTGTGCAAATTCAAATTAAGTCGGCACCAAAACATTCTTGTAGTGGAAAGGAATGAAGGTGGACTACAACACACCTTAGCTAGGACTTGAATCCAATCATACATGCTATGCCATGCTTCCACAAACATCAAATCATCTTCACAAGTAGTGTAAACACCCAAGGTCGAATGAACCTGTGTTAACACCATTTATACTTAAGTACACGCTTCCTCAAACCCAAAGATGACTTGTAGACACCACATAATACTTGAAAATGATCTAGAATATTCCACAAATGCCCTAAAATCCAAAAAATTCATTTGCAACAACTTTCGCTTGAAGAATGTACGCACCCAGTACACTCAGACAACTCTTTCATACACTATAACTCAAGAAACTAACTTCAAAATTACCAAACCATGAATAACTTCATCTAAAAATAGATACACACACTATCAACACTCTTTTAGATATGCAAGACCTGAAACCACTTTGTGGAGCAAGAACATTTCTCCCAAATACCTTTGTAATACATAGTTCACACACCTTCCCCTATGCAACATTCCAACACACCAAACTTTGAATGCAACACATTTGAACACCTTTGATCAACATATCCAAACTGTATAAGCATATATTCAACCTAGAAGAAATGTGGAGCCAAACTAGAACACTCCTCTACAACATAGAACACCACTGTAACACACTATTTCCTCTTTTTATTCAATTTTCTCAAAAGAACTTGGAAACCAAGCACTAGAAACACAACATATTTAGTACTTCCTCATCACCACAAATCCAACTACAACATAGAATCTCAACCACACATCCATAGAAATAAGCTTATCAAAGCAACACTAGAGGTTGACACCAGTAGCTTACTAATGACAACATAATGCAACTAATCAAAGCATCATCAAGGACAACACCAACTCAACACCAACTACACATCCTTGCAATGAACTCCTACTCATATAGTTGAAACTAATGACAACACCAACTGCACATACTTGCAACAATCTCCCCTTTTGTCATTGATGGAAACACATGATGTGAAAAACCATCAACAACAAACACAACATAAACACAACTCTGATCACCAACATACTGCTCCATACCAACTCATTATTTTGTAAGATAGTTAGTACAAACTAGTATGTATTCCTTATTGTTAGATGTGAGAGCTACTAGTCCAATGAAGTATAGTCCCCACTTATCAAATGGTGTAATGACCAATTGTGGTTGTAGGATAATTCCATTTCTCATGATAGATATGCCCATCCTTTGGCATCTATCACACCTCTTTGTATATTCGACTGCATCCTTATGAAGTGTAGGCCAATAGTAGTAAATGGTTAGAATCCTTAGAGTTCTTCTCTTAGATAAAAATTTTCTCCAAAAGGCTCATCATGACAATACAAGTAAGGATATCATATGCTTCATCTTCCCTTATGCATCTTCTCATTATATTATTTGTACCTGTATAAAATAGATAACCAACCACTCATGAATATGGAAAGTTGTGTTCAACTAAATGACATCTTTCTCTAGGTGAGAGATGTGGGGGTGTCTTTCCTAAAACCAAGTAATTAGCTATGTATACATACTAAGATGTTTTTATTGATAGGGAAAACAAATGTTCACCTGGAAGGGAATCATCCACAACTTCTTCTATTTTGATTTGCAGCTTAGAAAGAAAATCAACTACCACATTTACTTTTCCTAGCTTGTCCA
The DNA here is from genome assembly GCA_007258455.2 of Sequoia sempervirens. NCBI lineage: Eukaryota > Viridiplantae > Streptophyta > Pinopsida > Cupressales > Cupressaceae > Sequoia > Sequoia sempervirens. The sequence continues at coordinate 16,375 of VDFB02044909.1, forward strand.
TAATTGTTATATCAAACTCTTGCAACAATAATAACCACCTAACAATTCATCCACCAACCACTAGTTTGTTAAACAAAATTCTGATTATTGTATGATCTGTATGAACAAAGACATAATATCCAATAATAGAGTGTCTAGATTTATAGTATATACCACTACTAATGTCCCCTTCTATGTGACAGTATAATTGAGCTCAACAACTTGAATATTTTTACTAATGTAATAAATGACATACTCCAAACTACCTTTCTTCTTTCCTAAAACAACAACTATGGAAAAATTAGAAGCATATGTATGTATGTGGAAATGAACTATCTAGTTAGGGCCCCTCAAAATAGGTGTCCTTGTAAGAGTTGTTTTGAGAGCTTCAAAAGCTTCCTATTAGGCAATATCCTTAGATAAAAGAACAAACAAGTGATTCTATTTTACTAAAATATTTTATAAATCTCCTATATTATCCGACATGGCCAAGGAAAATACTCACATATTTTTGCTTCTGGAGGGTAGGTAGAGTGGAGATAACTTCCATTTTGTTAAGGATTCACTTGAATCCCTCATTTGGAGACAAAGTGTCCCAAGACCACTCCTTCAATCATCATCATGAAACATTTTTCATGAATTAAAGAGAGCTTTTGACCTTGGCATCTTTTCAAAGGACTTTATCTAAATTTGTTAATGCTTATTTGTAGGAGTTTTTATAAGGGGTGAATTCGTCCACATATATTTTCGTGGAATCATGTGAAAAGTATTAAAATATGCTCAAGATAACTCTTTGGAATGTTGCATGTGCATTACACATCCTAAATGGTAAAATTGAATAGGAATATGTACCCCATGGACATGTAAAGGTAGTTTTATCTTGGTATTTTGGAGCTATTTTTTATCTGGTTGTATCCACTAAACCCATCTAGGAAAGAAAAATATTTTTTCCTACCAATGGATCTAACACTTGATCAATAAAATGAAGAGGAAAATTATCCTTCCTTATGGTTTCATTTAGCTCTCTATAATCTACACACACTCTCCAATTACCTCCCTTCTTAGTTCACCAATGGGGAAACCCACTAACTATTTGAGATTGGATAAATGAACCTCACATCCAACAACTTTTGCAATTTTTTCTTTACTATATCTTGTACAACTGGGTTCATCCTTCTTTGTGGATGCTTGATTGGTTTATACCCCTCATTGATGTATATTTTATACATATAGAGACTAGCATCTATACTCTTTATATCATGATATTCCCAAGAAAATGTTGTTGTGTGAGCTTGCAACATTGCATGTAATTCAAATTATTGGAAGATTGTCAATTGGTTATTGACATTGAGTGTTTTGCCTGGTGTTATTTCCATGGTTATGGCAGAAGTCATGATAGAAGAAACATCCAACCCTAATAGGTTAAGGTTACAACTATGTGGAAGTAGTGTATGAAATATCTGAGAAGTAGATTCAAAGGTGGTTGTAGGAATAATATTGTGTAAAGGGAAATGTAAACATGCTAGACAGTAGTGTTGTTGTAGATCGATACCATAAGATTTTTGTATGATATGGGCAATAATTTTATCATTAATTTCCCACTTTGACATTAATAATACTATTTACCATTTCTTTGCAATTCCCTTTCCTTTACTGCTCTACATAATCCCCCTTAGGAGAACACACCAAACTACATCAATCAACAACCACTGCATAATGACAACTCTTAGTCATCCTGACTACAACAACCAATAATTCCACTACCTACTCCCCTGAGAGGTAGCCACCAACATCAGTCCAAACTAAAAAATGAATCTTGACATCCACTAGAATGATACATCTCCTTATGCATATAGTTCAAAGGAGGGGCAATAACCCCAACTTCTCTCGAAGATACTCATATGTATCCTTAGGAAGATCCTTAGTAAATATGTTAGCAACTTGATCCTTTTTATTCAAGCTTCACTTCATTCTCTACAACCTTCTCTCTCAAAAAATGATATCTAATTGAGATATGTTTTGTCCTTGAATGCATTACTGGATTCTTTGAAATATTGATAGCACTTGTATTATCATAGAAGATAGAAATTGGTTCATCATATACCACTCTAATATCCTTTAATATTTTCCTTATCCACAAAACTTCTGTGCAACAAGATGTTGTTGCAATATATTATGCCTCTACAGTAGATAAAGACATTGAATCTTGTTTCTTACTTAGCCTGACACCAATCTACATCCAAGAAAGAATGCACCACCACTTGTACTTTTCTTGTCATTTACACAACCAACCCAATCTACATCTGTGTAAGCACTCAAAGTAAATTTAGTATCCTTTGGATACCACAAGCCATGATCTAAAGTGCCCTTCAAGTATCTAAATATCCTCTTCACTACTGCAACATGTGACTCTCTAGGATCTTCTTGAAATATAGCCACAAGACAAATTGCATGCATGATAGTTGGTCTAGTAGCAGTTAGGTATAGCAGTCCTTCAATCATTGATTATACTTTCTCTAATCAGCCTTAGGAGATTCATCATTCTTACTCATCTTGCAACCAATAACCATAGGGATACATACCAGTTTAGAATCTTCCATTCCAAAATTCTTCAAAATTTCCTTGACATACTTTGGTTTTGAAATGAAAATACCATTATCTGTCTGATTGATTTGTAGCCCAAGGAAGAAATTCATCTCCCCAAACATAAACATTTCAAACTCTTTCTGCATGTCTTTTGAAAACTTCTTACACATTGCTTCATTTCCTCCAAAAATTATGATATCAACATACACAACCACAATCAAGATTTGATCTTTTTCAACTTTGAATTAAAGATTGCTCTCTGTGGTACCTTTATTGAATCCTTGCTATAACAATTACCTATCTAACCTTGCATACCAAGCTCTAGGAGTTTGCTTCAATCCATATAATGCCTTCTTCAATTTGTAGACCATATCTGTTTTATCTGATAATTGAAATCCTTTTGGTTGTTCTATCTATACTTTTTCTTCCAATTCTCCATTCAAGAAAGTAGAATTCACATCCATTTGATAAACTTTGAATACTTTATGTGCTAAAAAATCCAAAAACATTTTGATAGCTTCCATTCTTTCCACCGAAGCAAATATCTCCTTAAATTTTATTCCTTCTACTTGTGAGTAGCCTTTACACACAAGCCTTGCCTTGTTTCTTACCACTTCCCCACTCTCATTCAGTTTTTTCTTGAATACCCACTTAGTTCCATTCACATTCTCTTTTTCTAGTCTTGGGACAAGTTCCCAAGTCCGATTCTTCTCAATCTGCATTAGTTCTTCCATAGCCTTGATCCAATACTCATCCTGGCATGCTTTAATCACTATTTTTGGTTCAAATTTAGAAAGTAAACATGCATTAACATGTTATTCAATAAATTTCCTTCTTGTTAGTAAACCTTTTCTCTTATCACCAATGATTTGTTCTTCAGAATGATTCTTTTGCACATACTTAGGAGTTTTAGGAACCTTTTTCGGAGCTTCTTCCTCTTCAATCTGCACTTCGTTTTTCCTTATCTTTTTCTTCTTCTCTACAAGAAGACTCATCTGATTCATACCCATCTATCACCACTGAAGTTTTCTATAGATCTTCATCAACCTTGACGCTTGCACTCTCAACAATATTTCTTAGCCTCTTGTTATAGCACTGGTAAGATTTTCTTTTAGTAAGATATCCAAGGAAGATACCTTTGAATGCTTTGAACTTATCTAAATATTTTGATTTTTCTTTGAGAAAATTAACCCATTTCATTCTAGAATAATCATCAATCAATAGCATGAAATACCTGTTACCTTGAAGACTTCTTACTCTAGTAGGACCACAAAGATCTATATGCACCAATTCCAATAGTCTATTAGAAGATTTTTCTTTGAATTTGAAACTTATTCTTGCTTGCTTTCCAACTTGACATTCCTTACAAACAACATTGATAGGCTTGGTAATTTTTGGCAAATCTCTCACAACTTGAATTGAACTTATTCTGACTAGGCTATCAAAATTGATGTGACACATTCTTCTATACCTTATCCAACTCTCATTGATTTGAGTCATGAAACAATAACCATCAACAATACCTTTGAGTTGATAGACATTTCCATTTTTCCTTCTTCCAGTAGCAAACACAATTTCATAGCATTTTCTGATCTCACAACCATCATATTGAAACACAAGATTGTATCCCTTGCTAAGCATTTCTTAGACTAGTCCAGAGAACTAGCACACTACCAACCTTCTACAATTCACAGGAACCTCCTCGATGACATAGGTGACCTAAAAAGATAAGAGTGGAACGTACATAGAGCACTGACATTGAATACCAAACCACAAGACCATAATTGCAACAACGAAGGAATGCAAATAATTCTACCCAACAAACTTCAATGCAACTTCCTCAACTAGAAACATTTGTGCAACTTGTGGAGACCAAAACTTCCTTTTAGAAAAACATATATTATCAGGAACATCATGAGAGAGCATGAGACAGACTATAGATCATCTCTCCAATTTTAGTCATGCTTCTAACTTTGTTGTCAGTAATAATGCATTATATGAACATCAACAATAATACTTCTTTGATAGGGAATGACATCCAACCATGAACTTCTTCACCTCTTCTCTTCTTTGATAAGGCATGACATCCAACCATGATTCAACTCTTCTCTTCAATGTTAGCCCAAACTGAATATGTCAAGGGCTATCAACATATTACTTAAGTGCCAACAAACTCCATCAATAACAACCATCAATGTTGACATCAATGACAACAATTTCCAACATAATCATCTTCACAAATTTTCAATATACCACAAGACAAAATCTCAAAATGTAGCAAAAAAAAAATCAACACTTAAGAGAAATGTGTCCCCTTCTTAAAAAAATGGTTAGCTATGATACCAAATGTTTAAAACAAGGTGAAGAAAATCTTACAATATGAACTTATGCAAATGGATTTAGATTACCAAATCAGATTTAAACATGTGATTGCAAAATTCATCACAATATAAAAATTAAAAAACAAAATATGACACCATATTTACGTGGAGAAACCCTTTTGGGAAAAAGCTCCACACAAGAAAACAGGGAAACTATGTTATTAATCTTTGTACGAGAGTACACAATTATAGACTTCACTATTGATCTTTGAGAAAACTGGCAATAGCCTATTACCTACAAGAACTCAACATAAAACTACCATCCAATGGTTCCAATTTATAGAACTTATGGGAGGTAAAACTATGAATGGTAAACCAAAACAAGAGGTATAAACCACCTACAAAAAACCCACGCCCCATTCTTGGAAAACTAGAAGCCATGATAAAATATTAAATAGAAATTACAAGGCTCCAACATGGGCGCCTAACCCATAGCCTATCTAACTCCCAACTTTCTAGATTCTCTAATGACCTTACTCCTCCTCGATGGAACACCAACAAACACCTTTTATTCTCCAATCTTGGGCACCCCATCCATGAAATTTCACCTTCCATGCATGGATTCCTAAGGAGGATGCCTTATCCATTTTGATGTGTAACCTCCAACAAAATTAAATCATCTTTTTAAAATATAATTACAACATTTCAGTATTAAATACTTTTTTCTCATCTCCCCTAGAACATATTCCAAGGAACATGGAAACATATGAATGGCATAGGACTACAGTGTTAACGTCACCTAACCTAACACATAATTCTCATGCACCTTTGCACAATACTATTCATAGATATTTGTGCACCAATTTATTAGAACAAACAAAAGTGCTCAACACACACAACATAGTAATCTTGAGATTGTTCTACAATGATTTAGCATGCATGATAGTAATAATCTAAGTATCCTTTTATTGATAGGTACTAAATTAAGTTTAGCACAATTTCCTAAACCTATAGAGGTTTTGAAGGACATAAATAATGTTTCATATTCAATTGTGGTAGGTAGTCTAATGTATGGAATTGTGTGTACTAGGAAAACATTGTTCAAGCAAGAAGAGTTCTAAGTTCGTTAACATCAAACCTTGGCAAAGAAAATTAGACATCGGTTTAAAGAGTGTTCAATAATTTGAAATGAAATCTAGATTACTGGTTGTGTTATCATGGTACTATTTATGTTGTAAGGTGTTAAAAATATAGGGGTTTGCATACTTTGATTGAGATGAAGATTTGGATAACTAGAGATCAAGTAGTGCATGTGAATTTATTATGTTTGGAGCAATAAGCTATATGAGTAAGTAGAAAAATAAGTTGCATTGTCCACAATTCAAGAAAAAAACATGGTATGAAAATGTGCTTGCAAAGAAGTTGTGGTTACAAAGACTAGGTAACAATATTGGCTTTAAGAATCATATAATGTTGAACTACGATTCACAAAGTGTAATTTTTTTGGCGAAGAATCATATTACCATGCTTGGACTAAACATGTAGATGCAAAATATCATTTTTTTAGAGAAATGGTTAGGACAAAGGTCTAGATGGAGAAAATTGACACTTCTAGGTACATATTATTGATTCTTTAACAAAGCATGTAAGTACTATTGAGTTTTTGTCATGTAGAGTTGAGATAGGTTTATACTAGTCTCACATTTGAGGCTAACTTCTTGGGATATTATAAGTTATCTTGTAATGAATATAAAGTGGGACAACATTGGAAATTTAGTGTATTATTCATCTATGGAGAGTTTATGATGGAAGAAGTTGATGAAATTTATTCTAAATTCATGTTGATAGTTGTCTAGTGCATTGATAAATAGTTTTGGTTAGTTTCAAATGTTGTGGTTTAACATGAATACTTGTATAGGTCCAATTTTGATAGGTTCCTAACCACACGTTATTTCAAGGAGAATTCACAACCACACAATTATAGAAATATCATTATAAGCATATATAATATTGTAGGTGCACTTGCATTGTTATTGGAATGCATGCAATGATGACTAAGAATGGTGATGTTCTTGAAGATGGATTTAGGTACTGCAAGAAACTAGAACCAATCAAGACTTTTTCCTTGTTACCACAAGCCATGGGTAGTGTTTGGTAGTAGTGAAAGAAGACATGTATGTCATTTAGGAGAAGTGGATAACCAAGATTTGATCAAGTGTGACTAAAATTATCTCATTACATGTGGTGAGAATCCATATGGAGAAGTCATGTTACATTTAATGTGTGACATGTTGATGTCATGATATGGCCATGAGATGGTTGTGTGACTATTGGTATTCTATGTCGAAGTTAGATAGTTAGATGGTTGGAATTTCTTATTGGATGGTTCTATAACTATATATTTTTTCTTATATGGATTTTCCAAGGTTGGTTGTTGTTGGATTAATTATATCCTAAAGATGTTAAGTACTAGTTGGAGGTTGTATGCTATTATTCTATAGATTGAGACTATGTGAAAGAGATCTATAGTATTAGATGTAACCTTTTAGTGATGTGTTTTTTACCATAAGGGTATTCCACATTAATTTGTGTTTTATGTGTATCTATGACTTTTGTGTTACTTCATGCAACGCCTTCAATGTTGCTTAATTTAATTTTATAACAAACATTACTATTTTTCTCACATAATCCTAAGGTGTTACAATATTTCAATATATTAGCCATTTGTATGAAGGATTATTCCCCACAAGGAAAACCTCATAATCTTTGGTTTAAAAGTATCATAATCTACCCATGAGGAAAAAGAGTAATTTTTTTTCTAACACCTAAATAGACAACTAAGCTAGACCAAAATAACAATGGAAGGGGACACATCACAAAAAAGGGAAACACATTACTACATGATGAGCATAAAAAACTAAAATTTTCTACCTATGAACATACAAAGAAGAAAAAGTAGCTAGTCAAAAATACTTATAGGATAGGAAAAGTAGCAATCCCTTTATTTGAATTGAGAGTGCAATCATGGTAGCATATGTACTTCAAACCCATGACGGCTTTGAATTTCATGCAAATAAATCATTGGTATGAATTTATCACTAATTTATTGATCTAGGTAAACTAGACATTTTCAAACCCACTGAACTCCAACCATTCATCTTCAATATATCTTGAAAAATCTTATTGTAATAGGACATCTTCATGTTAATTTTTTTTCTCAAACTTCACTACTTCATTACGCTCTTGATAGCCCTCTTCTTTTATAATATCCACTTCCAACATAAACTTGTTGGTACCTAGTGTATATTCCTCTCCAATTTCTTCAATGAATGTATGGAAGGTATTAAGTATTATAATTGTTGGAGTGGATGATTGAACCCCACATCTCCTAAAAATCACCTATAATCAAAACCCCTATAACAAAGTGAGAACAAGAAACTAATTTTCTATGCAACCTTGAGAGAATGATTGATCTAGAAAAGCAACTATATGTGCATTTAATTAATTTGAATTATACATTTGGATTAAATGATTACAATGAAGCCGATAAGGGCAAGGTTCGGTGATCTAGTCACTTGGTTGTAGTGACGGCCACTAGGGTTCAAACCCTCGCTGGGCCAAAGTGCTCGCAAGCCTTGTACATTCGTTGGGCCAATGCACTCGCGGGTTTGGTTGTTTCTTGTGGTTTCTTGTTCCCTGTTCATAGCTTCGTTCAAAAGAGTTTACCCCTAATAATATGGGTGCATTGCACCTTTAAAAAAAATGATTACAATGAAAGGTGAATACTTATAAAGCAGAAGGAAAATCCTAGATGATGGATTTGATTAGATTGTAACAAGTGCCCTTATCCTATGCAATGAGGCAACATGACCTATAATTATCCTAATACAATAATAGAAAACACTCCTAATTTTAGCTTAAATGTAATAAAGTAAAAGGGGTCTAATAATTAATTATATTAATTAATTAGTAGGTGATTTTCTTAATTACTCCAATACCTGCCCTTAAGATCAATTTAGGGAGAAGCAAAAAACCTAATGAAGAATGCAATGATGGATGCATGGATGGGTCTCGGCTACAAGGCCTAATGAGGTACCCATGTGCAAACAAATGAAATATCTCATAACCAGAGAAAAGGAGAAAACCACATGGGAAAATATTTCTCTCCAAAATAAAGAAAATGAAATAATTGTACTAGTGAAAGAAGGATAGAAGGAGGAATTGATGTGAACCCTTAATGACTACTTTTGTCACACAAGTGAAATAGATGTCCCCTCAATAGGAGAGATAAAATGACAATATGAATCCCCCCATAAAGAAAGAGCTCTTGTGCCAATGATGAAAACCTGAAAACAAAACACGATCCCACTACCTGTAAACAACATTTATCCCCTTAGGAACAAAAAAATCCACTAGTAATTGGAGAAGCCATTCCTATAAGATGGATGAATAGGGAATCCAAATCCAAATGATGTGTTCCTCTAGAACTACTCAAATGTCCACATGGAGGAAAGAGATGATGTCAATCTAGAATCTTATGAAGATGGATGTAGAACAAGCTCCAAATATTGTGATGATGCTGGGCTAAAAATGATGATGTGGCTGCCATGAAAGAGGAGATAAATATCCTCAAAATTATTCTCCAAATCTACAATCTGAGACTACAAACAAGGATGATATTTTTCAAGATAAAAATCCCAAGTAGCTATGTATGGAAGAAGATGAATGTCTTGCTACACTAAACCAATAGGGTCCAAGGATGTGGCAATGCCAAGTTGATAAGGAACAATAGAAGATGGAGATTAGGAATATGAAAACAAGTCTCTAAACCATCAGGACATGAAAAACCTATGATATACTCAAGATTCTCTAGAGTATCATCATCAAAGGGTATACAATTTCCATATGCAAGGGGAATGAGGAAATCCAAAGAAGGATATTTTGGGAATGGAGAAATATGATTCTTCATTAATCTCCCAAATTCTAGTCCAAAGTGTGTGTGCACAATCAATTTTCAACACAACACACATAGTGTTATGATCAACACTAGAAAAAAATCACTCATAAAACATGATCATTGTGTTGAATAGGACAACTGAGAGGGGGGGTGAATCAGTTGTCACAGAATTAAACCTTTAATTCAATCACCGAAACTAATACTTAATACTGCTTAAATGATTAATCATCAAATGCCAATGCAGAAACTCAAATCCAACACATAAACAAAATAACACCATATTTACGTGGAAAACCCAATGATAGAAAAACCACGGTGAGGATTAAATCAAATTGTAGAGAATATGAAAACCAATTACAAGAGGTTCACTGCCTGAAATAAGGCTCACTTCTTGAAACAAGGACTCACTGTCTGGAACAAGGACTCACTATCCAACAAGGTTAACAAAGCGAAGGTCTCACTACCACAAAGATACAAAGAAGACAAAGAAGACTTGTTACAGAGAGACTACAATCCCAATGCAACAAAGGATTCCACCACAATCACTCGATCTACTTGCATGAATGATAGAGTTCACCTTCTGCTCACTACATCCGAAAACTCAACATTAAGCTTCACACTGATCTTCCACACTCACAACACACACTTACTGAATAGAATTAATGTCGCACTGAACTAAACTTTCTCTTTTCTCTTATTGCTCTTCTTCTTTGCTCTTATATATTTTATATCACTTAACTCATCTTGCATTTATACCATCTTCAACTTTGAAACATATCCAAAGTCGGCCATCTAAATCCAATTTCAAATTAGGCCGGTGCCAAAACATTCTAGGGTGTAATTAGAATGAGGGTGACCCAAACACACACTTTATAGGAACCCAAATAGATCCAACATGATTCATCAACCTCAAAAGTAGCATTTCACACAAGGTCGGCCAAACTAGTGTAAAACACATAGAACCATTAAGTACAAACTTTCCAAATGTCAAAATTATCTTCAATACAATCAACACAACTTAAATTTAGAACCACAAGTCATAAGACTTCATCAAAGAGAAATATAGACCAACAACATTTCTCCCGGACCTCAACCAGAAACACAGAAAACCACAATTCACAACTGGTGAACACAAATTTCACTGTACAACAAATCAACAACCAAAAATTTGGATATAACATCTTCTAACAACCATGAACAACATGTCTAAACTGCAAAAATATAGGAGTAAATCTGGACCAAAACCCTAAGCAACCATTGAACACCTACAACATATATTCATTACAATTTTCTCAATATCCTTGACATATACAACAAACAACAACTATTTGACCAGTTGAAATCAATGACAATGCCTTCAATCTTTCCATTCATGCAATAATCTCCCCCTTTGTCATTGATGGCAACACGTGATGTGAAAAAACATCAAAGACAACATACAAGCTTTGAATACACTTTTTTGTTTCTTCCCCTTAGTAGATAATTTTATACACTTCCTTTCCTTTCACATGCTTCTTCTCACATTCTTCCTTTCCTTTTTCACATGCTTCTTCTCCCCCTTTGACATCAATGGAAAAGGAAAAATAATATTTTACATTGATTTCTCCTTTGATATGAAAACTAGAATACTCATAATGGCAACACCTGATACTACCTGATCCCCCTAAGAGGTAGCCACCAAAACATCAACCTAGAAGAAAGATAGATCCATAGATCCACTAGACTGATGCATCTCCATATGAATCTAGTTCAAGAAAGGAGGGGTAATAACCCCTAACTTCTCCCAAAGATACTCAAAAGTATCTTTAGGAAGAGCCTTCATGAAAATATCAACAATTTGATCCTTCGTAAGAAAATACTCAAGCTTTATTCATTCTCCATGAGCTTCTCTCTCAAGAAATGATATTTGATAGATATATTCTTCATCCTCGAGTGCATCACTAGATTCTTTAAAATTTTAATTGCACTTGTATTATCACAAAAAATAGAAATGGGACCATCATATGCCATTGTGGTCTTTGAATGTATGTTTCATCCATAGAACTTGTGTATAGCAAGATGCAACAATATACTCAACTTTAGTAATAGACAAGGAGACTGAATCTTGCTTTTTACTTGACCATGCCACCAATCTGAATCCAAGAAAGAATGCACCACCACTTGTACTTTTTTTTCCATCTACACATCCATCCCAATCTGCATTTGTATAGGCACAATGTGTAAATTCAGTATCTTTAGGATACCACAATCAATAATCTGGAGTGTCATGCAAATATCTAAAAATTCTTTTAACGACAACAACATGAGTTTCCTTAGGGTCTTCTTGAAATCTAGCCACAAGACAGATAACATGCATGATATCTAGTCTAGTAGCAGTCAAATACAATAGTCCACAAATCATAGATCTATACTTTCTCTGATCATCCTTAGGTGAATCATCATCTTTACCCAATTTGTAGCCAGTCACCATAGGAGTACTTACCAATTTGGCACCATCCATCCCAAACTTCTTCAACATTTCTCACATACTTATATTGTGAAATGAAAATTCCTTTCTCTATTTGATTAATTTGTAGCCCAAGAAATAAATTCATCTCCCCAAACATAGAAATTTCAAATTATTTTTGCATCTCTTCCGCAAACCTCTTGCACATATTTTCATTTCCTCCAAAGATAATGTCATCAATATTCACTACTACAATCAAGATTCTTTCATTTTCAATCTTAAAGGAAAAATTACTGTATGTCGTACCTTTATTAAAACCTTGCTAAATCAAATACCTGTCTAACCTCCCATACTTGCATACTAAGCTCTAAGAGCTTGCTTCAACCCATATAAATTTGTATTCAATCTTCACACCATATCTAGTTGATCTGTTAACTGAAATCCTTCTGATTGTTCCATATAAACTTCTTCTTATAGTTTACCATTCAAAAATGTTGACTTTATATCCATCTGATAGACCTTAAAGTCTTTATGAGCAGAAAATACCAAGAACATCCTTATAGCTTCCATTCTTACTACCGGAGAAAAAGTTTCTTGAAAAGCTATGCCTTCTACTTGTGAGTGCCCTTTACACACAAGCCTTGCTTTGTTTCTAACAACTTCTCCATTCTCATTCAACTTATTTTTGAACACCCATTTCGATCCAATGATTTTTTTATCTGTCAGTCTTGGGACCAATTCCCAAGTTTGATTCGTCTCAATCTGCATAAGTTCTTTCATTGCTTCCTTCAAGTGTTCATCTTTATAGGCTTCACTTATAGTCTTTGGTTCAATCTCAAAAAGTAAACATAGATTCACTTTAATAGCAACTCTACTTCTAGTCAACACACCTTTTGTCTTGTCTCCAATAATTTGACTTTTTGAATGATTCTTTTGTACATATTTTGGTGTCTCAGGGGACATCACTGGAGCATCTTATTCTATGTCATTTTGTTCATCCTGCTTCCCTTGCTCATCTTTTTCCTATTCTTCCACAATCTCTTCTATTCTTACACAATCAGGCCCACCAGATACATATCCATCACTGTCAATAGAATTCTTCATTGTCTCATCAACCTTGACATTATAAATCTCTACAATCTTTCTCAGTATTTTATTGAAACATCTATATTCCTTGCTATTAGTAGAATATCCAAGAAAAATTCCTTCATCACTTCTTGCATCAAACTTACCCAAAGTTTCTTCATCTCTTCTGATATAACATTTGCTTCTAAATACCTTGAAATATTTAACAGTAGGAATTATTCCATGACATAGCTCATAGGGACTCTTTTTACTATTTTCTCTTGCTTGAACTCAATTGAATACATAAAAAATAATATGAATAGATTCTCTCCATTAAACTTCTCGTAAACTAGCCTCAATAATCATTGATCTAGCAGCCTCTTGAACTGTTCTATTTTTCCTTTCAACAACTCCATTCTGTTGAGGAGTTCTTGGAGAAAATAATTGTCTTTTTATTCCATGCACTTCACACAACATTTTAAACTCATGGGAGGTGAATTCTCCACCTCCGTCATACCTTAAGAATTTTATCTTCAAGTTCACTTCATTTTCAACCATATCTTTGAATGCCTTGAATCTATCTAATGCATCTTATTTCTCTCTAAGAAATGTAACCCATGTATATCTAGAATAATCATCAATTAAAAGCATAAAGTACCTTTCACCAAGTAGACTTCTTACTCTTGTAGGACCACAAAGATCTGTATGAACTAAATCCAATAGTCTGGTAGAAGACTGTTCCTTTGATCTATAATGATTTCTTGCTTTCTTTCCAATCTGACATTTCCTGCAAATAACATTAACATGCTTTGTAATTCTCGGTAAATATCTCACGACTTGAACAACACTAATCCTTTCCAATTTATCAAAATTCATGTGACACATTTTCCTATGCCATAACCAACTGTAATGAATATGAGTCATAAAAAATCGTCCATCAACACCCTTAAGTTGATAGATATTCCCTTCATATTTATTTCCTATAGCAATCAATGTTCTGGATCCTTTTTGGATCTCACGTCTCTCATCCTTAAACACAAGGTCATATCCTTTTTTGCACATCTGACTAACACTCAACAGATTATGCCTTAATCCCTTAATATAGTAGACATCATCAATATGATGCTTGCCATCAAAACTTACTGAACCTATCCCACAGATTTTACCACCAATATCATCTCCAAATATAACTAAGCCTCCATCATATTTTTCAAGCTTAACAAACTTAATTTTATCACTAGTCATGTGATGTGAACAACCACTATCAACTACCCAATAATTCTTCTCGTGTTTAACATGTAGGGAAGAGATAATTGTACCTTCATTTTTCTCCTCTAGAGGGCTTTCTTTTACCTGTTTTAAATAATTAGTAGAAGTATGTTCATCCTTAATCACCAAGAACAAGCATTCATTGTCATCAGGATCTTCATATTCTGAATCCTCATCAGATATACTAGCATTCTCTTTCACATAGTAAGCTATGTTAATCTTCTTTCCTTTGTTTTCTCTCTCATATGTTTGTTCATTTCCTTTAGCTCTTTTTGGACACTTTGCAACATAATGACCTATTTCTCCACAACTAAAGCACTTACCTTCATACTTATCAGAGCCTTTCCTCATTCTTCTTACAAAATTAGCTTCTATTTCATCAAAATTTTCTTCATCCAGATCTTCAACTTTTGTGGCTTTAAAATCAATCTCTGATTTGCACCCATTCCTTAGACTCAACTTCCTCATCTCATAAAATGTCAAAAATCCTAACAACATATCCTTAGTATAGGTATTATAATCTATAGTTTGCTCAATAACACTCACCTTCTCACTGTAAGCATCAAGAAGAGTTTTGAGAATCTTCATTACAATCCTGGTTTCATCTATAGTAGCACAAAGTCCTCGCATTTCGATCACTATCTCATCCAATCTCTATACATAAGATTTAACATTCTCATCTTCAAACATATGTAGAAGATCAAAATGTGTTTCCAAATTCTATAATTTCGCCTCTTTGAATCTTTCATCACCATCATGCGCTATTTCCAAAGCATCCCAGACTTCCTTAAATGTCTTCAAATTTTGAACCTTAATCAACTAGGAATGTACCAACCTATTCTTCAAGATGTACTTCACCTTATTGTTTGCTTCATGTGCTTTGATTTCTTCAGGTGTACTCGGACCATTGGCAGGAGGAGTGTAAGTATTTTTGTAAGCTTTCTCCACATCATATCCATAATGTTGGGAATAGGATGGCATTTAATTGCAATCCTAAAAATATTTCATGTATCTCCTAATTCCTTGGAAAGTGTTCCCCAATACTAGGATTAGAAAGAGATTAAATTCAAATGAAATGCACATGTAAATTGACATTTGTAATTATTCCTAAATAATAGGAACATGTGGGGATGCCCAAGTTGAGCTCCTATAAAATAGGAGCACATGGGATGTCACATGGAAGGTGTGACCCCCCTTGTTTCAGTTAATTGTTTGGTGGATTGATAACTCTTATGTGATGCATGTCTTGTTCCTACAAAATAGTGATTGATAATTAAAATGTATGTGGAGTGGCACTATCAGCTTAGTTTCAATTCAGTTCAGTTAAGTTTAGTTCAGTTTTAGTTTCAGTTTATTTTAGTTTAGTTTAGTTATGGTTCAGTTATCTTCAGTTACATGTTAGTTATTTTGAGTTGCATGTAGTTGAATTCAGTTGACTTGAGTTGCATGGCTAATGAATTCAGTTTCATGTTAGATAACAGGTTGATACTTTCAATTAATAGGGGATGATCAATCATGCATGAAGTTTGCATGAATGATGGAAAGATATGTTTCAATTAACAAAGATTGACTTGGACCCACCTTGGGCACCCAAATTGGCATCTTGGAGTTAACACCTTTGTACGAGAAGATATTTACAAGGCTCAGTTAAGTGGGGCCCATTTGTGGGTGCCAACTTTGAGGATAAGCTTCTAAGATATCTTCGTAATCATCAATCAATTAAGACTTCAGTTTGGGACACCCAAATTGATGAAGGACTTGGTTTGAATTTTTTTTCATGGAAGAACCCTACTTGCACAAGAATGGCATAGATATTTGTGAGGAGCATTATCCTCTTGTAATTGTCAACTCTTTGGAGTTTACAATGTTCATAACTGTCTATTTATTGCAGTAAGTTGAAGAGAGTTCAATAATCTAGTTTGCAGGTTTGTAGGTTGAGCTTGTGCATGTGCGAGGGTTTGAAGCATGGCATGGGATGTGTGGATTCATGCTTGGTCACATGGAATGTGTTATGGAATCTAGCAGCGCTCGTTCCACGGATAACCCCCTACGAAACTTGTTTGTTTCCTAGGTTCGTGAAGTTCAAGCACACAAAACAAGGTGATTTTCAAGCCACCTCGAAATACATTCCAAAGCCTCAAATAGTCAGTTTGAGAATCCCCATATGTTTGCCTCACAAATATCTTCGAAACGAGCTCCTTCGAGAAGTCTCACTGTTCATACTTAATTGTGAAAAATGCAGTTGCACTGAAAAAGTGCGCTCTTGCTCACAAGCCAAAAATTGGCTAAGTATAAAAAGTGCAGGGGCACTGATTTTCAGCGCCCCTGCATGAAAGTGTTTTTGTTAAAAATGTAAGAGCACTGAAAAAGTGCGCTATTACACTTTTTATCCAGACTTAGTCATTTCTTCACCTGGGCGCGTTTCTTCATGCGTTTTTCATTTTTCGCTCATCATGCCACTTTTTGTGCCTCAATTAATTGCGCAACTTGAGTTAGGTTTTTTATGTTTCTCATTCACTTAAAAGTGTTTTATTGTTTTATTTTCATTGTTTATGATCTTCAAACTTCATTCCTTCTTGCTGGGTGAAATATTCTCAAGCTGCAAAACATGTTTTTGGAGAAATTTGAAGTTCCTCCCAACCAATTTTGTGTTTTCTCTTGTCTCTCGCCAAGACCTTCAAAGTTGATTGATCAAAGTTTCAGTTGCTCTTGATGACTGCCAGAAAACCTTCGTCTTCTTCAAAATCAAAAGGAAAAACATCAAGGTGTCTATCCACCGACTGTAGTCGTCTCCAAGGTGGAAGAAATAAAAGATACAGAGGTTGGCCATCAAGACTTGGTTGATTTTGCAAAGCAAACTGAGATGAAGCCTCTTCCTGATCCGATGAGAGCAATTGTACACAGTAACCTGCATTTGGTAGCTATGTTCCCTACTGCTGCACACAATACATAATTTGTCCTTCAAGTGGCATCTCATTACATCAGGGAAAGTAGAAGTGTGATTGATTCTTCTGGGCATGAGATTTTAAGAATCGACCCTGACTTCTTTGATATTGTGTTTAAAGTTTCTCAAATGGAGAAGTACATTGACATCTCTATACAAAAATCACAAGAAGTCTTTAACACTGATCCCAACAAGGCTAAAAACCTAATAAATACCCAATGGTTGAAGAAGCCTAGAAAATATGTTTCCAAATGGCCAAAGGGACTCCTGTGAAGTGATTTCAAAGATGACGTCAAAGATATGATCACATTTTTAAGCAGAGTAAAAGGCTTGCCTGAATCATCCATTTTTTATGATTGGATGTATGAATACATCAGGATTATAAGAAGACAAAAAGTGCACATTGACTGGGGCAAACAGATCAGTGATGAAATACATGAGCAACTGATCAATGTGCCTTCCACATTGAAATTCTATATGACTTCTTACCTAGTGTACGCATCAGTTGTAATGAGGAAATTTCTAGGTCTATCCACAAAAGGGAATTGGATGCTGGTACCTATGTATACATTCTTCTATCAACTGGAATTGAAAGAAAGCTTCCATCATTTCTAGCGGGTTATTGATGCTTTCTTCGCACCTTTTCTTTTCAATTTTGATCTAGCTCTTGAGAGGAGAAGGGTATCTGATGAGGCCTATAAGGCGGTAAGTAAAGTTGGATGCTTATTTCTGCAATTCCCAACATTTACTTATTTGACAGTAGGGTGCTACACTGGCTTCCATTACATACTGCCACGTTATCCTTCGGATAAGTGGGTTCTCATTGAGATGTGTAGACAACTGATTTCAGTGCATAAAGAACGAAGTAACCATAAGCGTGGATTCAAGTTCCCATTGACAATTGATAGATATACTATCCCAACTGTACAGAAAGCAAAATTTGTCTATGCTGAGATGCAAATCATGACAATCAAAACCTACAGGTATAGGTTTGATTTTGATTACTGGGATGTGAGAAGGAAATTGCAAAAGGGTCATCATCACAAATACCATTTTGAAGACATATGGGTTGATTGCGGAGATGAAGAAGCCATTCACAAAATGGATTATTGCAGGTTGACTGTTCAGTAGATCAGAGACCTTGATATTGCTGACCTAGCAGAGGATTTTACAGATCCTGGCGATATCATGAATGTTGTCTATGATGAACAAGAGGTTTATAAAAGGTTGTTTCTTGCAATCTAATGGTCTAAAGAAAGTACCAACATGAGAGAGAGATTGGCGCCAATCCTATCCAATACTGTAGAATGGTTACATAAGCATGGTTATGAAATGAAAATTTTCAGAAAAGATTCGGAAGGAGAAGAATTTGAAGCAGAAGCTCGCTGACAGCAAGAACTCCTCATGAAAAATAAATCAATGGTTTTTCCCACTTCTTCACGAAGAGGTCCAAGGATCAAGTTTATCATTGGCAAGAAAGATACCTAGTCCATCCTAGAAGGAGAAACCATGGAATCCGATCCATCTCGCTCTAAAGGTAAAAAGGTTGTTCCAGAGGAGATAGATTCCGACAAAAAATGTACTTCCAGTGACCAATCCATTGAAGATGAAGACTTAGCAGAAGTAGACTCCGATGCAGAAGAAGTTTCTGAAAGAGGGCAAGAGTCTAAAGAAGAATCTGAAGGTGATTTCGAAGGTGAACCAGAATCAAAGAGACAAGAGGGTGATCAATAGGAACCCAAGCATGATCAAGAAAGAACTATGTCTCCACCTGAGAATGTAGTTGAGGAAATTTCTAGAACGTCATCGCCTGTGATTTCCAGTGTTCCTCATACCCCTCCAAATTCAAGTACTCCTCCACCTCCTGTTCCCTCATCACCCATTCCTACCACATGCATTCCTGCAGTAGAGATATCCACTATTCCTGCAGCATCAATCCCTCTTGATACCCCCTCAGTGACAAGCATTCATACGGTTGATATACTATCAAGTCCTCCATCATCCATTCCTAGCCTGTCTTCACCGACATATGATATCACTTCTAAAAATGAATTCAATTGTTTCATGAATGAGTCAATACGTGATCAGCTCAATGTACATTCTATAGGAGAAATGATGACAGGAACTTCTCCTATTGTCACGATACCCATGGTAACTTTAGCAGTGATGATGACTTTAGAGGTGACAATGACGACAGAGTTGATAGTGAATCCAGAAGTTCACACCTCCTTCCTTCCCCCTTGGCTGATATCTCAAGTGTCGAAGCGAAAGAAGCAAATGATCTCTCCATAGGAGCTCGACCTTGAAGAGATAGTCCCTCCAAAGGCTAAAGGGAAGAAAAAGGAAAAATTATACTCAAAGATAAACGTTGACAAGATTGGCCATAAGTATGCGGAGATTGGCATACCACCGCAAGAAGAAGGAGATGTCAATATGGAGGACTACACGGTAACAAAAGTCCAGCTTGGCAAGGTTACCAATGAAAGTGCAAAAGCATATGCACAAGTGACATTGAACATCTTGACTGGAAGACTAGATAAAATGGAGCAAGCTCGCAATATGTACAAACAGAGGGCAGAGCATTATGCCACTGTTGTAAAGAGACTTGCAGGATCTCCAACTAATGCACAACCGCTGAGAGTGGTAAATATTAAGGACCCAGCTGTCAAGAAAGCTAAGAAGTTTTCCTCCAAAGGCAAGGTGTTGTATGATTTTGTTGAAAAGATCATAGAACACGGATCTCAGATCATAATTGCTACGGACGAGAAAACTACCTTGTTGGCTAAGCTCACCACAGAGCTTAATAAAGAAAAAAGTGTACTTTCCCAGGAGCACAGAGACATGGAAAAATGCCTGTTGTCATGGTCACAGATGAAGCAAGTAAAGCTCAGTAAATTGGTGGAAGCCGGGGTAATTCCCGACAAAGAAAAGTTCATTTAGGTAAGAGAATCCTTGAAACATCAAATTCAAGTAATTCAATCTCTTACAAAATATCTCCACCAAGTGCAGGAAGATGTCGAAGGGCATCCTGTTATTCTTGAAAAAGGTATCAAGGAGTTACCAGGTCAACTTATTGAGGAGAATCGTATCTTCCTGCCGGCCACAAAAATATCCTAGATCTTCAAGGAATCCATCATGAAGTTGATTGACAGTGCAGACTTTTTAGAAGCCTCTCTGAACGTCATTTGTGATACAAGGCTCACATTGGATAACCTGAAAATGCATCTTGACAGGTGCAAGAAGGTTCACTCATCTGCCATGAGATCGATCACGGGAATTCACACCATTGTGGATTACACCGTTGGTCCGGATGAGAAGTTCATGTAGGAGACCAGGAAGAAATACGAAGACTTCTGCGCCCAAAGCAAGGAAACATGAAGAAGGTTCTTGATCTCCAGTGTTAGAAATTTTTGATGCATCCTTTTATGCATCTTGTAAATATTTCCTGACATCTTATATGTCTTTTTGTAAATTATAATTGCACCAAGTTCGAAGATGTAATCTTTTGAAAAAAAATTACACTTTGACTTTGGTCAAAGTTAGGTGAGATCTCCTTAAATTGCTCACCCAACTTTCCTTGATTTCCTCAAATTAGATTCCTATTTTTTCTCATCCCTCTTTCTATATAATATGAGGGATTTCTATTGTAAAGTTTATCCTTTAGTATTTTGCAATGAAGTGCTACCTTTTTGAAGCAGAATTGTGAAACTTTGTGTTCATACTTTGTGAATGAAATCTGATCAATAAAGAAGAAGATTGCAAACCAGACTTTGTGTTGGATTCAATAATCTTATGAATTGATCTCATTTGGTGGTGATTAGCTTATGGAATCTGAAGGACTCTAAGTAATTCATGTAAACTTTGTGTTACATCCTTTATTTAGATTTTCATTTGTGTTTTGGATACTTTGGTTGAATGATCTACAAGACTTTGTGCTTGTAATTATTCATGTTCTTTGGATACTTTGGTTGGATAATCTACAAGACTTTCCACTTGTAATTGTTCACGTTGTTCGAGGAATTGTTGCGTCTAAGAATAATTTGTGCTTCTAACGTGACAAATGACACACCTATCACAAATCCACCATTGATAAAGCTACAAAATGTCTTTGTGCCTTCGTGAGCTTTCCATTTTATTTTACTAGTTTATTGTTAATCACTTTTGGTACCTCTATGCTTTTCTTTGACAAGATAGAGGTATTGGAATTACTACTCGTTAGTTTAGAGTTATCATGAATTGAGAACTTCCAACAGTGAAGCATTGTAAACATCTTCTCTGAAAAAAGAGAGAAGGATGAATGTAACACACCCCCCCCACTTCGTAAGTATTGTGTACATCTTGTAATTACTCTGTTTGTTTTAGTATCACTTATGTCAGTAGTAAGAAGGGCGCCTCCCCTTTCTAAGAGGAGAGATTTACATCTCACATAGTTGTGGCTGAAGTCCTAGTTGTGTAATCTATCCAAAAGTTGATTACATAATTTTCACCCAACAGAATGCATGGATATTTTGTAATTGAAGCAAGTTTATGAGAGTTTATTGCAAGTTGTGAAGAATGATTGTTGAAGGAAAGGAAGCATATCAATCAAGGATCGATATAGTGTTATTGTAATCTTGTTCTAAGGTTAAATAATACAAGCACTATTGATTCTGGTGGTGGAGTTTTTTCCCAAAAGGCTTTCTCCACACATATGATGTGTCACTTCTATCTTCTTGTTTCATTCTTCTACAATATTATATCTCTTTATACAATTGGTAAAATTGATCTAATCAGATTAATCACCCACAAAGAAATTGTGACAAAGAATACTTAGTTTAATCTACAGTCTCATAGGATTACAAGTTTAAAGCTACAAAATTTACCTTTAATTCTCAACATTTGGTATTAGAGCTAACGGTTGGTTAAAGTTTGGGATGCCTTTCTCTAAAAATTTTGAAGGTTTTTTGGCTATAGTGGGATCTTTTAATTGTGTTATTGCAGATTTGTAAAAGAAGTTTGTTACAATGACTTCTAATTCTCATTTAGATATTGAAAGATTCAATGGATCTAATTGTGAGATGTGGAAATTAAAAATGGAGGATCTCCTTGAAGAGAGAGATCAGTGGTTAGTTGTCTGTAGTGATAAAAATCCATCTACAATGATGTTAGATGAGGATTGGGCTAAGCTTGATAAGAAGGAAAGAGGGACCATAAGATTATGTCTTGTTAATGTTGTTTTCTTGAATTTTTCAGATGAAACTACCACTTATAAGTTGTGGAAGATGATAGGTGATATCTATCAAACCAAAAGTCTTACTGATAAGTTGTATCTAAAAAGACAGTTGTATTCTTCAAAGATGAAAGATGGTGATTCTGTTGCAAATCATTTAAATGCTTTTAATTTTATTCTGAGTTAGCATCTATAGATGTAAAGCTAGAAGATGAAGATAAATGCATTTTGTTACTTTGTTCTTTACTAGAATCTTGGGAAAATATAATTGTTGCTATCAATGGTAGTGGTGCAGATCCTAAGATGGACAATATAATTCCTACTCTCCTATAAGAGGAGATGAGGAGGAAGTCTAAAACGGAAATCCAATATGCCTTGTTTGTAAAAGGTAGGCTTGAGAAAAAGGAACCTAAGAGAGACAAGGAAGGAAAGGGTAAGTCGAAAGGATGATTTGAAACCCCTGGTAAGAGTAATGTAAAGTGTTGGAACTATGGGGAACCAAGAAATGTGAAGAAGGATTATAAGAACAAGAAAAAGAGTTTTGATTCTTCTATAAAGGAATCCTCAGATGATAGTAATCATGCTTGATAATTTCATGTAAAAATGTAAGTGATGACTCTTTGCTTGATGTTTCAAAGTGATCTTCATGAAGAGGATGGTAGTCATGATGCCATGTATA
>VDFB02044910.1:0-15143 GCA_007258455.2 Sequoia sempervirens
CATGCAATGTGAATGCAAATGTGACATTATGTGATCATAAGTGGAAAATGGAAAACAACTATGTAGATAATTATGTAGATAATTATGAGTATTGTGGATTAATATGGTATTATAAGTGAGAAATAATATGGCTTTAAGTTGTAACATGTGCTTGGATTTTTTTTAAAAAAATGTAAATTATGTGCTTGGATTTTCACAAGAAAAATGTAAATTATGTGTATGTTTTTATGTACAATTGAATGTGATATTATATACTTTAATTCAATATTGTTAGTAGTTGCACTAATGCTTTCATGAAGTGTATTTAAGTTAAGGGAATAATATAAATACTTAAATGAGGCTTAAGTTATATGCTAATATTTAATTATTTATGGAGTTTGTTTAATTGGGTTTTCTATGACGACTTTGTGATGCCCATCATCAGTTGGACTTAGAGACATCATATTTTGGTTGTTATACTCATGATCACACCTTGATACATTATGATTTTATCTTATATTTTGTGATGGATGGATGGTTGTGAACATTGAAATTACCCATGGTGATGCATGTTAGATCAATTATGGACCGTAATTTATGAGTATGTTGATTATAATTAATCGTATGTTGATTATAGTGTCGATCTTACTGGTATCTTGAATGTTATGAAAATTGGAATAACATGCTTAGAATAGAATATGTGATATTGTGATTGGAACAGACATGCTTAGAATAGTACATGTGATATTGTGCTAATCAGGATGAATTATGAATTAGCATGCAATGTGAATGCAAATGTGACATTATGTGATCATAAGTGGAAAATGGAAAACAACTATGTAGATAATTATGTAGATAATTATGAGTATTGTGGATTAATATGGTATTATAAGTGAGAAATAATATGGCTTTAAATTGTAACATGTGCTTGGATTTTTTTTAAAAAAATGTAAATTATGTGCTTGGATTTTCAAAAGAAAAATGTAAATTATGTGTATGTTTTTATGTACAATTGAATGTGATATTATATACTTTAATTCAATATTGTTAGTAGTTGCACTAATGCTTTCATGAAGTGTATTTAAGTTAAGGGAATAATATAAATACTTAAATGAGGCTTAAGTTATATGCTAATATTTAATTATTTATGGAGTTTGTTTAATTGGGTTTTCTATGACGACTTTGTGATGCCCATCATCAGTTGGACTTAGAGACATCATATTTTGGTTGTTATACTCATGATCACACCTTGATACATTATGATTTTATCTTATATTTTGTGATGGATGGATGGTTGTGAACATTGAAATTACCCATGGTGATGCATGTTAGATCAATTATGGACCGTAATTTATGAGTATGTTGATTATAATTAATCGATTATAATTAATCGATCTTACTGGTATCTTGAATGTTATGAAAATTGGAATAACATGCTTAGAATAGAATATGTGATATTGTGATTGGAACAACATGCTTAGAATAGTACATGTGATATTGTGCTAATCAGATGAATTGTGAATTAGCATGCAATGTGAATGCAAATGTGACATTATGTGATCATAAGTGGAAAATGGAAAACAACTATGTAGATAATTATGTAGATAATTATGAGTATTGTGGATTAATATGGTATTATAAGTGAGAAATAATATGGCTTTAAGTTGTAACATGTGCTTGGATTTTTTTTAAAAAAATGTAAATTATGTGCTTGGATTTTCACAAGAAAAATGTAAATTATGTGTATGTTTTTATGTACAATTGAATGTGATATTATATACTTTAATTCAATATTGTTAGTAGTTGCACTAATGCTTTCATGAAGTGTGCAGGTTAAATTTCCCATGGATTTTCAAAAGAAAAATGTAAATTATGTGCATGAATTTTCAAAAAAAATAAAATAAATTATGTTATGTTTTTATGTACAATTGAATGTGATATTATATACTTTAATTCAATATTGTTAGCAGTTGCACTAATGCTTTCATGAAGTGTGCAGGTTAAATTTCCTTAGCCATGGGAAATTTGGAGGCTACTAAATAGACCCCATTGTGTCACCCTGCTAGGGTCTTCTATGTTGTGTTAAAAGTCATGTAATTTGTGTTATGCTAGGTGGGGTAAGTGTGCAAATGATGAATTGTGGGAAAACAAGAGTGTTCTCAAAAGAAAATGTAAAATTTAATTTGGTGGGGTAAGTGTGCAAATGATGAATTGTGGGAAAACAAGAGTGTTCTCAAAAGAAAATGTAAAATTTAATTTGGTTAATTTGGGGTAAGTGTGCAAATGATGAATTGTGGGAAAACAAGAGTGTTCTCAAAAGAAAAATGTAAAATTCGGATTTTTTATTTAAGACAGTTTTCAGGGGTTAATTTGGTCGTATCTTTAATTAATGGTTGCCTATTTCACTCCCTAGACCCTAGACCCGTGACCTAAAGGTTGGGGGTATTTTTAAATGGTGATCATGGTCATTGTGAGGTGTTGTAAAGTTATTTTGTCCTTTAGGGTTGGCTCCCCAATATGGTAGTGAGCAACCCACGTAGGGATTGAGGGGGGGAGAGATCCCCATGAAGGCCTAAGAATATCTTCTTGTGAAAAATTGGTGTTACAGCTATGGATAAAATGGGTACGAGTACCCTTCTTGGAGAAAATGAAAAGTTGGGTAAAGAAGGGAGCGTACCCAAAGGGTAAGAGTACCCTTCTTGTCAGAAAATGAATTACCCTTCTTGGAGAAAATGAAAAGTTGGGTAAAGAAGGGAGCGTACCCAAAGGGTAAGAGTACCCTTCTTGTCAGAAAATGAATTACCCTTCTTGGAGAAAATGAAAAGTTGGGTAAAGAAGGGAGTGAAGAGGGTTGCTGGTTGAAAACTTATGTGAAACATTTGATGTTAGTTGCCCTCCGGTTGTGATCCTCTCAGCCTCTCCCCATAAGACCACTGATTGGTCTGTGTGTGTGTTTCTATCTGACCTAAGGGTGTTTGTTTTGTAAAAACCATGTGAAAATTCTGTTTCTGTTCTGGGAAGGGTGCTTGTGTGTGAACCAGGTCTATCTAGTAGCCTCCTAGCTCGGGGTTGGCTGGTTTTCCAGCCTAAAGTTGGGTGGTGAGCACCCTTTGGCTTGGGATAGTTTGCATTTATGTGCAGGATGGACTGTCAAAATCTGGCAGGTGCAAGGACTCTTAGCTTGGAATCAGCAGTATCATTCTCTGAACAACCTTGTAAAGCTGTCAACAGAAGTCTGTCATAAGAGATGTAATGGCCTTGTTCATATGTGCCCTGTTATATTTGTAAAGAAAGTTGTACAGTTTGTTTATGTGGCTCCATGTAAACTTGTTATAATGATGGTTACTGCGTTAAAATTGAAACCTATGATTCCATTTCTTTTTTCAGAATATGTCTTAACAGTCTTTAAAAGGTACTGTGTAAAATTTGTAATGGTGAAAGCTGCAACACTTCTCTTTATAAGAAGTTGAGTATAAATAAAGTAGACATTGTTATTTAGAAAGTGAATGAGATCGGAACATCTTGTTAAGAGCAAATCTAGCATGCTAATTAAAAGGAAATCTGGTTGTATAGTTGGTTTGAGACTAACTGTTGAAGTTGGTAGAGATTGTGTTAAGGGAATTTTATTTCACTCTTTTAAATTTATGAAAGATAAAAAAAAAGATAAATAATAATCATGCATATGGTATCCTTCTCGTGTTATTGTTTTCCTTTGCACTCCTGTAGCATTTTATTAAAAAGAAATGAAATCAAGAAAATAGATTTTTACTGTTCCATACATTCTTGTAGCAAGAAGATTTAAAGATGGAAAGGAATCATTTTCAGCGTAATAACATTAATAGAACGGTCTAAATACAAATTCTGTGAAACAACAAAGAGATTAAAAAGGGGTGTTTTATTAAGAAAGTATATTTTATTACATTGGCTCCCCGCTCATAAAAGAGAAGCTGGGGTAAAGCTTTTAGAAACAACTCTGTTTGAACTTACAATTGCACCTAAAAATTAAAAAAGAAAAAGAAAAATCCTTTTTAAAAGGGAACTATTTTTACCCATCTCTTCAGATTTAGCATACCCTGGGTATTTCTCGAGGAATGATTTTTTTTTTTTACCATCGCGAGCTCTTAATGCTTGCATTTCGTTCAAGCAACGGACAGAGGATGTAAACGTTGACTGCTGCAACAAGAATGGGGAAAAATCATAAAAGAAATATATAGCAAATTAAATTTCAAAAAGAAAAGGGACACCCGCCAACAACAAAGAGGTATAATAGATCTGCAATAGAAAAGAAAAAAAAAAGAACTTAACCCAGGCTGAGTGAAGGGAGTTGCAAAATACATAATTTGCCAGTGAACCATAAATAAAACGCAAATATACCCATGACTTCGGCCTGAAACCAGGCAACCATAAGCCTCAACGCCACTATCAAATTCACCCACAGAAGTCTGAATAGACGAGAACGAATTAGGAGAAACGCAAAAATAAATAATAATAATAATGAATATAAGTAAATGCACACCCTGTAGAAATTGCTCTTCCATTTCAAACGCCCTTCAAATGATGCTGGAGAGCAAGCCGGAAGGAAACACAACATAGAGCTTGGACGGTGCCCAAAATGGTTGTAGGATCTGAAACAAAGAAAACAAAAGGGGAAAAAGATACGTCACTTGCCAACGCCTGAGATCCCCCACCACTGCCATGGCTTCCACGCCCTGTAGAAAACAAAAACTAGCCGCCATGCCACAGATAAAAAAAAAATAACAGAAAGAATATATCTCTTTATATGAAAAGCAAAATGATTAGGGCAAAATAACATGAGTTAGGTTTTCTCTTCATCGGTTATATCATATTACCTATCTTGTTGCTGTGAGAGAGTTACGCGTGGTGTCATTATCAATGGCCACAGAAAAATAATAATAATAATAAAGGATATCATCTTGCTATTATGAAGACGACATTGTTAGTGCTACGAATAAATAGGCCTCCGTGATTTTTGGGCTTTGAATTTATAGTGAGAGAGGAGGAGGAATATATCCCCCACATTCTCAAGGAAAGATTCCTCTAATTCTAATTATGAATATTAGGTAAGGGAAAAGGAGTCCACGTAAACCTAGGAAGACAAAAAGATAGTCCCTCTTTATATATTATCCTCCTTCCTACTTTATTTATTTTATTTAGAGGAAAATAATAATATCTAATATGTAGAAAGATTAATGTATAAATATTTGTTTAAGTTTATTCTATTCTTAATTATTAGAGTGCATATATATAGAGATAGTTAATTGTTATTTATATTTATTTGAGGAAAAGTAGATAACTAAATTAATAATTATTTTTTATTTATTTGAGGAAAAGTAAATAATTAAATTAATGATAACTTATATTATTATAGGAAAAGTAAACAAATAAATTTATATTAATTAAAAATAAAACAAAATAAGTATTTAAATAAAAAAATACATATATTTAGAGTAAATTATAAATATCTTATTCACTTACGTATGTAAATTTCGAGAGTTGATGTTAGCATGAATTACATCAATTTTATATTGTGTGTGATGGCCTCCATCTTCATCCACTCATTTAAATATTCATTCTTCATTATCGACTACATGTTGATGATGACGCTGTTTGGACAATGTCATTCGACGCATGTAACTAGTTATCAAGCGCAACATATTACAGCATTTATCGAATGGCTAATGTCTCTTATTTTTTTAAAAAAAATGTTGGGTTTTGCCTAGAAGGTGTAAATAGATTGGCATTATAGACTTCGTCTCTCTCTTAGCGGTTACCATAGTGGGGAAATAAATTAAATGAAATATTAAATTGGGCCTAAGTCGTTCATTCTCCCACATATGCGATTTATTTAATTGGGATAAGGTCGTGATTTTTAGCGGAAGTGGAAGACATGCTCGATTGGAGGAGAGACGGCAAAAAATTGGCAACTCGTGTTTTTAAAAAGGCTGGAGCTCTGTGAGAAACGCATTCAGAAATCGCTTTATGTTTGACAATTTTCCTCACAGCCGACCTTGGAGAAGGATTTTCCCAGGACGAAAACCCTGGTTTGAGGTGATTGGGACGGAAACCTCATATCACCAAATGACTGTTGACAATCTCGTGCAGATATCAGAGATAGAAAGAAGTCGCCTGGTTTAGGCATAAATTCACAGCCATAAAGTAGAGTAGCTTGGAAGATTCGCAGCCACAACAGGGGATATTTCCGTGAGAGACTCCCAACATTGAGGTCATGTATTATTCCAAGAGGGTGTGTCTCAGAATTCGCAGCCAATCCTCAAGTAGCCACAACATTGCATTGAATGGTACTCAGCCAATAAGGACGTTGCAGACTTGAGAAGAAGGGTCGATGGTTTAAGGAAACCACACATTCAACAAGGTTCAGTCTACATAATTCCAGCAGCAACTCATACAGGTGCGGTCAGTGCCTTGTGCACCTTCACACTCTAAATCTGATAATATTTGAAGCCACCATAGGCAGAAATTCTCTTATTCATGTACTCAAATTGAATAAATGAGAATAAAGGATTCAATTAGATGTTAATCTTCTGTTACTGTTGTGAATGTTATTTACTTTCCTATGCATTCCTCTCATACTAAGTCATTGTAAAAAAAACAAGTAAACCATTCATATGTCTGAAACACAACAACAAGAGAAATTCAAGGTACAAAACGAAGCACAATTGACAGAGGACATTTCATGAAATCTATAGTTATCTCTAAGGGGTCGTCGAACTTATACCCAATTACATAGTCAACTGCAGATTGCCTTCATTCTAACTATATGTTAATAGCCATCCTTCTTGAATAATATGTGTGATCTATTTTGTCGCCCATCTCTTTGACGGTACAGCCGACCCTCCATCGTTGCTTGAAAGTCAATGTTTTAAATGAAATTCTTCCTTAGTCACCCTCTATATCAGCTTGTAGAATACCCTCCTTTTGTTGGCTTGTAATCTCTAGATGGTGGCTGCATGGAATGGAACCATGGTGCCATATATATATGGACTCCTGTCACAACTGCATCGCTTAAACATAGAAGGGAGTGGATGTTTAAATAAACTCCCTGATTCCATACACAACCTGCCACATCTACCGCACTTGAACATGGTAAGGCGCATAGAGTTAAATAACCACCCAGATTCTGTTCACACCTGTTACAGCTGCAACGCTTGAACATAGAGAGGTGCAGATGTCTAAATAAGCTTCCTGATCCATTGGCAATCGATTATTGCTGAAGCATTTGAACATGGTAGGGTGTATAGATTTATATGACCTCTTTTTTATTACTTAATAACTATTATTGAATAAATGTCTTATAACAGTTTATGGAGTCACCCCAGCTTAGATCTGTAACCAGTCCTTCATAATAACTGTTTTAATCCGTAAGTTGAAGAATGATACGCATTGAAATCTTGTCTAATTCGCCAAATTGTGTTTCTTCTTATTAGATCCCTTGGTAATCTATTATCAATCTATACTTCATTCTATCTTGGTTTCGCCGTCTCTCCAATCGATAATCATGTCATGCATTATCATATACAGATTTGTAGTAGACGTTTGAAGTATATCTCTCTTTATTCCTGTAATTTGAATCAAGTCGCTGTGTAAAAATAAGTTAATCGCTGCCTTCCTTAATTATTAATTGTTTTTCTGAATGATCGGATTAAGTTCTTTATGTATGAAATATCTCCTTTGTCGTTGCTTTTGAAATTTATTGTTTTCCTGTAGCTTTGTGAATTGGCAATTATATTAAACTGCAATTTTGTTTATTTAAAGTTTAAGTCTCTTCTTTGGTAAATCGAATTGATTTTGTTTAGGCTAAATCTCTGGCCTAAAAGTATCTTTAAGTCTTTGCAAAGATTATACCTACTAGATGTGTGTGGCGTCAATCATGGGTTTTTTTTGTAATTCAGTGAAAACCTTAATAAATAAATATGGGGTTCATTAAATAATTAAGATAAACGGAGTGCCTCACCTAGTGCCTTAATGCTCGTTTAGATTAAGGGTAGGTTGAGAAGGCCTGGAATGGCTTGTTGTCTACCTTGTCTTTTTGAAAGGTAACTCAACTCCACATGAGTTTGTCTAGGGGTCGGGAATCGGTAGAGACTGCCAGGGTAACTCTGGATGAGGGCCAGTAGTTTAGGAAGATCCATCAAGGTAACTTAGAACAACTATGTGATGACACTCTGCCCTGAAACATGTTTGTGGTCTCTTATGTAGAGACACCTTTGTTACTGTTGTTTCCTCTAGGAGTTTACTTGTGATCTTGTAATTTAGATTCTATTACGTTATTATGTGTTGTCAGTCGTGTGATGCAATGTCTATTCTTTGTTGTTTGTTTGCTTGATTCTGGACCTGTCATTATCTTTTAGCATGGTGGGAGTGGACCTTCAGATTCCACGCGGTTGGGAGGAAACCATGCTATTACCTTCATTGGATACTCTTACTGATGATACCATACTTGTAGTAGGTTCCTGTTACTTCATTATTCGTCACAATGGATGTTGAACGTGTTCGAAGACATGAATGTTTGATATGATGAGATCAATATCCTCTTTGTATATTTACCTCATGTGTATGAGTGTACTCATTGTATCATCATTATGATGTATTGAGATTTATTAAAATATCACTTGATGTGATCTGGATATATATATGTAACCTGATTGTATAAAGGTTTTGAAAATTGGATCATTCATGGATTTAATTTGTACTTATGTTTTATGTTATGATGTGATGTTCTTTTAGTAAGGTTTAAATAACGTCATCTTGGAATCCTTAAGACAATTGTGTAATCGAATGACCCTAAAAAAAATAAAAATTATTTGGTTATTGTGCACTTTATGCTTTGTTTTATTGGATTCCCTGGTGGGGCGTTACAAAAAGGCTTTGAAAATTTGGTGTTTTTTCATCATACACTTTCTCACCATAAATATTGAAAGAGGGTATTCATAAATTTTACGTTAGCTATGCACATATTAAACAAGTTTACTATTTGTGAGACAATCATTCAATTTTTTAAGGAGCTAAATTTGTTAATTGGTTGCATGGTCATTTGATTTTCAATGTATATAGGTCAACCAAATAACCTCTCATCCACACCCATAACTAAATTTGTAATTTGACACAAAATTATGTTTTCAAAGGTTTTTTAGGTGTTATCCTCTTTATTTATGTGTTTCAAAGCTATCCATAAATTTCTCATTGAGCTTATAAAATTAGAGAAGAAAAAATTGGGATTAAAATTTAATGTCACTAAAATATAATATGTATGTGTTAGTGGAGTTACTTATTCAACCTTTGACTAATTGTGTTGAATGGGTTTATATTTTCTTCTATTGAACTTGTATCAACATTAGGTAACCTCCTCGACCTTATCTATGGCCTTGTATAGATAGTCAAATATTATTTATCTTCATTCACCAAGCATAGAACATCAAATAGAGGCTTGGTCACCTTGAAAAAATAGTATAGAATTTTTAGATTTAAAATTTAAAATTTTCAAAAAATAAATATTAATAAGATCTACAAACTTACAAACTAATGGAGATGATTTATTTTGAAGATTTGTCCTTTCTCATGAGAAACATATCATAAGAATATTTTCCATAACTCTTTCCCCTTCAACCTCTTATTAGCTTATGGAGACTCCAATTATTTGGTAATCATAAACATCTACTTAAGAGACATTGGTTAGGTTGAAATATTAATGTGATGGATCCTACCAAAAAACATATTGCTCTTGATTGCATAAGCTCTTTTCACTCAATATTCTCTCCCGCTAGGTTAAGCCCATAAAGATTTTGTACAAATATATATTTTTTTGCATTTCTTGTCGACTTATCCATAAATTTCACCCATCCAAGTTTACTTATACCCCAAGTTAAAAATAAATACAATGGGTGACACAAGGCCTCTAAATAAGTATATCATATTTCATCAAGAACTTTAGTTGTTGCTACATGTTATTGGTCATAAATTTGATGACATTCTTTACATACAATTCAATGACTACCTCATTAAACATATTACAGGAGTGTTAGCAATTTTTTACTTTGTGGGAGGCATCAATTTACTTCAAGAACATTAAATACATAATTGAAGCTAGTCAAAATTTACCTAATGCTTGGTTATTTCCATCCATTCATCCATCAAACAACATAAGAACCTTTTAGTACCAAATATTACTTTAATTATCAAAACTATGTAATGAGTGATTTTTAAGGCTTCCTTCAATATTTGAAGTCCCATTTTTATTGCATGGAGTAGGTTTCTTGAATACTTCTCAACAACAAGAATTTACTAACTAATGATTACCACTATAGTATCCTCAATATATAAGGTATGTTATGGGTAAGAGTATAAAATTGAGGGTTAAAAGTGACCATTTTTTCCTTTCAAAATTAGATAAACATGAATTGTAGTACTTTGAATCCAATTTATAAACTACTATTTAAAAAAATAGTCAAGATTAAAGAGGTCAAATGTTGTGTGCACACAAAAGTGTTCATATTTTCCTTATTAAAGTGTAACATAATGTTTCTAGTGTGCACCCCCTATATATTTTTTGTTGCATTAAGTATTTTTTAAAATTACTTGGTAGAAATATAATTAAGAGAGAGTGTTACAAAATGTGTATTCTTTTATTTTTTTTATGATTTTTTTATAGTTTCTCCAAGTGGATGCATCTTGAAAAATTGTATTGTGACATGTACACATCACATAATTTGCACTTATAATAATTAAAAATATAATTTTTTAATGTGAGTAGAACAATCTTATAAAATTTTCAAATTTTTATAAGAGGATCAAAATATATAATTATAAATAAATACACATGTATATGAGGAATATATAAATATTAGTAAAAGAAAATAAAAATAAGTATGTTAATATATTTCAAATAGAAACAAATTATATGGTTAGAAAGCTAAAAAGATGTGTGAAATTTTGATAGTGATTTCATCAAGTTTTATTAAAATGAGTTAATCTGATGACATTGAAATTGAAGAACGCCACTGAAAATAAAAATACATCAAATGGAGCCAAATTAGAAGCCCAACCCTTTAGTCTTCTTATCCAGCCAGTTTTGAAGAAAAAAGGATGGGATTTTTTCTAGTGAAAAATGCAAGTGCATTATGTAACGTGCTTGTGTTATGATAATGTGAGTGCAATATGTAATTTTCTTGTATTATATAATGTGATTATACTATGTAATCCATTTGTGTTATGTATTCCATTAATTTTTCTTTAATCTAATAAGAGTGAGGTTCACAACATTAGAGGATTTTAAATTATGAGAATATAGTAATGTAGGCAACATATAAATAATAATATGGTACTTAATACCTATCTAACTTTGAAAAATAAACTAATTGTGTAATAATAAGCTATGGGGTGCTCTAAAAATTCTTTTGACTACATGTTGTAATCCCAAACATTTGACAACACTTAAACCTTAATATTTTTTTCTTTAAAGCATAATTTTTAGAAAATTTAATAATTTAAGGATTGAGGAGTTTCATCTAAAGGGTTTTAATCAAAAAGGGTTAGAGTGGATCCCTTAGACAAGAAAAAACCTTAGATAGAACCCTCTAGTCTTAAACCAAACTCTCAATGGAATCTTCTCCACACCTATCAAAATGATGACAAAAAACCACTTTTAGTTAACCTTTTGGGGGATCAACATGAAATCACTTAGGGGATCTATTTTGTAAGTATGTAGCCCTTATTATAAGCTTTCTAAAAGTATATTTTTGAAAATATTTAATTTAATTTTTATCTTTATTTTCTATTTCTTGCAAATGTAGGTTTTTCACCTAACATCTTGAGGTTTTCATTTCACACATGTGAAAAAATAAAAATAGAGAAAAAAATCTAAAAAATATGAGTGCACTAGGTGTTGATGTCATTATTTCAACAATAAAAAAAATGGATATATACAAAAAATGTTATGTGATATATCAAATAAACCTATGCATAAATTATAATTAATCTTACTTGAAAAATTAATTTAAAAAATATCCAACAAAAAATTATGCAAAAATATCTACACACTAGATATTGGCACTGTTACAAATATATGTTTGAGAATTTATAATTTAATATATTTTTTAAAGTAAATTTAATATCAAATAAATTTCACATTTTAAAAATGTTTCTAACTATAATAAATAAGTTACTAAAACTTACATAAATCACAAATAATTTTTTTAAATAAAAAATTACAATCTAAAGCAAAAAAATCTCAAAAATTACTAGTTCACTTCATCTTCGAATTCTTAATGGTTTAGTCAAGTTATGGGTGATAGAAAGTGAAAAATTGGTTACAAATACTAATTTCAATCTCCCAATTTTCTCAAAAAGTGGGAGATAATATTATGGGTTGAGCTCTTAAGATGTTTAAGATACATGTGTTGGCACTTATAAATTTAATGAATTTATAGTGCTTTGTTGTTGTCATTTTGTGCTCCCCCATGTGATTCTTATTGAAATTTAATGCCCCCCTTATATAACTCATCAATGAAAGTCGATCTAAGAGATCTTATATGGGTCATCTTGCATGAATTATGCTTAAAAAAAATCTAAAAATGACTAAGTATTGAACTTTATGATCTTACAAAATTTTGATTGTTTGCATTATTTTTTGCCATCTCTATTGCTTCTTAATGCAAGAGCATCATTGCTTGTAAATAATTATGTATCAACCAAAAACATCTCTTTTATTGCAATTCAGTCAGTAGTTGTGTTAGCAGTTTCTTCCACATTTTATTGCATTAGCTTTTCTCAGCTCGTAGAGTAGGACATAGACGAGCTACACGAGGTAATCTACAACATATCAAAATTTTAGGTTGTTTGCATTTGTTTATAGAAATTTATTGCTCTCAAATGTTCACTGTTAATTCTTAGTCAAAGCATTTAGGGCATATCTAGCTCAAGTTAGTTGTCTGGACCATTTCTAGAATGTACAGAGCTTAATGGAACATCATTCAAGATATTTTTTGGGTTTGAGGGATCATTCTTGGAGATCTATAACATGTTTTAATAACTAATGGGTTATCTCTCATGTTCTCAAGGCTGACTTACACACTTGAAAATCTATTGGGTTTATCAACCCTTATGGCTGACGCGTATCATAATTGGAGCTGGAGAATCATATTTAAGATCATTTGTAATTTTTTGGAAGTAAGATAGTTTGGTTCTCATAGATATATAAGTCCAAATAGTCAGTAGTTAGGATTTCTAGTCTTCATATTGTAATAAGGCCCATGTGCC
This sequence comes from Sequoia sempervirens, assembly GCA_007258455.2. Classification (NCBI taxonomy): domain Eukaryota; kingdom Viridiplantae; phylum Streptophyta; class Pinopsida; order Cupressales; family Cupressaceae; genus Sequoia; species Sequoia sempervirens. Next base: position 13,273 of record VDFB02044910.1, read on the forward strand.
AATAGTAATATCTATAATGCTTTGCAATAGGCCTATGAGCCCTTAGAAATTTTTTGTTTAGGAATATGATGCATGTAAGACTGCAAGTTGTTAAGTCAATGATAATCTATATTTGTTGAGCATTTCTTATGTTATTTTCGATGTGTTGACTCTAAGCTGCATGGTTGGATAGTCCTTTCTGGACCCCCATTCTATGAATGAGCCAATTGGTATTAGAGCAAGTTGTGAGTTAAAGGCATTCCTTATGGTGAACAGATCGACGACTTGATGCAGACTACATGTTTTTTCAACCAATTGACGACTGTGAGGCAATTAAGACCTTGTAGCTCCAAATCACCAAATTGTGGTAGATTCATCAGATCCAAGGGGAGAGATACTACCAAGGAGAGCACCTTTTATGGAAAATTTTGTTGGAAGAATGGATGAAATGATAGAGACAATGACAGTAATACGAATCTAATTGGAGTTGATTGGGTGGTTGGGAAGTTATGGGGATTTAGTTATCTTTTTTCTTCTATGTATTCTTTCACTTTGTGAGGAGAAGGGGCTTCTCTCTTTTTCCTTGGCTTCTCTCTTTTTCCTTGGCCTCTCTCTTTTATATTTTTGGTTTTTCTTATCTTCGAGATGCTTCCTCATTTGGGAGGAGATTCAAGTGACAGAGAAAAGAAAAGGATGGGTGAGGAAGAATTGAGGAAAGGGCTTGGAGAAAGAGAGGGATTCTTCCATATTTGGGTTGGAAAATATCTTGGTAAGATCTACCCTTTATGGTTTGAGTTTTTTGATATGTAAATGAATGTTGGAGTGTTTCATTGGTTTATATGTATCTTTGTTGATTTCTTTTTATTGTGCATGCTAATTTGTGCTTTGGAATTCTATGTGAAGTTTTAATGTTGGATCGTTTGTGATGATGTTGTGTGTGTTGAGGTTTTTTTGGGTAGGAGTTCCACCTTGTTAAGTTGTACACAAATAGCCATTTTGTGTGCGTTAGAGTAAAGCATTTGAGTTATGTGGATGAATGGTTGATTTATGTTAATCTTCGAAATGTGGATCATGTGTAAAGTAAGTTGGGAGTGCTATGTGACCCTTAGAGTTCAGGAGTGGATTGAATATCAATCCTATGGTTGGGAGGAAAGCTATTAGCCATATTGTTTCCTTTTGTTGATTTCTCATTTTTATATTACATATAGAAGTTGGTAAGTAGTGGAAATTTCATCAAATTCAAGTTTCAAGAAAACAAATATGAGTCTTGTGAAGTAAGGAAAGTGCCTAAGAGTCTTGTGAAAATAGAAAAGTTCTAGATACTTGAGAAAGTTTTGAGTCTAAAGTATTCAATTTGTATTTGAAAGTGTAATACCTAACTTGTTGAAAAGGGTCATAAGTTATTTTTTTTATGAGAATTGTAATAAAATGATCGATAAGGAACACAAAAAAAAAAGTTACTTTGTTAATTTGGGTTAAATGTAGTTCCTTGTTATTTTATTTTGAGAATGAACTATTTATATTGAATGAGATCTAAAATATGTTTACTATGTAACATTGAAATAAAATTGGATGAAGATTAGTGAGTAATTTTTTCAACATTTTACTCTTCTAAGCATACATTAGTTTCTACTTGAGGGTTCGTTAATGCTCATGAATGATTAGTACAACTTGGAATGAAAATAAAGTATTTGACAAATATTCTAAGGTATTTTTTTGTAAAATAATATAATCATGCTCATTCTTATAAAACATTAGGGACTTTCATTTAATATGCACATACACTATATACATATGAATATAATAAATTTACAAATTTGATAGATGTTAATATTGATGTATATCTACAAATAAATCTTTTAATATTTATCCATTTGTTTTAAATAGATAAA
>VDFB02044911.1:0-38853 GCA_007258455.2 Sequoia sempervirens
TGTGGCACTCCAATTAAACTCATTAGTTGAGAATTCACCAGCTATAGCATAGACTATCAGATAGTTTTGGAGTCTATTACAAATATATATTTTATTTATTCCATGTTACTCTCAACTTTCTGGACCTTGTCCTTCATAATTATGTGGGTGTTTTCTACATTTTTGTAAGAAAATCTCTAGTATACTCTTTGGTACTTTTAGTCTATTGTAGGAACACCATATGGCTCCATGATTGTTGTATAGACTTCTAGATTTTCTCTATTTTGTATAGCAAGAATAATACATTAAGAAGGTTCATATAAAATTTTAATTTTACAGTTTAAATATATTTATATAATTCTTGTTTACAGTATTTGAAGTCTGGTCTATTTTATAGATGGTTTCAATTTAATTTTATTGTTTCATTCATTTAAATATTTTTGTAATCTTGATCATGCCTATATAACATTGTAGTAAAAAAATTTACTCTCATTTTAAGATATTGTAAGAAAATCTCTAATTTGTTTTACAGAGATACTTCTCTTGTTTCAATAAAGTTCACGTCAAAGATAAAGAAGATGAGGAAATCTCTTGTTCCAATAAAGTTCATGTGAAAGATAAAGAAGATGAGAAAATCTCAACCAAGCCAAAATTCCTTTTCAAAAAAAAGTTCAAGGGGAAAATCCAAAATTCAAAGCAAAAGTAAATAATGATACTAAGAAGCCAAAGGATTCTATTGTAAATCAAAACAAAAACCATAATAAATGGTTTTTTTAATTGTTTAAAATGTATTTAGATAAATTATTATATTTTTGTAAATTATGTTTTTAATTGTTTAAAATATATTTAGATAAATTATTACATTTTTGAAAAATATATTTTTTTAAATATATTAATTTTGTAGTATTTTTTGTATGGTTTAATTTTAAATTAATATTATGGTTTATGATAAAATTTAAATGTTGTTATTTTCTAAGATGAAAATAGATTTGTATGTTTACAATTTTATGACAAATAAAATTGTATTTGTAAATATGTTTACAATATAATTAATATTATTAACAGTTACATTTTTGAAGAAAATGTATTTCATTTTTCATTTGATTAAAGTTAATTTTTTAGTTATAATAATATATTAGGAGGTTTATTTAATATTTTAGTTTTATGATTACATTTCTTCAATTTTCTATTATTCTTATTTATTTGGAAGTTTGATCTAATATGTACATGATTTTAATTTGATTTTATAATTTTTGTTAATTTGTTGAAGTATTTTAATCATTTATTTAAGTATTTTGTAATTTTGATTATGTTCTTGTAATATTATATTTAAAAAATTTGTATCAATGTATATTTTGATCTTTTGTATCAATTTTTTTGTGAGATCTTGTATTATTATCTTATGTGTTCTAATTGTGTGTCATGGGTACTTATGTTGTGATTTGATATGTTTTTATTAATAAATCCAATATTTTAGATTGTCATTGATGTACATTATTCATGATATTTTATATTGGCATATGATATATTCAACTATGTATTATGGGATGTACAAATTATGATGCTATATGCTTAAATTCACATATATGGGTTTGGATATATTGGACTATTTTAGATTTTTAGCATCACTATTTTCAATATACTTGTTATATGTGATTTGATTATTATTATCTAGTTTAGTAGTATGTTTTCAATGATTATTGATTTTTGTACTTATATTTCTGGATCATGTGGCTTTAGAATGAATTTTAATTGATGTAATTATTGATGGTATTTTATTTATATTATATCATGTTGGGTGTTTTTTATTATACTTTAACTATTTTGTATTGAACATATATGCATACTGTTTCATTTTGTGTGCAATTAAATATTTTGCTATAATGGTGGTTATTTAGAGATAGTTTAGTTTGGGCATATGAGTTGTGTTTATCTCTCAATCTCGTTCAATTTTGAGTTGTGATATGTATCTTGTGATATCTATGTAAACAAGATCCAAATTGAAGTTAATTTTAGATCCATTCAAGATGTTTATTGCATGAATTTAATGTGTCTCCTAATTTTATATTTGTTTGATTTTGGATTTACTTATTATAGAATGCTACAATATTACATATATATTAGTTATAAAATCTAAATAGTTAATTACCATCATGAAATAGTTTCATGAATTTAAATATTGTGGTATTTTTGCATTTAAAATTTAGAAAGGTTATTTAGACTTTATGCCTTAATCAAATTTATTAAATTGAATGTGTCAATTCATTTGGAAAAAAATAATCAATTTAATTTAATTCAATTAGAAATGTTAAATTTTCTAAGGTATGCATATTATTTTTAAAAATATTAAAATAAATTGTTTGTTATTGTAAAATTCCTTGTTTAAAAATATTAAAAAATGGTGAAATAGATAAAGGAAAAGCAAGAGGCATTTTTCACTACTTAATATTATGGCTTGAAACCTTGTCCTTCCTCCTTTGAAAATAAAATTCCTACAAATAGGATGGCTTGTAAATGGATTTTTCTTGGGAATGGAATGGCTCAGGGAGTGGCAAATGTTGTTGTGGGTTTATGCTTCAGGGAAACTCTCTCCTCCATTATTTTTAAGCTTAAATTTGAAAGGTATTTGTTTTATTTTTTATGCATTTGAAAGTAAGTTTCTTTATTTTCCATGCAAATAATAAGTGAATGCATATGAATTTTTCATTCATAAGACTAGTTGGGGTAGAATATAGATCTAATTTATTTTTGTAGCTATTTAAATTATTTTTAAAAGTGAAAAATAGATTCATGGTTATGTCTCAAAAAGTTAGAATTTCTGGTAAGTTGAAATATTTGCTGTACATTTTGACATTAAAGCTTATATTTTAAATTTTGAAATTTTATTTATATTTCGAAAAATTAATTTTAAAGGTTTTGGGTGATGCCATCAATGGTGAATTTGAGGTCTTTTTTTTGGTTTTGAACCTTTTCAAGAAAAAAAAATGAATTTAAATCATTATTACTCAAGTATTATTATTTGAGATGAGGAGTCTCACGTTTATTTTTGTTTTATTGACCTTTTAGATATGAGGAGCATGAACTTCAACCTCATTTTCCATGCCTTGAATTTTTGGGTGAAGGTTGAATTTTGGATCTAGGATCAAATACTAAGGTTAGCAGCATCTAGAGGAACCATTTCATTCACATAGAAGTGTGGATGTCTCAATATAAAGTATTTTACAAGTAATATAATGTTATTATTTAATGAATTTGTAATTTTTAACATCTAAAATAAATTAAACTAAAGAACTTGAAACATTGCTTATGTTGAAGGCCCTAAGGGAATCATGTAAGATAGTGCTAAACATTCTTGTGCATGAAGACCTTGAGGGAATCACAAAAGAAAGAAATATGAAAATCATTTTCATTAAACACTATAAGGGAATCATGCAAGGTTAGTACTATGGTCTATGTGTGCATGAAGGCCTTGACAGAATAATGAAAGATAGTACTTATGTTATCACTTATGCATGAAGGCCTTGAGAGATAATGTGAGATAGTAATTATGTCATTACTTGTGCATGAAGTCCATATGGGAATCGTGCAATATAATGATACACTGCATCCTATACTTATTAGTTTCTTTTCTATTTTTTTGGGTTTGTTTGCCCCATTTTTTACCTTTCAAAAATTTAATGTTTTTACATCGAAACTGGTAATCATTGTCATGTTTTGAGCCCCTCCATTATTATAACTTATTTGATTCAAATATATTTTATCACCATCAAATTTTAAGTTTCTTTCTGAACTAAAACTCATCAATTTACATGGTATTGGTGAAATGTTGGTGTCATAATTTTTTTGCACAATTTGACCTAGTTTGTCCAAAATAATTAAAGTAGGAGATCTATTTGAGATGCAATAAAATAGTTTTACAAAGGAATATATGAATTTATTGAACATAATGTAGCAATTTTAAGAATAAAATTCCTTTTCATTTGGAAGATATTAAATTCATAATATTTTGTTAAGTAGATTATGAAAATAATTATAATGGGATTTTCGGAAAAGATAACATAAAATTAATTAATAGGGAGATTCATGGAGTTATTACACACAATCTAATAAATTATCAAGCAACAATATGCTTCTAGTCTATATATGAAATTAATACTCTTTTTGTAAGTTTAAGTTTATGACAATCTTGAGTTGTGGTCAAAAGAAATAGTAAATGTTCATGACAAATTAAATATTTTTAAATATTTGAGCATAGATGATGAAATTTCTATAATTTATATGATTTTCCAAAACTTTTGAGGGGTTAAATTTCTCCTTCTTGGAAAGTTAGCAAGTTAGCTAACTTTTTGAAATCCTAAAATTCAATTTTTCAAGAGTTAGAAAGTTTTAAAAATCCATAAAAATGTGGCATGCTCCTTCTCACAAGTTGTAAGTCCTAAAAAAATGTCAAAATGCAACATATTCCTTTTATAAAAAAATTTAGGGTTCACTAAGCTTTAAAAAGTGTAAAATTTTGCTTTGCCAATTTTTGTAACATGTCAAACCAAAAAATGTTGTGTTGGATTTTTTTTTAGTTTTGAAAACCCTTCTTTTATGTGACACAACTATGTATGCCTAAATAGGAGCTCTAAAATAGCACATGGTCATCCACCCAAGCATAAAAAATGGATATATTTTGTAGATGTTGTGGTTGCAACTACTTTGATAGGTGTGTATGAAAAATGTAGAAGAATTGAATAGGTGTGTAATGATTGTAGGCTTTATAGAAAATTGATTTGTTGAAAGTGCTTAAAAAATTCCCAAGGAAATACTTTGGGTGCGAGTAACACCAATTTCTACAACCTTAGCTATTTTCCTCCTACTTGTGCAACCTAGGATAGGTTATGGATCTCCATCAAAGAAAACTAAAATGAGGATTTTTGTCAAATATTATAGTTTAAAATGTTTCAAGGTAAAATTTAAAGAAAATGCAAATAGTAGGTGTAAGGACAAATTCGACAACCCTTTCCTGTATCCTTGTGACCTATCAAAACAAGAGTTTTAGAAAAAAAAATTAGGTATCAATCAAAACAAAATGACATAGGGGATTTTCATTATATGTTATAGTTGTAAATCCTTTGTAGACATGTATACAAAATCTAAAACCATACACTAGGTGTGTGAATTATTTGGTAGAACACTTCATAGGAATGCCACTTAATGTAGCACAATGGTTTTTGAATTTGCACAATTTAATGGATTTTTTAATATATTTTAGAATCTTTTAAGAAAATACAGTCAATTTAGAGACAACTCCCATGACCTATGTCATTTTTCTCCTCTTTATAAGAAATAAACCAAAACAATTTTGTATGTCGATCAAAACATAAAGGATTAATGAATTTTATCAAATGTTGTAGCTATTAATACTCTTGTTGATGCATGCATGGGAATTTTGGGAATATATATATATATATATATATATATATATATGGTGTGTAAATTTATTAATAAAATACCTCAAAGAGATGTGGTCTCATGTGTTGTAATGATTCTAAAATATGCAAATGCATGACTATGACAACAATAACTTGAATCTCTTTGAACTAATGAAGCATCATGGAACCAATCGCAACCATATAAGCTTTGTTAGCATTCCTATAGTCATAAAAGCCTAGTAGATGAGATGCACATATGGGTTCAAGAATAGAAACCACTTCACTTTTGAGTAACATTCCTTTTATTGTAATGAAGATTGATGTAAAGTGATTAGATGTAATGCCCTGTCTTAATAACCTAAGAATGTTGCAATAGTGTATAAAGGTGTAATAATTTTTTTTTTTTAAGTTTAATTATTAAGTTAATTAGTTGCATACATTCATTAAGCTATGCGACGTTACACTACTTTGAGTATCCATAAGTGACTTAAGTATTTCGTATTGCACAAATTAAATTATAATATAAACATTTAACATTGCATAACATTGAAATTTCCATTCAAGATAACATAATAAAGTACATACATGTTTTTCCATACATTGCATTTGATATTTATACAATACTCATCCATCTGATGAGGTAGTTCAATAATGATTACAATTTACAAGTGATCTCCTCACAACATTTGAGGGATGTTTTCAAATACAAATTTTACAATATACAATGTTGAAATAAACATAAGTATCCAAACGCGAGCTCTCCATCCATGAAGCTCTTGATGCCAAGATCAAACTGGGGACCCAATGGAGTAAGGTGCATGTTCCACCCAACCATGTGGTACCCGTAGGTCCACCCCCCATGCTAGGAGATAGTAATAAGGTTACCTAGACCTAATCTACTAACCCTAGACACTAGTACACAACAGACTATAGGTTACATTGCTTCCAGATTTTGACAATTGATTATAATACAAACACAAGGTTAACTATTACTTTAGGTGGAGTGTCATCACAACGTTGCAAAGGTTACCCTGGTGTTTCTTCCTAGGTTTCGGCCCCCAATCCTTGGGTTGCCCTGGTAACCTCTTACGAAACCCGGCCCCTATTGCATACTGTTACAGAATCGAATGTCTTTTAAAGGAACAAGACACCGATTTTCTATTCCAGGCCTTCTCATCTTATACTCATGACTGTAGTAGCTCAAGAGTCATAAGAGAGGCATGCACATCTTGTTAAAATTTTTAAATCTAACTACTATGTCATTTAATTATCACTGACTTACTAACTATTGGTAAGTTACCCTGACACCACTTTGTGTGTCGGCCCTTACAAATAGCCACTCCCCTAAACATAACATGGAATCTAAGTTTTCTGACTAAGGTTTACAAAGTGTACATATAACCAAAATCACTATAAAAGACCAAACATGAACATCAAATCATTGATCATAAGACAGGTGTCAAACCACCATACAAATTTGTGTACACACCCTTAGTTAATATAAAAACTCTACTCGGATAATCACATTCCCCTTTAAACAATTTAGTCTGGAAGACTTGAATTACTACGATTTTTTTTTCCAATTCTGCCCAATCAAAATACACGATTTAAAGCAAATTAAAAATACATGTCTACTATTCGGATTCACTAAATCCATTCAATCAAAAACTCATAGTATGAATTAAATCAACTGATACCAAATTTTTTATCTACCATTGAATATGAAGATAAGTCTATGTTTATCCCAGTTCCATTAACATTCATATTATAATTAATTTTTCGTTTTCTTCCCTTATAATATTTCATTATAAAATATTCATTTCTACTTACAATATTAATCAATATTTTATTATTCATCCAATATAAACAATAAAATTTATTTAATAATATATATAAAAATATATATTGATTTACTTTTTTTTTTAAATAAAATTTTATTCATTATACTAAAACACTAAAATAAAAATTTATTTATTATAACATATGTAATTATAAATGCATTACATATATTATAAGATATAAATTTGCTTAAAACAAAATTTAAAATAAAACAAATTTAAAGTTTTAACAATGTTTAAAAGAGGCAGGGCTCGACTGCCTCTCCACAGCCGAACCCTCCATGGAGGGCATGGCTGTGTGGGCAGTGCTGGCGCTGCCTGTGAAGGCAGCACTGGGCGCTGCCCTCACTGCCGGCTCCCCTATGGGGGTCGGCCGTGGGGGTAGCCCCATGTGGCTCACTCCAATAATTTTTTTTTAAAACGAATTTATTAATACTAAATTTCATATGGAATACATTTCCGGATTAAAAATCTCCATTCAATTTAAAACGAAAATTCGCTTACGGATTTTGGATAATAGTTAAATAAAATTCACAAATGTTCATCCTAAAATATATATATATATATATATATATACAAATTTTCAACAGTAAAAGAAAAATACAGTTATTATGTAAATACATTCCACATAATTTTCTACAGTAAATATGGGAAATTACTGTGATTAAACAAATATTTTTCTCAAAGTTTTCTTATAGTAAAATTGGGAAATTAATCCATTTAACAGTTTATTTCTCAAAGAAATTTTCAATCAATACACAGCAAAATTCTCCACTAAAAATATCATTCAAAATTTTTTTAACAGGAAATTCATTCACAGTTTATCAAACTTTCCTTATTCCCTCTGAAAATTTCTTCTGTATAAACAATTTTTACAAATATCCCAAAAAGAATACAGGAAACACAAAATAAAACTTTCTCAAACATTCTTTTCAAAAAGATACAAATTTAAAATAAATAACAAGAAAAATACCTGATTTCCAAAGCTTACTAGTGAAGAAAATTTATGTTGCCTCTATTGCCTGAAGCGCACAATATTCCCAAAATATTTTCCAACCAACACAAGAGATCCTCCCACCAAGGGATCTTCCACAAAGAATTACAATCTAAATACAGAGAGATAACAACTTCTAAGAAATATTGAATTTTACACAGTAAGAGAATTTTTTTTGCAAAAGCTCTGATTATTTCCCCATGAGGAAATTGAATAACCCCAGTGTTTTCCCGAGATCCAAAATATCCTCCGTAACAATTTTCTCAACAAACCCAATAAATGAAACTTGCACACTTGTCGGGAGGTTGCAAATATCTTTTAACAACTCGGCAATTTTTCCCTTCAATTTTGCATGCAATTTAATTTATTAATTTTTAAATTTACAACCACTATTTCAATTTACATGTATTATTTTTTTAATTTATTTTCTAATTTTCAAATAAGCTATTTACACACTTAATAATTTAATTTATTTAATTAAATAAGTTTGATCTTTTAAAATCAAACCATTTAACCAAATAAGCTAATTAATTAATTAATTAATCAAGCAAGTAATTTCTACCACATTTAAACATTAATTTGAATACCAATAATTTAAAACACAAAAACCAACATTAAAATTTAACCAAATTTTCTTTTCAAATGCTTTATCCAAACAGAAAATACAAGACAAACCTATGACTCTGAACTGAAACAGACAAAGTACTAAGACTAGGGTTAAAGACTAGACTAGGGTGAACCAAACTACTATCTCCCGATCAACGTTTCCTTTGAGTCTTGACACGCTCAGACCTGAGTACCTAGGTGGAGTCGGTGTCATGTACCTGCAATTCTTGCAACCAAGCAATAACATGCATACATACATATATATATATATATATATATATATATATATATATATATATAAAGCATTAAACAGACACACCGTGCGGAGAAAATCATAGATATCACAGGGCACTTGCAAGCGAGTGATGCGATTCCGTTCTCCACACCAATACACTTCATAGCAAACTGACGAAATAAATAGCTGTTAGTCCATCATAACATGTACATATCAATAAACAACTAAAAGTAAACATCTACACTATCTCAAATCATGTCTGAAATCAATAATCATCAAACAATGTATCATCATATCACAGAATAATTCCACTATCGCTCAAAACCAGCGATCAAAATATCCAACAAAATATCATAGGTCTAACAGTATGAAAACCTAACAACAAAAAGCATAAGCATAAACGGAGGGGTACTACATTAGATGTTGCAATAAAATAATACATGAAAAGATAGTACAAAGTAGTTATAAAGTTAGAAATTAATGCTCATATTGATGCATATTTTTTGGTGTTTGTGAAATCAATAATTGTTTATATATCATTAGGGAAGAATGTAAGAATAATTGGGTTTAATTCTATGGTGAGTGTGTTCTCTAGATCGGTATCTTTTCTAGTACATATACAAGTAGAAATAAACCTAATAATTTGCATTAGAACTCAAAAATTGAGATTCCAAGGACATCACAAATATATTTTAAAAAGAATGATATTGGTAAATTGGACAATGAAACATCAAGGGGTATGTGCAAGATCATCATGGAAAAAACTGGCCCTTAAGTGGCAAAAAATTTAGAAAAATCAAATTTAGGAGACTTGACATAAAAATTTGAATAAGTTATCTATATTATTTCAAAAAAATGTAAGAATATCTAGAATCTATAGCAAATTGAATGTAGTTTCTAAACTACTAGGTTTGTTTAAAAAAACAAAAAATCTATTTGGTGAAAATTTGAAATTTCAATGCAGTGGTACTTAAATTTCAGGAAAAAATAAGAAGTAGGTGTTTGCCTGACCACCCTAACCACAATAAAATGATAATATTTTTTTATAATATTTTAGATATAAGTAGAGGACTCATGTCTATGTGATGCATATTTTTTTGTAATTTTTTTCCAAGTAAATAATTAATTATGAATTTTTATTACAACTTTTAAAAAAATATAAAACTCATATGTTTGACCACCTTAACTTGTCAAAACTTCATGAAATTCAATTTCTTTTTTAATCCTATAATATGCAAAGCATAGAATGTGACACATGTTTCGGATTCAAAAAATGTGATACCGTTCGAAAGCTATAGATGTTTTTCAATCAACCTATCAATTAGGACTTTAGTCGTAATTTGAATAGAAAATGAATAATAATTACTTATTAAATTCAGAGTAAAGCATGATTTATATCGGTGGAAAGCTGAGAATCTCTTTTAAAAACCCTTTTCATTTCATCAATTATGGGTAAAAAATAGTCATCAGCCACATACCCATCATATTGCCACTTTTTGGCCCATGATGATCCTACACATACCCCAAGGTGTGAATGAGAGGAAGAGAAAATATGAAAAAATACACATAGAGATGTTTGGGCCTAAGGATTTAGATGGATTAGGCTACAAACCAATAGAACTAAAGACTTTTCTAACTTTTTATTTATAACTTAAAGTTCTAAAAATAATGAAATTTTAATATCATTTTAAGTTATCAACTAAAATATGATTTAAAGAAACAATTACAAATGAAAGCCTCTATATACTAGGTTGTATTGTAAATAAATGGAGATTAATTTTTAGGAAGAGAAGAAAGAGACACCACTTTTGTAGGGATTTTAGAAGTTTTGTATTTTCATTCTCAAAGAAAATATTGATTTCATTTGAAATTTGTGTCTTTTTTGTTGTGTTCAACTTTTTATTCTTATGTTTATCTGGTTCATCTTGGAGGATTTTCTACCTTTGATGTATGTCTCTCTCTATATTTATAATTAATAATTTGCTACTTAAGGGGTGTAATTGAAATAAATACTATTCTTAATATTATTTCCCTATTTTTCTATCTAATTCATTTTCATTCTTTGTGGAAATTTGGGGAAGTGTTTGGTATCAACTTGACTAGATTTCCCTCTTTCTTTTCATAGTTTGTGTGCCTTTGCATTTTTCTAGTCAAAATAATATCCAAAAAAATTATAAAACCCTATCATATGAGGGATTTTCCCCTCTCAAATACAAAGGAATATTGCTAATCCAATAGCAATATCTCCAAATATTAGAAATTTTGTTGCTACCCATTGGGCAAGTCTAAGTTGTTTACAAAATAATATCATAGCAGAAAACCTATTTACCAACATATATTTTTTGTAACTTTTTTAGGTAAATAATCAAAGTTCTGGTGTATTTATTTTTGGATGAATTCAAAGGCAACTCTCCTAGAATGGAGGCTGGAAACTTTGTTCGAAGATAGGACATGAAATAATGAGTTAGTGTTGGTATCAAGAGGACATGAATCAGTCACAAAGTTCCTTGAATTAGTATTTGATGATGAAAATGATGAAGATGAAGAAGAATTGTTTATCATACATCTACATTTCAAAAAATATATATCTTGATGATTCTAAATAAGTTAAATTTTTATGAATATTTTACAATAATATGCACAATTCTAGCTCAAGGAAATACACCCTTCTCTATTACATATGCTACAAAATATTGAATAAAGAGATGGAAAATAAATCCATGTACTTACTAATAATCATGATGGTCCTTATCACATAATTAAAATTATCTTGTAATAGAAAGGGTTCACACATTCAAAGGTAAAATCATCATTGAGAATAAAGGAATGCATGTGTAGACATGTAAAAATGACCTAACGCATATCACACATCTTGAATGACATTTTTGTAGTTATCAGGATCATTATCATTAATATCACTGCATTTCACATCATTTACATCAAAAACCCTATTTCCCTTTATTAATTGAATAATATTTAATAATTTAATTAATTCACCATTTTATCATTAATCTAATTTTATTCCTCCTGATTAATTAAATAAACAAAAAATATTTAATTGCGTCGCTAATGTACCCTATTCTCCTAAATCAATTAAATTTTTATTACTTAATAGTTTAATTAGATCTCTTTTCCTTTCTAAACCTGAATAATTAAATTAATTATTCGACATCATTCAACATAGTCAACAAACAAATACAACTTTATTTATTAAAGTCAACATGACTTGCACATTCAACACAAAATATTAATTAATTATTCAATTAATTAACTATCCTCACCCTCCTTTTATGATTGAGCAAATCATGAACAATGATTTCTCATTCTAGACAATTGAATAACTCATCTATTCTTCAATCCCACTAACCACTCAAATTAACTTTCCCGATCCCACCAATTTTTCTAATCTAAATCCACAAATCTTTCCAATCTATTTCCTCTCAATGGTTCTAAACCATTGATCAAGATCTTTTACTATGAAATCTTGATTGTTCATCTCAAAACATGAAATCTATCAAATAATTCTCTACCTTCTCACAAATCATCTAGAATCTTCATAGTGAAGCATTGAGCAATTATCTCTTGAGCATATTAAGAGTCATTATCACATTCTAGTTCACCATTATCAACATGAATTGAATTTTTTGCAACACCAACAATGGAGGCTTTGTATTGAATCGAGCAATCCAACATCCAAATGTCAATACAAACAAAACTCCAACATGGGATGGTATAGTTTTTAAGGTTTTGGATTCAATTTATGTAATCTTTAGGATTACATAGTTTTATTTTGTTATTTTAGAGCTTCATTTCATGATTATGGTTGGAATTTGATCTTTTTTGAATTAAGTTAGTTTAATTCATTTTGTTGTTTTCCTATTGCTTTATTCCACCCTTACAACATTTGGCATGCTCGGTGGGACCTAGGTCCTTAAAGTTTATGTTTTCGTGAATTTATTTGAGTAGTCAATTAGGTTCCAAAACGTTGACATTCTTTTCTGAAATGTTGATAATTTTCATGCGAAAGCTACAGGATTTTCACATGATTGTTTCCAAGTTCTTACCACAGTTGCACTTTTTTCAACCACTACTACACTAAACAAGCACAATTTTGATGTTTTAACCACTATTGTTTGAAATAGGTCCATGGTTTCACTTTTTTGGACTACTATAGTCTAATTGGGTTGTTATTGCTCTAGATAGAAAGTCTGCTAATGTCCTGAATATTGCCATTATTGTTCTACTTTTTTCTGTTTTAAAATTTGCAATTATTTTCTTGATTTTTTTCAATTTTCCTAACCCTAGCGTTTAATTGTTCATTGTGATTGGGGGGTTCTAACATTGTTGGTGCAGCCCTTGTAGGATTATGGCACATTGGTTTCATGAGAAAAACTAACAGTTTGATTACAGAGTTGGAAAACGGTCCAAGTCCACTTTAGTTTTAGAGCTTTCTTAGTTAAGACATTTCAATTCCAATGTTTAAAACTAAACCCACAACTCTCACATTTCGATTGGTGTTTAAAACTAGACCTATAATTTTCACATTTCAATTGGGGCTTAAGAATTGAACAAGGAAAATTTTATATTCACTTTGGTGCTTTTAAAAATGAACAAGGAAAATTCTCATATTTCAATTGGTGCCACACATTTCGATCGGTGCTCCTAAAATTGAATGTTTTTCATTTTGATGTTGTTAAAAGTGAACATAGTTTCATTTGTTGACCCTTTAGGATGAACAACACAATTAGAAACATTTCATTTGGTGTTATAAAATTGAACAAATCATTTTTGATTTGCACATTGCTATACGATCTTGCTTGAAGTCTAAAATGCTTTAAATTTGGTGTACTTAAAAATTGAATTGATATCTTTACATATTTCAAATTTTGGGAATTAAAAATAAATTGCTATTAATTGTATGTCGTGTTCACCATGATTGGTGAGCCAAGTGTGTATCCTCTCCCTTGCATCTTTTGACAATCTTGGGTGATGAGAAACACTTTGGGATTTTGCATTTTTTTTGTGATCACCCAATTTTTAGGACAAGGGTCTGCTAATGAGACACATCCCACAATAGAGAACCAAGCGAATCTTAAAAAAAGCACATTTACTGGTGGGCTATATAAAGGTTTCGAAACCATAAACGAAATTCTAGCTTCAATCTATAGTGGGAATAACATATCGTGCCTCATCCTCATCCAAATGTATGAGTTGGGCAGGAATAGATAAAGTCTTAAGTGGCTTATGTTTGATCTATACATCTCGGTGTTCACAATTATCACTAAATACCTTATTTTAGAAGCCTATCTAGTTTTCTGAAACATCCTTCAAAGTAGTGCATGGGAATAGCATCGTTCCCAGAAGTTACTTACCATGTCAAATCTATAGTTGAGGCAATAAAGTATTAAGGGAATAAACTCTTTTTCTTAGAGTTTCAAGATGGTACATTTCCTTGACATATCCTAATTATTCCCTCTATAGATTTGATTAGAACCCTTTCAGGGGGAGGTAAGCCTACAAAGAAATCATACCTTTTATTCCATAGGATGTGTTGGTTGACAAAATTTGAAAAGCTATCACATTGATCTCAAATTGTTTTTTGTATGTATCACTTGCCAAATCTCAAACATAATCATATCAACCCAAAATATCAAAATTGTAAACTTGTCCAAACTACTATTAAACAAAAAACTAGAAAATATGAAAAATAGGGCTGCTAGATTGATATTCCAACCACTTTTTTCCTGAATTTGGCTGCTACTGTCCTTAGTTTTTGCCATTGTTGACCTAATTTTCAACTGCTATTGACCTTAGGATTGCCGCTTTTGAAAAACCTACTACTATTTCCTTTATTATTTTACCAGTCAGAGAAATTGTAACAGAGACCACTTTTGATGAATCTTCCATAGTTGTCCTAAAGTTTTAGCTGCTACTGACCTAAATAGGGCTGCTTCTATCAAAATTACCACTATTTTTTTCTCTATTACTAGTCACAACTTGAAACAGAGACTGCTATTGCTCTAAGTTTGACTGTCCTTGTCTTAAATTCCAACTACTACTATTCTAAAGATTGTTGCTATTGTCTTGTTTTCTGGTGCAAATCAAAAACTGATCCAAAATTGGTTAATCATCCATCTTTTTGAAAAAAAAAACATTTAGACCTCCAAATAATTCATATCTACATCTTTCCACATCCATTTGCACACAAAAACAATCAACTTAGTTTTAGGATACAAATCAAACACAACTTGGATTTTTCCCTTGTTCTCAATTTTTAAGATATTAACATTTTCTTGCAACCTTAAGGCTAGTTCAAGTAGACCATCAACATATCCTCTAGAAAAATAGAGTACAATATCGGTCCAAGTTTTGTACACTTTGCGTCCCAAAAGTAACATCATCAAAACATCCACCAAACATCACTCATCCTTTAGGGTCTTGAGTATCAAAATCCATAACAAAAGATCAACACCTTTTTCCAAAAGGTTTATTTTACTTCATCTTCATTCATCATTCTAAAACATAAAATCCCCAAAAAAAAAACTTTATTTCATTTCATAAATTAGTGATCACAAAAACTCCCAAAGGTCTTGAACTTGTTTATGACAACCATGAGATCTCAACATAGGAAAAAGATGGAAGCCAACAACAGTAGTTCAAGTGTGCCTATGAAAAACACCACTAATTGTTAGAAACCAAGATCAAACATGCAAACCAAAAAACCTTCCACAAAGAGAAAATCAGAAAAAGAAAAGCTATTGCAAAAAGATGTGCAAATAATATTATTCAGGAATTTGTAATTACATGAGATGATTTTCTTTATAAAATCAAGTATGCATAACCCTAATCTTATCTTGAGCAACAAGATAGCTCAACAAGATAAGGATGAGAATAATTAACCTAGGAATTAAAATATTACCTAAGTAAAGTTATGCAAGTGTAATTAAATAATTAATTACACCAACACCCCCCATAAGTGCAACTTAGGGAGACTAAAAAAGCATGCACCTAAAACTAAGATGAATACAAGAAAGCATGAATGGGTCCCAACAACAAGGCCTGATTAGGTGCCAGAAAAAATTGCCCCCCTGCAAAAAATTTGATGGCCATCAGAATATGTTGTGATGTCCCAGAATATTCCATAGGAATCTTGAAGATTTTGTTCACCTGAATCTAAGGGAGTCGCCGATTTTATAAGGTCGACCAATGAAGGAGATCCATCGGTAAAGGAAAGCCATCAACATGGAGAGAAGCGGTCGGTGATCACTCCTACCACCAGATCTTTCTAAGGTGGCCGCTACTTTTGAAAAGCCACCAGGAATGTGTGGCTACCGGTGAATGATGGATGTCATCATTGAGAGGAAGCAAGTGGACACATGGGGCCAGCTTGGGCTTGTCGCTAGGGTATGGCCCTGTACCCTGTGCGTAGGCTTTAAAGCCTAAAAACAAAAAAAAAATGTCTTTTTTTTATGATTTCTTTCTTTCAAAAAAACTCTTTTTTGAAAAAAAATACTACTAAATTATTTTTTTTGCATGCAAGAAAAATATTAAAAAACTTGATTTTTTTTTGAAATGTGTGCATAGGGGCCGTACATAGACCGCACAACTTCTAAAACAAAAAAATTTCCTCAAAAGCTTCTAAC
This sequence comes from Sequoia sempervirens, assembly GCA_007258455.2. Classification (NCBI taxonomy): domain Eukaryota; kingdom Viridiplantae; phylum Streptophyta; class Pinopsida; order Cupressales; family Cupressaceae; genus Sequoia; species Sequoia sempervirens. Next base: position 16,713 of record VDFB02044911.1, read on the forward strand.
GCCGAAATAGGTCGAGTTATATGTCAATTTTCATCTCTCAGATGCTCTGGATTTGATGGTGAGGTCCGATTTGCCTGAAAATGCACTAGAAGCTTCACAACTCCCAGATTTTGCAAATCTTCAAACCCTCATAACTTTGGCATAAAATGTCAAATTCAAGTGAAACAAAAGTCGATCGAACTGACCTTTTCGATAGCCTTGGACTTGAAAATGAGCTCATATTTCCTCCAACGTGCACTGGAAGTGACCATGCAAGAGCACCCAAATAGAGAGATAATCTCAAGGTATGAAACCCTCAAGGAACCCTGAACGAACTCTGAAATTGATTTTCTCTAAAATCTTAGAAGGGGTTGCATATCAAGGCTCTGATACCATGTTAGAAACCAAGATTAGACATGCAAACCAAAAAACCTTCCACATAAGAGAAAATCAGAAAAAGAAAAGCTATTGCAAAAAGATGTGCAAATAATATTATTCAGGAATTCATAATTACATGAGATGATTTGTTTTATAAAAGCAAGTATGCATAACCCTAATCTTATCTTGAGCAACAAGATAGCTCAACAAGATAAGGATGAGAATAATTAACCTAGGAATTAAAATATTACCTAAGTAAAGTTATGCAAGTGTAAATTTTAAATAATTAATTACACCAACACTAATGAGGAAACTTGACCATGGGGTTACAATCCAAATGATCTTACAACTCAAAAAGAACCCACATTTAAGGAAACACAAAATCAACCACCAAGTGATGAGGAAGTACTCCTTAGACACCAAAAAATGATTGATCTAGTCAAAATCAACTTTCAAATCCCAAGGATGTAATCATAGAAGAATATGATAGTGATGAGGAATTAATGATGAGAAACTATTAGAGATTTCCCAAGATCTTAAGATGCAAAATCTTATGGAAAAAATACTTGGAAAAAATGCAAACTCATACTTCCTCACATTAGCACAAAGTGGTGCTAAAATACCCATAGACTTCAACGTGGACATTCTAAAAGATCCCAATCTTATTCCACTAGGAAATCAAATGGTGGTTAGACGAATTCCAGAACCAACCATGAATCCCAACATACCACCAATGTTCTCACAAAAAAATGATCAAACACAACCCATGGATAACCCATTGTTTAGACAATCATCCCAAATTGAGAAAGTAGTTGTAGCACAAAATTATCAAGGAAATAAAACCCAAAGCATGCCACAATACAACACTATGTAAAACATGGGAAACCTTCCAATGGTAGTACATGCCATAACATACATCCTATATTGACCCTTCCACCAACACACAATATCAACAAGGGAAATGCCAACAAAATCTACAAGGTATACCATCAACGCAGTACCAAGGTAACCTTCAACAAAATTCATGACAAGGTGTACCATCAACGCAAAACTATGGTACCCTTCAACAACATTCACAACAACAAGGTATACCATCAATTCAATACCAAGGTAACCTTCAACAACATTCACAACAACAAGGTGTACCATCAATTCAATACCAAGGTAACCTTCAACAACATTCACAACAACATTGTGTACCATCAACACAATACCAATGTACCCTTCAACAAAATCCACAATACCAAGGAATACCACAAATGAATTACCAAAGAACACCCCAAAATCAAAAACATGGTATTCCACAAAACCAAAATCAAATTCCTCAACAAAAATGATAAAGTATCCCTCAAAATCAATACCAAGGAGGTCAAAAAATTCAATACCAAGGGATACTTCAAAATCAATATCAAGATACACAACAAACTCAACATGTCTACAACCCACAACAAGGACCCAACACACCTTATACACAACAAGGTCCTCAAGGTCCCATAAATACAAAATATCTTGTTTATGACCAAACAAATGTCATGGGACAACAAACCTATAATATACAAAATCCCCAAGCAAGAACACCAAACAATGACATAAATGTACAACTACAAACACTCAATCAAATAATATAGGACATACAAATTGGAAAGCCAAGAAAGAGCTATGCTCTATAGGATATTTTTATGTATCCTTTTGATCAATTGATACTTATGCATGGTACCTTTCCCCAAAGGCTTTGAAATACTAAAATTTGACACTTGTATAGGGGAAAGTAGATCCAATAGAGCATGTGCACTAATTTTTAGTATCTTGCATGGAACTACAAAAAAATGATACCTACTTAATGAGGCTTTTTCCACAAAGTCTCAGTGGGCTTGCTATAGCATGTTTCTCTTGTTTACCACTTGGTATCAAAAAATTTGATGAGTTGACAAATAAAATTTTCAACCATTTCTCATACAACATAGAATAGGACATTACAGTCATCAATCTTTATAAAATCAAAAAAAGTCAAGGTGAATCATTTGCCTCATATCTACAAAGATGGAGACACAAAGCAAGCAAATGTAAATGGTCTGATCCAAAGAAACAATTTGTACTTATCTTTATCTCCAATGTACATGTAGATATCAATTACCAACTCATGATGTTATGCCCAATAAATTTTGAGGAAACTATTGAAAAGGGTATACTCATCGAAATATCACTCATTGCAAGGGGAGTAATCAAACTTTACAACCCTAAGGATCAACCTTCTACTTCAAATGACAAACCAAGATATGGGCTAAAAAAAATGTAACCAATGATGCAGTAGTTGATGCTAAGGTTGTAGCAATGTAAAAACTCCCAATATGCCACAAAATCATGTTCAAAAAACATAAGGCTATACTCCAAACAATCAATAGAATAACCAACTTAGTTATCCTCAGAACAACCAATCAAAAAATCAATAATAAAATCAAGGATAGGATAATGAAAGGAGAATACCAAGACAATATGACCAACCTCAAAGGAAATTTACTCCATTTGGAGAATCCCTTGAGGTAATTATGCACAAACTAGTTAACAAGAACCTCATCAAAATTAACGAAAGAGAAAATTATGAGGAGACAAACTTTAAACCCCCTTGGTATAACGAGAAATGACCAATGTGAATTTCAAAAAATCAAGGGGCACACCACAAACTATTGCATGAGACTAAAGAACATTGTGCAAGATCTAATTGAAAAGGGTGAAGTTGACATAGAACATCGTCTTAGGAATAGAGACTTGAAGATCTACAGGGATCCAATTCCTTACCATTCTATGGGAAACAACAAAAGAAAAGAACAAGATTATCATAAGGCCAACTTCACCTATGATGAAATTGTAGAAAATGATTAGCCTAGGTTTTGGTCCAATTTTGGGTAGAATCTATAGTTTATTTGTTGGCATTTGTCATGGATTTTGATGTTAAATGTTGATATTTTCATAATGTTTCCCTCAAACCATAGACATTGGGCTTAATCCTATCTCTACAAGTTTTAATGACATTTTCATATTATGTAGATTATCTATATTGATTTTGCATGTGGTTAATGAATGTTCCTGTTGCCTATATTTCACCTACAATTAAATCAGGCAAGATAATCAAATGTTAGATCTTCAGAGGCCAATGGAACATTCACACAAGGGAAAAGACTCTACATCTGTTGCTAGGTCACGGGGAACTCAGTGGGAGAAACTTCCCTAGGGAGTTTCTGCATGAAAATCATCTAAGGAGAAAGTCGGCAGGACATTTCAGAGGTCTCGCCGACTAGCAAGGTTTCCATTAAGTCTGAGTGCTTCAAACCAGGGATCCTATCGGCATGAGATCTCTTTCGGCATATAGTCTCAGCAACTGATGGTATCTTGCCAACAACAGTGAACCTTCGGTGTAGCTTTCAAGTCAGGGTAAGGTCTCCCCGACTCCTAATGTCTCACCGATGTATGAGGAGCCTCAGATGGAGAGATGCATTCGACATAAGAAGGTGGGCTTCACTAGGAGGTCTTAGCGAAGGTGAAGTCTCACCGAAAGGAAGGGAAGGGGCCTTGATATGGTTGTCTTCGGTAGGAGTCCCGCCGACACAAAGGAACCCCTCGGTATGACTAAGGGACTTCACTGGGATGTCTCCCCAACTCGTAATGTCTCACCGAGATCAAAGCTCAGCAAGAGGTGAAGGGCTCGACAAAAGGTCTCAGCGAATGGAGATGATTTCGCCGATCAGAGGGAGGCCTCACCAAAACATGAAAGGACTCACCAACAGTTGAAGATATCGCCCTGAGGTCCCACCAACACCAAGAAGTCTTGGTGACATAGAAGGTCTCACCGCCGAAGGTCTCACCAACCAGTGGAGCCTCCAAAAAGGGAAAGGAGCCCGCCGAAGGACAAAGCACTCGGGTATGGTCTCAACGACCCACCAAAGTCTCACTGATATGAAGACCTTCGGTATAACATTCAAAGTTAGAGAAAAGTCTCCCTGACTCGGTGATCTCTTGGCGAAAGGAAAGCATAGCTCGGTAAGGTAAAATGCATTCGGAGAGACACTAATGGTCTCTTGCCGATAGATGAAATGGGGCCTCACCAAGCTAAAATTCCTTTGGCATAATCTCTTGCCAACCAGTGAATGTCTCCCTGACCAGAAAGTAAAGACCTCACCAAAGGAGCTTGGCGGGATGACTTCTAGAGACATCAGCAAGGGTCTTCCCGACATGATTTTCATCGATGTAGCACCTGACTGTCGGAGTGATGTCCTGCTGACATCACGTGGTCTCAACGACATAGGAGAAATAGGTATGACTTTATGAGCTCAGTAGAACTCTCATCAACTGTCACACGCTATGCCGACGGATTTAGAGGACATAATCACATCGATGAGACACTTTCAGTGTCTCTTTGAGATGTGATTCTTTTCAAAAGAGTTTTGACTACCTATAGAGCCTGCGTGGAATACGACCAACTAGGAGGAGCTAAAGAGAGCCATGGCAGTCTGATCAGAGTGAAGAATGTCAACGGGATGAATGTAGCACGTATTTGTTGTGAGCTCAGGGCATTCAAGGCGTTCAGCCGAGGTGGTTCAAACATGACACGATGCCAGGACTAGAATGAATGCGGTAGCTATGAAATTTTTGAAGAAGGCTTCCCCAAGGATGACTCTTCACAGCAGGGACATGCAGGGTTACACATTAATCTCAGTCGAAAAAATCTAAGGAGATATAGATTTTTTGAGGAATGATATTTTGTAAGCCCTAAGGGGCCGACACACTGGTGTATATAAGGCTTTTTTTCCTTTTTGTAAATAGTTTGAGTAATGCATCTGGAAGAGTTAGTGATTTTTAGCTATCCTTCCTCAACTGATGTATATTTTGTAACTCAATCAGAATTTGGAATGCAATGCAGAGTTTACCTTGGAAGCTAGTTTTCATGTTTGTATTGTTCTCATTTTTGTATCTTTCTTTTGATTATGCAAGTCTTTAATTGTGTTTTATAAATTCTACACTTACATCTTAGAGTTGTGAAATTAATCTTTCCTTCCTAAGATGTGTATGTAGATTGAACCTGTTAAGATTGATGCATAAGTCTAGAAGAAGTTGTGTTGAGCACATAAAACATTTATAGTTAGGTTTCCCAGTGTATGTTCATCATGTTTTCTTTTCATAATTCCTCATCATTTCAATGTATCACCTTAGATTTTAATATTTATTTTATGTATTCCTTCTTCCTTTTTCCCCACAAGAATTAGTAGTTAGGTGACACCAAAAGAAGCCGGCCTTCTCTGGAGGTTCATTTCAACTATAGGTGACCCACAGCCTTGAAATGATCCCATGTTGCTCTAGGAAGCTCAGTTTCAATATTTGTGCATAGGGTGCATTTCTAGGTGACAACAGTTTCTGGAATGCCTGGTGGGACAGTGAACTAGATTGAACTGCTGGTTTGGTATGCAGCCAGTGAATTACAAACTTTATACAAGCCTTTTGCATACCTGGCGACTCCACTAAGAGGAAGAACTCTAGAAATCAATGCCTTCTACAGTTTATGAAAAGATTTCGAACAAGAAGCAGCTCAGGCCCTTTTGAATACTTGCAGCTATCACCACTAAGAAGACAAGGCAGAGTAGAGGAAAGGACAGGAACAACAATTATCTATTCTAGGAGGACTCAGTCTACTCCTCCATCTGTGGGATCACACATTGCTGTCCCGTCCTTGGCTTCATCTAGAATACCAGTAAATCCACCACAGCCACCTCCAATGGCCGCTCCAAGGAATCAACCTTTTGTTACTTTTAATGGAGGGAGCCCCTTGAATCTGGCACAACACAATGACATCCCAATGGTAGTCTTGAAGAGTCTGCCAACTTTCATGGGAGAAGACCAAACTACTCCCATTGAACATATGAGAGATGTGGCTTCATTATGCAGAGTCCACCACATAACCCAAGAGGATGTTGCAGTGAGATTACTAGTTGCTTCACTGAAAGGAAGAGTTGTGCAGTGGTATAGGAGCCTACTAGCTAGTTCAATTGCAACATGGGATGAATTTGGAGATAAGTTGCATAAGTAATTCCAAGATAGGTCTGACAACTTGTCTCTACTGGAGCAATTGACTACAATTAAGAGGGCTCCACAAGAGCAGATGAATGATTTCAACTTTAGATTTCAGAGAACTTGGGATAGGATCCCTACAACAGTGAGGCCACCTCTAGAATATGCATTTTTGTATTTTTTGAGGGCTCTGAATAGCGACATAGCTGTCATGATACAATCAATGGGAGGAGTGTCATTGCCAGACACTTTCAAAATAACAATCAGAGTGGAGAACAGCTTAATACAAGTTGGCAAACTCGCTCCTAGGCCACCAATGCCTATATTTCCAGTGATTCATGCAAACATCCCTTTGCAAATACCTCCTTTCACACCTCTACTAGCTGTACTAATGCTTCCAGTTGGCGTTCCAACCATTGATAAACAAGAAAGTGTTGCTTCAAGCTCATCACAGGAGTTACAAGAGATCAAAATTATTTTACAAAATTTTGGTAACAAGTTGGTGAACTTGGAAAAGCAACAGACCTATACAAGGCCTTATCAACAGTAAAGTCAGGCCTCAAGTCAGCCCTTCCAAGGTCAGCAACAACAATTCCAAGGGAATAGATAGTAGTATCAGGGCAATTATTAAGGCAATTATCAGGGCCCAAGATAGAGTGTGAATACAAGGCCTTTTCAGGCCTATGCTCCAGCCCTTGTCAGTGTGACCAAGGAGCTGGATCCTATCCAAAACAACTTAGCAACAGACTATGAGTGGTGTTACCCTTGTAACCAACCTCATAATCAAGCCACTTGCTCAAATGGACTAATCAATCATGCACTTATGGTACATAATGCTTCAAGTTCACAGCAAAGTGAATGCAATGATGCATCTTCACAACACCAGGACCAATTTAGTAATGATACAACCCTGCTTAATTGGCAAGGTGAAGAGTTTTGTGGGTTGAATGAAGATAGTTCTCCAGTTGCAACTAACACCAGGACAAAGAAGAGAGCTTTTGAGCTTAGTCAAGCAGCTAACAAGGGAAAGGCAATGACTGCAGAACCATCTACATCTCGAGTGGCTCCTGTTTGGCAAAGAAATCAACAACTCCCAGACAAGGAGCAGTCACACCCGCAAGCTGATCATACTGGTATAAAGGTACATCCTAAAGTAAATCCAATTGTACCTTATAATATCCTTGATAGTATGAAAAAAATGAATGTTACAATGTCCATGTGAGACTCATTATCCATCCCAGGTCAAAAGGATATGTTACAATCAGCCCTATCAAGTTTGAAAATGTCTGATGAATCTGAGCCCCCAATAGGTTAGGTTAGAGCTGTGTTAACAAATAATTCTTAGGGAAATGATCAGCAGCCTCACATGGAGATTGAAAAAGGAGTTAAACCACCTCCTTTCTATGTGTCAATGATTATTGGTGATAAGTTAGTTCATAACTGTATGGTGGATAGTGGAGCTAGCAGCTCCATGATGCCAAAGCAGATTGCTGGCAAACTTGGACTAAAATACCAGCGTTTAGAGAAGGGAGTCATCCAATTGGATGGTACTTCGGTTAATACTTTGGGTATTATCAAGGATTTAAATCTCACCCTCCATGCTTGTCCAAATTTTTTAGTTCCTCAAGACATATGTGTCATAGACCTCCCACCTTTCTTTTCCTTGTGTTTATCTAGAGACTTTACAACCAAGATAGGTGGTTACGTATCAGCTGATTGGTCACATATGCTATTTAGAACAAGATATGGAACCAAGGTTACCATTAAATTTGAGAGATTGGCTAAGGATCACATTGAGCCATATAACCCAAGTCCCTTTAATGTTATTCCTACTGCTGCAGACATAAATTGTGTCGTTCTTTCTGACAATGAACTAGCTGCTACTCAAGAACTCCAATCAGAAGTTGTTCCTGACATGCTGCTACATGAATGGGCAGTTGAAAATGTATTGGATAGTCCTGAGGACCTCATTCAAGATGTTGGTATGGGCAACTATGTCATTCTTGAGCCTAACACAAAGATTCCAAACTTGGAGAAAGATGCAGATCAGTTGTTGCAACCACTAAATGGACTTTGGGAGATGTTCTTCAATGGTTCTAGAAGTAAGAACAGGGTAGGAGGAGGTGCAATGTTGATTTCTCCACAAGGTGATAGGTACTACTCTACATTTTGTTTTGCTTTTGCATGCTCCAATAACATTGTTGAGTATGAGGGCCTTGTTCAAGGTCTACAGTGGGCAAGGAAGAGAGGAATAACCAGCTTGAAAGTATATGGGGACAACAAATTAATTGTTAATCAAGTAAGGGGCCTGAATGTTGCTAAAAATGACACATTAAAGTCTTATAGAAATAGAGTGTGGAACATGCTCAAAGTTTTTGATGCCTTTAACTTTGTCTATTCCAAGAAATCAGAACAAGCATGCTGACAGGCTTTCATCCATTGGAGCATAGTTTGATATTCCAAATGACATTAGAAAAGAGAAGGTATAGCAGTATGTGAAGGTTGTAGTCAGACCATCAATTCCTGATAACAACATTCACTGGCAATTTTTTGACAGTGATGAGAAGATCCTTTCTTTCTTGCTCAAGGAAGATCAATTCTCCATGGTGAATCAAGCAAAACTCAAGCAGCAGTATGGTGATCAAGTCATACAGCTAAAGACAAATAAATTACCCAAAGGCCTTATTACCTTAGAGTCAATTTTCAGTACTGATGATCAGCTTAAAAAGGGTAGATCTAGCTTGCAAATCAAAGAACACTATGAAGAACTGGAGATTTTCAAAGGTAAACTTCTCAAGATAGGCAAAATTTGTTCACATGAAGATAAACAAGATTTTGTTACTTTATGTCAAGAATTCTATGATGTTTTTGCTTGGGAATATTCGGATTTGAAAGGGTTTGATCCCCATATTGCTCAGCACACAATTGAGTTAGAGCCTAATGCTAAGCCAGTAAGATAGAAACAAAGGCCCTTGAATCCTAAACTTGAGCCTCTAATGATTAAAGAGCTAACTAAACTAGTTGAGGGGGGTATTGTCTTTCCTATCAAACACACTTCTTGGGTTTCTAATCTTGTATCGGTTAGGAAGAAAAAGTGGTGAAATAAGGCTTTGTGTATACTTTAGGGATCTTAACCGAGCATCTTTGAAAGACCACTACCTGCTGCCCTCCATGGAATGAATCTTGTAAGAGGTTGTTGGTTCTGAAAGATTTTTCTTATTAGATGGTTTTTCAGGGTATAACCAGGTGCTAGTTAAAGAAGAAGATCAGTTCAAAACTCTATTACAACTAAATGGGGCACCATGGCGTACAAAAGGATGCCTTTTGGTCTATCTAATGTCGGTGCCACGTTTTAGAGGGCCATGGACATGGCATTTCAAAATTTGATCAACAAGATTATGCTGATTTATTTGGACGATATTATAGTTTATTCCAAAAATGCTGATGAACATTTGTTACATCTTAGGAAAGTTTTTAAAAATGCAGAGAGTTTGGTATCTCTCTCAACCCAAAGAAGAGTATCTTTTCTATTCATGAAGGGAAAGTATTAGGACACATAGTGTCAAAGCAAGGAATTACTATTGATCCTGAGAGAGTCAAAGCCATACTTGAGTTGCCGCTACCTAATCACAACAAGGATCTACAGAGCTTTCTAGGCCAGATCAACTTTCTAAGAAGATTTATCCCTGATGTTGCAAACCTGTTACAACCTTTAACAACTATGTTAAAGAAAAATATAGTTTTTAGTTGGACAAAGGATGCCAAGAATAGTTTTGAAAAGGTGAAGGAGGCCTTAGCAACAACTCTTACGCTGGTAAATCCCAATTTTTCTAAAGATTTTTATTTGTATGCTTATGGTATCACAAGTAATATTTCTACAATATTGGTTCAAAAAAATGAAGAGAATTTAGAACAACCAATAGCCTTTTTCAGTCAAGGTTTGGTTGATTATGAACAAAAATACTCCTTTGTAGAGAGGCATGTTCTTGCTGTGATCAAAAGCATGAAGAAATTCAAGCCTTTGATCTCTCGTAATAAAATTCATGTCATGGTGGCACACTCAAGTGTGAAGGATTTTCTATTGAATAAAGATCTCAATGAAAAAAGAGTAGGATGGATCACTAAGGTCATGGAATACGACGTAGATATTAAGATCACCAAATTGGTTAGAGGCAAGGGCCTCTGTGAACAACTTGCTACTAGGTCAAGCAGTGAAAGTGAACTAGAAAAGGATGTTATCCTTGCTAATACAAATGAGTTTCAGAATGCTCAAGATGATGTACCAATAGGGACGACCAATTGGGTTCAAGATATGATCCAATTTTTACAAACTGGTGAATGCCCATTAGGATTAAACAGGGCTAAAAGGAGATACTTTAGATTGCAGTCCATACCATACGTGCTAGTAAATAATGTTCTTTTCAAAAAAGATCTGAATGGTGTCCTATTAAGATGCATTCACAGTCACCAAGTTGAGGAGGTACTTCATGAATTTCATGATGGAGCTGGAGGAGGTCACTTTGCTCCTAGAACTACTGCCTGGAAAATCATGAGAGCTGGTTACTACTGGCCCAACTTGTTCAAAGATGCATATTCCTGGTCAAGAAAGTGTATCAAATATGCTCTATTTTCAGGAAAGGAAAAGTTGCCAGCTATGCCCCTGCATCCAATTCAAGTGTAGCAGCCCTTCATGAGATGGGGCATTGATTTCATTGGGCCAATAAATCCACCTTCCAATACTGGTCACAAGTGGGTGCTTACAGCCACTGACTATTTTACAAGGTGGACAGAAGTGGTTGCATTGAAAGAAGCAAAAGAGTCTTCAGTTTTGAGCTTCTATGAAGATATAGTCACCAGATTTGGAGTTCCTCACTCCATCATATCTGACAATGCTCTTGCATTCACAGGTCTAAGAGTAATTGATTGGGCTGTTAAACATGGCATTCACTTGAATACATCCCAAAATTATTACCCCCAGGGTAATGGTTTAGCTGAAAGCACAAATAAGAATCTCATCAGAATCATTAAAAGAACCATAGAGGATAATCAAAGGACCTAGCACTTCAGTTTAAAGAATGCACTTTGAGTAGACAGAGTGACCCCTAAGAGGTCTATTGGCAATTCACCATATATGTTGGTCTATGGCAAAGAGGCAAGATTGCCCCTATCTGTGGAGCTTCTAGCTCTAGACATTGTTCACCAGTTGGAGATGCTTGAGGGCCAGGACCCAATGTCTGTAAGGTATGTAGAGCTCATGGAGCTTGAAGAATCAAGGGATAGAGCAATGAAAACTTTGGAATATCATTAGCTCCAGACAAAGAAGACATTTGACAAAAGGGCTACAACAAAGTCTTTTAATGAGGGAGACCTCATGCTCAGGTGGGACATTCTTAAAAGCAGACCTGGTCATCACACTAAGTTCGAAAATATGTGGACTGGTCCATTTATTATCACAGGCTATAAGAAGCACAATGCGTATTGACTGGCCACAACAGGAGGGGAAGTACTTCCTATCCCAGTTAATGGGATACAACTTAAGCCCTGTTTTCAAGTCTGATGGAGTTCCTTTTTTGTATATATTAGTTAAGTGTTATGTTTTCAATAAGTGATTTTGCACTATGGCTCATTTGTTTTTATGTTTTTCTCCTTTCCCTGGGCACTGTTTGGCACAGTAAATAGTTCTTTTCCTTTTCTCCTATTTTTGTCATTTTCGCAACCTATTATGTTCTATAAGTCTCATGCGAATTGCAACCATGTGCCGAATGACGTTTTATTTGTTCTCTGAACTTTCTAATGACTCCATACCCAATGGACAAATTGTAGCTACTGGTTCTCATGTTTAGCAGGAAAACATCTTGCAAAGGTTGCCATAATTGTTGCCTATATTTCACCTAAAGTTAAATCAGGAAAGATAATCAAATGTTAGATCTTCAAAGTCCAATGGAACATTCACACAAGGGAAAAGACTCTACATTTGTTGCTAGGTCACGGGGAACTCAATGGGAGAAACTGCCCTAGGGAGTTTTTGCATGAAAATCATCTAAGGAGAAAGTAGGCAAGACATTTTAGAGGTCTCGCCGACTAGCAGGGTTTCCATTAAGTCCGAGTGCTTCAAACCAGGGATCCTATCAGCATGAGATCTCTTTCGGCATATAGTCTCAGTGACTGATGGTATCTCACCGACAACAATGAACCTTCAGTGTAGCTTTCAAGTTAGGGTAAGGTCTCCCCGACTCCTAATATCTTGCTGACATATGAGGAGCCTCGGATGGAGAGATGCATTTGGCATAAGAAGGTGGGCTTCGCTAGGAGGTCTTAGCGAAGGCGTAGTCTCACCGAAAGGAAGGGAAGGGGCCTTGATATGGTTGTCTTCGGTAGGAGTCCCGCTGACACAAAGGAACCCCTCAATATGACTAAGGGACTTTGTTGGGATGTCTCCCCAACTCATAATGTCTCGCCGAGATCAGAGCTCGGCAAGAGGCGAATGGCTCGACAAAAGGTCTCGGCGAATGGAGATGGTCTTGCCGATCAAAGGGAGGCCTCACCAAAACATGAAAGGACTTTCCAATAGTTGAAGATATCACCCTGAGGTCCCGCCGACACCAAGAAGTCTTGGTGACATAGAAGGTCTCATCACCGAAGGTCTCACTGACTAGTGGAGCCTCCAAAAAGGGAAAGGAGCCCGCCAAAGGACAAAGCGCTCAGGTATGGTCTCAGTGACCCACCAAAGTCTCACTGATATGAAGACCTTCGGTATAGCATTCGAAGTCAGAGAAAGGTCTCCCTGACTCGGTGATCTCTTGGCGAAAGGAAAGCGGAGCTTGGTAAGGTAAAATGCATTCGGAGAGACACTAATGGTCTCTTGCTGATAGATGAAATGGGGCCTTGCCAAGCTAAAATTCCTTCAGCATAATCTCTTGCTGACCAGTGAATGTCTCCCTGACCAGAAAGTAAAGACCTCACCGAAGGAGCTCGGTGGGATGACTTCTAGAGACATCAGTAAGGGTCTTCCCGACATGATTTTCATCGATGTAGTGCCTGACTATCGGAGTGATGTCCTGTCGACATCATGTGGTCTTAGTGATAGAGGAGAAATTGGTATGACTTTATGAGCTCATTAGAACTCTCATTGACCATCACACACTATTCCAATGGATTTAGAGGACATAATCGTATTGGTGAGACACTTTCAGTGTCTCTCCGAGATGCGATTCTTTTCAAAAGAGTTTTGACTGCCTACAAAGCCTATGTGGAATACGACCAACTAGGAGGAGCTGAAGAGAGCCATGGCAGTCTGATCAGAGTGAAGAATTTTAATGAGATGAATGTAGCACGTATCTATTGTGAGCTCAGGGCATTCAAGGCATTCAGCCGAGGTGGTTCAAACAGGACACGATGCCAGGATTAGAATGAATGCGGTAGCTGTGAAATTTTTGAAGCAGGCTTCCTCGGGGATGACTCTTCACAGCAGGGACATGCAGGGTTCCGCATTAAACTCAGTCGAAAAGATCTAAGGAGATATATATTTTTTGAGGACTGATATTTTGTAAGCCCTAAGGGGTCGACACACTGGTGTATATAAGGTTTTTTTGCCTTTTTGTAAATAGTTCGAGTAATGCATCCAAAAGAGTTAGTGATTTTTAGCTATCCTTCCTCAGCTGATGTATATTTTGTAACTCAATCAGAATCTAGAATGCAACGCAGAGTTTACCTTGGAAGCTAGTGTTCATGTTTGTATTGTTCTTATTTATGTATCTTTCTTTTGATTATGTAAGTCTTTAACTGTGTTTTATAAATTCTGCAATTATATCTTAGAGCTGTGAAATTAATCTTTCATTCCTAAGATGTGTATGTAGATCGAGCCTGTTAAGATTGATGCATAAGTCTAGAAGAAGTTGTGTTGAGCACATAAAACATTTATAGTTAGGTTTCCCAGTATATGTTCATCTTGTTTTCTTTTCATAATTCCTCATCATTTCGGTGTATCACCTTAGATTTTAATCTTTATTTTATGTATTCCTTCTTTCTTTTTCCCCACAAGAATCAGTAGTTAGGTGACACCAAAGGAAGCTGGCCTTCTTCGGAGGTTCATTTCAACTATAGGTGACCAACAGCCTTGAAATGATCCCATGTTGCTCTAGGAAGCTCAGTTTCAATCTCTGTGCATAGGGTGCATTTCTAGGTGACAACAATTCCTTAAGGTGGTTATAGATGTGCAGTTATTGTAAGTACTGACATTGCCATGCAGACTCAATTTAAAGATGCTAAGTTGAGGAAGACACCGCCAACTGGGCATGCACCATAATGTCCAACAAAGGAATCGCTCAAGGTCAAAGGAGGTCGATGATAGAAGATTCTTCATGCAACCGAATGTAACCACCTCATAGTGGACTTTAATGATTGGGCATGCACATGCATTATTGTTGTGCTAAATTTGTGTTTGGACTTGCATGTCTAACTAGATTCCATGCACACATAACCGCCATCGCTCCATTTTCTCTATTTTCCCTAAATGGCGTCCTCCCAGTTGTGGAGTTGACTGCCTTGTTTAGCTAATATTATAAATAAATATTTGATGCTCCTTCCTCAAGAGGTTGCATGATTTGATATTGTACTTGCACTCTCAAGTTTTCAGTAATACAAATACATTACTCTTTTGTACTCATGACTTATAGTTAATAAAATAAGGTTCTGAGTTTGAGCATCTAAGTTCTCATTATTTTTAGGGGATAATTATCCAAGGGTGCCCACTTGGTGAGTAATACGTCTTCTTAGTTTAGTATTACTTTCTATTTAGTGATTAGTTAGAAATTTGGCACTGACTGTTCCTGCAGCCACTAGAAGTCCATTATGTGACTATTCTTGCAACCAAAGTAGATAGAGTAGTGCCTTGTTTTTTGCTCATATTTCCATTATTGTTCTACATTTTAGTTTGATGTAGTTGTTGATTGATTATTGGCATTTATGGTATTCCCTTCTAAGCAATTTACTTTCAGTATTGTGTGTTCCTTAGTTGTAGAATGAAATGGCTACTTTGAGTTCCTAGTACACATACTGTACTAGCCCATTTCAAGTTCATGTCCCTAGGTTGACAAGTTAAATGTACCTTCATGATGATTGAAATAGCTATTCAAGTTAGATGTCCAATCTTTGAATCATGGCTATAAGGGATTAGTTATTAAATCATTGTAGGAGGCCAACATTTTTGGCACCGTTGCTGGGGATGGTGTCAAACTAGGGAGTCTTTTGGAGTCATTGGTAGTTTTTCTTGTTGTAATGTTTCTGGAAGTTGTTCTTAGTATATCCTCATTTAGGAAGTAATGATCCCCTTATTATTTACCAATTATTTGTGTGAGCTAGCTAATAGTGAGTGATACCACATGCATAGAGGAAGGAGAAGGGATGCTTATGGGAGATTCCTTCCTAAAAATCATAATCCTTTCCAACTAGATGAATATTAGAACTTACCAAGAGAAGAAGAAGAAGAAGATCCACACCCCTTTGTTGATGCATTTCTTGATCTGACTAGCTCTTAAGTCTCCTCTGAAGATCAAAATTAGCTTGAGAACCCCTTTTCTTTGAAACTACATCAAGCAGGCATGGGTGATGCAAATGGGAACAGACCTAACCCACCAGTTTTTCCTTTCCCCATTGCCCATTAGAATGAATTTGACAACATCAAGAACATCCATGCCTCAACACTCCCCAAGTTTTATGAACTTGTCACAAAAGATCCTAATACCTTTTTATTTGAGTTATACATACTTTGAAAGAGTTATGATTATAATACTGATGCCCATAGGCTTAAGCTATTTCCTACCACTCCAAAAGAGGCTTCATTAAGATGGTTCATGAGCCTAGGTAGAGATACTATGGAAACTTGGGAAGACAAGAAGAAAAAATTCCTTGAGAAATACAAGTAATATTGCAAGGACAGCGACATGAGAGGAGGTGACATTTTTAGGATGCATCAAAAGGAAGATGATAGCTTAGAAGATTACATTGCAAGGTTTATGTTTTTCCTACAAAAATATCCACACCATACACTTAATGAAGACACACAAAAGTTTATTTTCCTGAGAGGAATCAATGATATATGCACTGATGCCTTGGACCTCATGGGACGAGCAGATATCTCCCAAGTTCCTTGGGAGGATATCAAGAAAATATGCCAGAACTACTCTAGGGCAGATTCAAAGAAGGAGAGAGCTTACCAATCTTCCATGGGTAATTCAACTACTAGTGGAGTTTCAAGAATAGAGATTACTCATTTTCTAAAAGACTTCAAACAAGAAATTATAAATAATCTAGCTACTCAACTAGATACACTTCAGGCCAAGAAGAAGCAAGAGGAGGAAGAGGCAACGTTGACAGAGTATTGGTCCCACTATAGAAAAAAGAAGAAGGACTACATATGCAAGATGGTAGCTAATCTTGAAAGCAAGTAGATTCCACCTGAGTTCAAGTCAATCCAAATTGAAGAAGACCAAGTCTACTATGTTGCACAAAGGAATCATTGGGCTCCAAAACAAGGTATTCCACTGGATCCACTACCCTATGTGCCATATTTTAATTCTTATTCATTTGGTAACCAATGGCAGCCCCCATATCCACCATAGCCTTGGAGTAACCCTCCAAATGCTTGGACTAGTCATCAGAGTTCTCCACAATAGTGGCAACAACCTTAGGGGAATTGGTAACAATTTCAAGGGTATTGGTAACCACCTCCAGGAAATTGGAAGCAAACAAATCAATGGAGAGGAGGACAATAATGGATTACCCAGACAACCAATTACATGTAGCCACTTTCTCAGCCCCAACAGCCTTCTATAATTCCTCCACCTACTAATCTGAGCTCAAATGCACCTAAACCTACTCAGCTACTAGCTCAACCCACACCCAATCCAAATAACAAACCATAGTAGCAGTCTGCATACTCTACTAATTCAAATCAATTCCTTGCATATGTTGTGAGTGTAAGTGATATCCACTTGCATTTAGGAACTACTCTACTAGCCCCTTCCAAGCCCATTATCACTGAGGTTCATGTGGAAGAGGAAAAGGAATCTCTGAATGATCCCATTCAGCCAAGTGTACCTAAAAATCCTAAACCAGTCCAAGTCAAGCAGACCGAACAAGAACCACCATTTCCTTAGAGATTGAAAGTTTCCAAGAAGAAGGAAGAAAAGGAGGATACAACTTTTAATATCTTGGATCAGATGAAGCATATATATGTCTAGATACCTCTTTTTCAGGCCATAAAGGATGTTCCAATCTATGACAAAGCAATCAAGGAAGCATGCCTCAAGAAGCCAGGTAGGAAAAAGGACCCAACTACAGTTCATGTGGTGGGACAACTAGCTGACATCATGTTGGGAAAAGTAACTATTCCCAAGTATAATGACCTAGGTAGTCCTGTGGTAGCAGTTGTTATAAATGGGGTCCAAGTAAAGAATGCTCTAATTAATTTAGGGGTAGCAATAAATGTAATGACCAAAGACATCTTGCAACAACTAAACATTGCAAGCATGAGATCTACTCCTACTATCCTACAGCTTGTTGATAGCTCTACTGTTAAGCCTGATGGTGTAGTGGAGGATCTTGTGGTAGTTCTAGACTCCTAAGAGTACCCAGTAGACTTTATGATTCTTTCTCCTAAAGCTACACTAGGTGGGTATCCCATTATTCTTGGAAGGCCTTGGTTAGCAACTGCAAATGCATACATTGGATTTCAGTTAGGTGACATGACCATTTCAGATGGGAGGATCACTAAAATTTTTGTTCTTTATCTACTTGCTCAACCATCTCATGATGAAGATAATCCCATATGGCCACATGTTGGTGAAGAGGCTGAGGAAGTTAAATCTGTGGCACAACTTATGATGCTAGGCAAGAGATCTTTCATGTAGCTCCAAGATGAGGATGAAGTATTGGCTAACACCATTCAAAACCATTGTGAAGTGGAGGAAGCATCATCTTCTCATTCTACTACTCTAGTCAAGACACTTTTGCATGTTCTTCCTGCAACCACTATTCTTGCAGATGTTCTTCCTATAGCCACTCTTCCTGCAACCATTGTTCTCGCTGATAGATTTATTGCAGCAACATGTATGTCCCAAACATTGTTTCCATATGAACTAAAGGTACCATGTGTTAATGAAGCGACCATGATAGAGTTAACTACACAAGTACATGTGTCAGAGGGAAAATATTTGAATGTTAATAGTAAATTAAGTGGGGAACAACAATTGTTATTGGCAAACTTATTAAGGACCCATCAACATGCATTTGCATGGGATTATCATGATATGAAAGGACTGGATCCTAAAATTTGTACACACATAATTTACATCAGAGATAATTGCACCCTAGTAAGGCAGCTAACAAAAAGAAAGGTGCCAAGTTCTAAGAAGAGGAAGGTTGACACTATTCATCTTGCAGCCAAAGAAAAATGTGAGACCTCCCAGGAAATCAAGACTAGTTGGGCCAACATTTGGTACGGCTCCACAGGAAACCCCTAAGCCTATTGAGACATCACATGAGGACCCTAAAGCTCCAATGGGGCAAGAGAGTGTCAAAGAAGACATATTTGAGAGAGCAACAAATATAACACTGGCCAATCTTGTTAGCATTGCAGAAGAGTTTAAGGAAAATTAGGAAGTCGTAAGCAAGAAGTCCTACAGCAATAGCCAAAACCAGAGCATGAGTTCCTATAGCCACAACAAAAACAAGAACAAAATCCCCTACAACAAGAAGTGGAAGAAGAAATAGTATCCCTGCAGCTAGAGACAATTGGGCAGCCTGAGTCCATGCAGATAGTGCTATATGAGGAGCTGCCATCGATAAAAAGACTAGTAGGAATTCATAATCCTCATGATTTTATAGTACATACAACAATTTTGAATTTATGGAAAGAAATACAAAAGAGGGAGGAAGAATGGAAAAAGGAAAAATAGAAATTGAAGAAAGAAATTCAAAAGAGGGATGAGGAGATTGAGGATAGGGATGCAAAAATTGCCACCTTGAAGCAGAGGGTGGATGATATGGCAACCTTGGTACCATAGATTTTAGAATATAGGACCTCTCCAAGGGTCTATTTTTTTCTCCTAAAAGATAAATATCTCTCTTTTAAGCTATCAAGGATTGCCTCAAGTTTGAATCCTCTATTGACACCCCTATTGAATTTTTCAATGCTTATAGAATTACCTCACCTGAAATGAAGAATTTGTTGTGTGAGTTTTATTTGCATAATTATGTTGTAACTCAAGACCATGATTGGAATCTGCTGTTGTATGTTGGGGATTTCCAATTAAGGGCATTTATGTCTTGGGTGCAAAATGAGATTAGTTGGGGACAACAACATGGGGCTTATAAGAAAATTGGAGACTAAAATCTCTCTACCGGTTAGGGATGAATCAAGCAACCCAAGGGATATTTATAGAGAATGGCACAAAATGATTCTCAAACCTATTTATGGCAACAAGATTATGCCTTGGATTGAGGCAGTTTACAGTGAGTATGAGGTAAAGGTAGCAACAAAGGAGGAAACTATGAGAAGATGTCTATCACAAAGATGGAATAGCCTAACTAATGAGCTGAAGTAGGCTGAGCCTCATTCCATCCACAATTATCCTGCAGCACTAAAAAGGATTGATAGGTATATTCAAATTGGGAGAACACAAGGGCGATCTTGGATTCCCCTGACTTTCCAGCCACCCATGCTCATGTGGCCCATGCCAAACTTCGGATTCTACCAGTATGGCATTGCTGCAGAAAAACATAGATGGAACAAATTTGACAAATTAGGAGGATTCTATTGGGATCCTAATTCATGCACAACAACCACTAATGTTGGACAACTATCAGTTGCAAGTTTTAGAGCTTTGACCAAGTAGAAGAACAACCCTTCCCCTGTTGGAGGACCAACAAAACATTAGGTTGGGGGGAGTGATGAGCCTAGTTTATGGTCCAATTTTGGGTAGAATCTATATTTTATTTGTTGTAATTATTCATGGACTTTGATGTTAAATGTTGATATTTTCATAATGTTTCCCTCAAACCATAGATATTGGGCTTAATCCTATCTCTACAAGTTTTAATGACATTTGCATATTATGTGGATTATCTATATTGATTTTGCACGTGGTTAATGAATGCTCTTTAAGGTGGTTATAGATGTGTAGTTATTGTGCGTACTGATATTGCCATGCAGATTCAATTTAAAGATGTTAAGTTGAGGAAGACACCGCCAGTTGGGCATGCAATATAACATCCAACAAAGGAATCGCTCAAGGTCAAAGGAGGTCGATGATAGAAGATTCCTCATGCAACTGAATGTAACTTCCTTGTAGTGGACTTTAATGATTGAGCATGTGTGGGTATTACTATTGTGCTAAATCTGTGTTTGGACCTTCATGTTTGACCAGATTTCATGTATGCGTAATTGCCATCTATCCATTTTTCTCTATTTTCCCTAAATGGAGTCCTCCCAGTCGTGGAGTTGACTGCCTTGTTTAGCTGATAGTATAAATAAATATTTTATGCTCCTCCCTCAAGAGGTTGCACGATTTGATATTGTACTTGCACTCTCAATTTTTCAGTAATATAGATACATTACTCTTTTGTACTCATGATTTAGAATTAATAAAATAAAGTTATGAGTTCGAGCATATGAGTTCTCATTAGTTTTAGAGGATACTTATCCAAGGGGGCCCACTTGGTGAGTAATCCATCTTCTAGTTTAGTATTACTTTTTTTTAGTGATTAGTTAGAAATCTGGCACAGACTGTTCTTGCAGCCACTAGAATTCCATTATGTGACAATTCCTCTAGCCAAAGCAGACAAAGTAGTGCCCTATTTGTTGCTCAAATTTTCATTATTGTTCTATATTTTAGTTTGATGTAGTTTTTGATTGATTATTGGCATTTATGGTATTCCCTTCTAAGCAATTTACTTTTAGTATTATGTGTTCCTTAGTTGTAGAATGAAATGGCTACTTTGAGTTCCTAGTGCACATACTGTGCTAACCCATTTCAAGTTCACATCCCTGGGTTGACAAGTTAAATGCACCTTCATGATGATTGAAATAGCTATTCAGGTTAGATGTCCAATCTTTGAACCATGGTTGTAAGGGCTTAGTTATTAAATCATTGTAGGAGGCCAATAGGAAACATAAATCTTATGATGATGATACCATCAGAGTTGTAACCATACTAGGTAGAAATCCTGAGTGCAACGTAACTACTCGAAGAGGGAGAGTTACAATACAAGGAGCCCCACCCCCAGTAAGCCATCAAATGAATATAGCATTGTGGAACAACTAAAGAAAAATCCTACCCTAATCTCCATCCTTGAGTTGTTAAAGTTGTCGCCAACCCATAAAGAAATCCTATAAAAAGATCTTATCAAAAATTTGGTCCCTAATGACCTCAATGTGGATTAATTTGAAGCCATGGTTGGTAGCATCACCTCCACCCATCATTTAGTCTTTTATGAGAAAAACCTTCCACAAAAATATTTTCACAATCATGCTTGTTATTTAGAAGTTTGTGTCCACAAATATAAAGTCAAGATAGTGTTGATATATAACAGTGCATGCCTGAACATCTATACCTTAAAATTAGTCAAACAATTGGGATATTTTGATGATGTCATAGATAAAACCAAGAGCATCACCATTAGAGTTTATCATGACATGGAGCGAAACTCAGAAGAAATAATTAGATTG